>JBAMJV010002107.1:0-231541 GCA_037951105.1 Echinarachnius parma
GGTGATGTGGACGATATGATGTTAATGGTGATGTGGACGATATTTATGTTAATGGTGCTGTACTGATAATTAATGATGATAATGATGACAATGATGATGGTGATGAAGATTTTGGTGGTGACGATGAAATTCTCTAATCATGATTTTAATGTTTTGTCTTGGATAGGTTGACAAATGGTACGCGTTTCCTGATTGGACCGTATCCTGGGTGTGAGAGTGGATGTTTACACCATTCGTCCAATGGAAACTCTCGTTACTCCTCTGATAGGACTTGTCTCATGCAATCAGTCTTGGATTACGTTTGCGAAGTAGGTGTTATCGATGAAGGTATGTATCTCCTGTTATACATTCATCAGTACCAACACATACAAAGCGACTGCTAAGGAAGCGAACATCAATAAAAGCGACGATATATTCTTCCCTTACTATTATACTTACTTCAGATATTTGTTAGTAAAAAGGAGTAAAATTGTCGAAGATCCTGAATCCATAGTTGGAAATCCAGTTGGGAAATCCAGTTGGAATTCCAGCGTTCCGGTTTCGGTTTTTTCGAATTTCCCTTTCGTTAAAGAGATATTTACTATTTTAAACTATCCACTAGATAGTCGTAACCGTGTACAAAGTCCGTGCAATGATTTAGTAAATATCACTTTGCAGTTTGCTAATTAGGGTTACTCGGAAATATATCGCCCATTTAAACTTGTAACAATTCACAAAATACCCGAGTAGACATAATTATCAGATAATAACAATATACAAGATATAGATTGAATCAACCATTCATTACTTTTTTGCACATGTCAGCAAAGTTACTAGATTCCTTAAAATTTGTCAAATCTGAAAGCGAATGATCTGTTTAATATTATTATCATTAGACGCGTAATCGTTATTTTCTGCAGTATGCCCCACAATGTTCTTCTATTGGCTCATCTTCATGTTGAGAAAAATGCACGGGGCTGGAAAAAAAAACTGTTTGTGGCGACGATATAATTCTTCCTTTCCTCAATATTTGTGATTAATATATCTATATTTTAGTTTCATGCAGTATGTCCCAACGGGATGGACGAAGTGTAGCTGGGTCCTGTTACAAGTTCCTTCAGTACCGAAACATACCCCGGTAGCTGTACAGACCAGCTGTTCTGCGTATGGCGGTCTGGCACGCATAACCAGCGCAGACATCTCTGCCCTTGGTTGCAGCACCTTACAAGTTTTGACGGTCAGAGCATTTGGGTGATCAGAGGGAAATAACGCTGCTCCATCGGTATGTCTAGAAATCTTAATATTTTATTTATTTATTTATTCAAATATATTTATACAGCTATAGGATGCTGTTTTTCGTCAGCGTCCAGATATAACATACAAGATAAATAGATACAATAAATACATTATTAATATGATAGACATAATACAATATAAATAAATATCTGTACAAATAGCCAATATGACCATCAGAGATCAGATTTACCTTTTAAGAATTTAGGACAAACATTATATTTAGAATAGCTTCAATTTATTTCAAATCATAAAAACACAATTAAGTTTCTATACACACTATAAAATATACTAACTTTTCAACAAAAATAAATATTGGTAATGGGTACTCCAGCCAGCTACATGATAATCGGTCGAGCAGATTGTCATCACACAGCACACCTCACAGTCATTACTACAGCAAGCTCACGCACAGCCCACACATCACAATGGGAGAAGCATACACATTCGCTCATCCGTATCACACAATGGAAACATAACCGCAAGACAAAACCAGATACATTCACCCACCCGTTCTGGCTTTGTCCGATAGATTACGTATCTGTTGGAGTAATTACTAAAACAACATATCTTTTTGGGTCAGCTTTATTTAAATGATTTTGTTCTAGTATCATCATCAAAAAACATGAATTGCATCTTATAAATTAATATCATCTTTCACAGATTATGTCATGGTGTTGTTTTTATTTGTATTATGTAACAGTCCAATTCAGCAAATGATGACTGCGACGCGTTGGATTCCGGGTGCCAACTCATTGACAACTTTATCTTGCGACCAGGGTAAAGGGTACCTCTGCGGATTTACAACAGGGTATGTAATCATAATCACCATCATCACCACCATCATCATCATCATCATCTTCATCATCATCATCATCATCATTATCACCATCATCGTCATCATCATCATCACACACATCATCATCACCATCATCACCACCATCCTTCATCATCATCAATCATCATCACCACCATCATCAGTATCATCATTATCATCATCATCATCATCACCATCATCATCATTATCATCATCATCATTCATCACCATCATCACACCATCATCATCATCATCACCACCATCATCATTATCACCATTATCATCATCATCATCACCATCATCCATCATCATCACCATCAGCATCATCATCATCACCACCATCATCATTATCATCATTATCATCAATCATCATCACCATCATTATCATAAATCATCATCATCATCATCATCACCACCATCATCATCATCACACATCATCATCACCTATCATCTATCATCATCATCCATCATCATCATCATCAATCATCATCATCATTCATTATCTATCATTCCTCATCATCCTCATCATCCTCATCATCCTTATCATCCTCATCCTGCATCATCCGCATCATCCTCATCATCATTATCCTCATCATCCTCATCTTTTCTCATCATCATCATCATCATCACCATCATCACACCATCATCCAGTGGCGTACCCAGGATTTTTTCAAGGGGGGAGACCATGATCCGTCAAAAGTAGTTCAACACACCCCCCCCCCCCCCACCCCCCCCACCCCCCCCCACCCCCCCCCCACCCGGGTACGTATATATGTATGTATGTATCTTTAAAGAATTATTTGATAAAAATCGGTTAAGAAAGAGCTCAAATATCCATAATTATAACAATTTGTAATAATTGTGGGGCCCCACAATAATTTTAAAATGTTGACCTAGCCGTTGAATAAAAAATGATTGCGCCTTTCAAAAACTTTACAAAAGATGTTTTAAATATACAGTAGTTGTTGATGATCATCTCAATTTAATTAATATTTAAACAAAAACGTCACATGCACAATTTCAATTGTTGAAATCAATGCGCTTTTAGAGAGCGCCGTCTTGTGTTTTAACGGCTCCTTTTTTAATGATAACAGGCTTAAAGGGATCTAGTAACTTTGTTGACATGTGCAAAAAGTGATGAATGGTTGATGCAATGTATTATTGTTGTTATATCATATGTCCACAGGGTACTCTGTTGAAACAATTTCAAGTCAAATGGACATTGCATGGCCAAGTAATGAGCGAAAATGCCAAAGTGATAGTCACTAACTCACTGCACTCACTTTGTACAACGGTAAGAAAACTCCGGGGGAGTTTTTCTTATCTGAATACTTCGATCGTACATATCTTTGTAACGAAAGGGAAATTTGAAAAAAACGAAACCTGTCCCATGATTGTATTGGTAATACGAATACAACAAGGTATGAGGGAACCGCAGAATAAAAATTTAATTTTGAGGATTTTGGACAATGTTACCAAGTCCCTTAATTTTTGTAATACCTTTCGAGCATGGTGGAGTTATAATTATTAGTTTTGTAATGTTATGGTGTAGGTTTTGGTTACTAATAATTCAGTTTCGACCAAAACTGCACTCCTTGTATACCGAAAAGGCGCGGATCTACGGGGGGGGGGGGGGGGGGGTTAGGGGGTTTAAACCCCCCCCCCCCCCACCCCTTGGGCTGCCAAGTGAAAATGTATCAGTGAAAAAGTGACAAAAAAATCACTTACGGGGTTCAAAATAGCAAAAAGATTCGCGCCGCTTCGACGGCCTATCAGTGAAAAAAGTGGAACAAAAATCACTTACGGGGGTTTAAAATAGCAAAAAAATTCGCCGCTTCGCGGCTATAAGTGAAAACAGTTAACAAATATGGACTTACGGGGATTCAATATAGCAAAAAAAATGCGTCATTGGGTCAAACCCCCCCCCCCACCCCCCTCCCCCCCTTAGCAAAAGCTAGAGCCGCCCCCTGCCGAAACACAACTATCTCTCTTTATATTGTTAATCCAAACTCTATTTCCTACTCAAATTGGCAAGTCCTCATTTTTCACCTGGAAAATGTTTAGTATAAAACCATAGATTTCCGTTTACATGTTTAGGTGTCTATGCATCAAACCAGTATATTTTTTATACCAAGTTTGTCACATTTTGGCGCTTACATTATTTCAATGGGTTGCTTAGAGTATCACTTATATGTTCCATTATACAACGCTAAAAAAAGATGGCTACCTCATTAAGCTATTAATCGCTTGACAATAAGCGATTAATAATTTTGCCCTCTGGTGAGGTTGATTTAGAAAAATAAATTATTGAAACTGACAACAAAATACAAATAATGAAGGCTCAATTTGTACACAGTTGAAATATTGCTGATTTGCATCGATTATGATACGACATTGGCTAATATGTTCATGTGCCTTTCCCACTAGTTCCCAGCCCCGTGGACTCAGTCACCGTTACGTTCAGCAATTCGACGTCGATCACGGTTTCGTGGTCCTACTCGTCACCCAACACACCCTACACAGGATTCCGAATCACTGCCACGCCTTTCGATCCGGCGACTGCGCTCCAGGCCGAGGTCACCTTCGCGATCTCGACTGCGTCGATGATCACGGTGAAGAACCTGTATTCGGGCACGGAGTATACCATCGCCGTCGAAGTCGTCGATGAAGACAAGATGAGCAGCAGCGTTTCAACCGATTCCTTCACATGTAAGTATATAGATTATTGGCGTAACTACGGGGGTCACGGGGCGGGCACCCCCTCCCCCCCCCCCCCCTCCCCCCTCCCACAAATAATTTGACAAAACAATTCAATAAAAACAAGTCATAAGGTTTGTAAATATACAGCAGCACTTATTTTCTCCCTGATTTCGCTTACATGACATGATTATTTAAAAATTCATTGTATCTTGATTAAGAATGATAATTATAAATGGTAAATTGTTAGAAAACTAACATGCTCTTGTTAATAATTCAACTTGTATAATGTTTACAATGTTGTAACACTTCATTAATTGTATACAATTTGTAATTTTCGTGCAGAAAGTGGAAATAAACTTAAACTTGAACTAACCTATATAGCTATAAGAAAAATATGATATTTTTGTAACGGTTGATCAAAAATATTATATAATATAATAATAAATCAATCAAAAAAAGTCAATGTAGCCACGAGCTTCCGGATCTGGCCGATCCTTCTTCTATATAGGCATAGGTAAATGACAATAATATAACATATTTATATTATATTGATATGTAAGGACCGAAGTACACAGTGTATCATTGAAACATATGTTTTAATATTATACAGTGGTTAATTTAATGTTGCATTTTAGTTGACACCTGAAGACACAAAATACATCTTCCAAATTGAATTTAGATCCAGGAGAAGTGCCCTGTTTCTTCGCCTCGACCTCGGGGGATAAGATGACGATCTCCTGGTCGAGCGCGGCGGGGAACGTCGACGGATATCGCGTGTGGGCCTACGTGACGGACCGGACGCAGGAAGATAAGACGTCGAACGACCCGACGAAGCTCACGCACACCTTTCGGGGCAAAAAGAAGCTGTACGACATCGACATCTACGCCTTCGTGGTCATCGACGGAGTGGAGTACTGGAGCGCTCCCATCGAAGGGCAGTTGGAAATCGGTAAAGATTGTAAATCACAGTATTTGTTAATTAGCGAATTGATCGATTCATTAATGAAATTATTGTCAGATTTATTATGAAGATATTCATGATTGAATTGAAATCTGTTCCGGAATGCTTCCCGATGGTAATCAAAATCAATTGGTGATTATGACAATAATTTCACTTTTTTTTCACTAGATTAACAATGATCCTTTTCCATGAAAATATCACACATAATTCAGAGTAGTATACAGTGATATTTGATTTGTATTTAACTTAAGTCTCAAATATCACTTCGGGAAAACCTTATGAATATAAAACATCGCTTAAATCAAAGGAGCATTCAATGATATGCAGATTGCATAATTTCTCAAATCGTTTCAAATTTCTTCATTCATTTCAGATGTTCTCGTAGAACAAAGCACAAACGTCAGTTCCTACCCGTGCGTCGCGCCAGCACCAGTTCCAGCAATCAGCACGACCCCGACAACTCCGGCACCATTTTGTCCCATGGTTGACGATTACACGACTACCGAGCCTACCACTACCACACAGACAACAGTTGCAGCGTCCACTACGCCGGCAACTACGATCCAAACAACGGCAGTGCTGTCAACTACAGTGGAACACACAACCGCATCAACAACTGAACCAACGACTGAAGAACCGACCACAGTGGCAGCCACTATGCCAGCGACACCATCAACCCAAACCACTACAATATTGTCTACAACAATAGAACATACGACTGCATCAACGAGTGAACCTGCTAATACTAATGATAACAACAACAACAACAGCGATGAAACGACAGATTTTGAAACAACTCCGATGACATCAACCACAATAAAACATACAACTGAATTTGTAGACACAGCTGCACAGCAATCGACTACGATTCCTGCAACAACGGCTGGATCAACTAGCCTGCCAGCAACAACGACTGAACCAACCACTGCTCATCAGACGACGACTGACACAACTACACCGACAACGACAACGATTTTTCAAACAACCACGATTCCAACCACGTCAACCACAGATCAGACAACTGTTGAAACAACAACTACCACGCCTGCAACAACGGCGGTTCGTACGACGAGTCAAGTATCAACAATCACAGCAGAATCGACATCTACTACAATCGCAGCCACATCTGCCGAATCCACAACGCCACCGGGCACAACGTCACGAGCAACGCAGTACACAACGCTGCAACAAACATCGTCCGGAGCTGCAACCTCACCGGGGACAACGTTGCTGTATTACACTACTACGGAACCGCTGATCAGCTTGACCTCCGCCCCTCAATGTCGACCCTCAGATGGTTATTTCCATGGTCGAGGTAAGTCGATTAATGGTATCATAGACGAACGAGGCGCGGGGGGGGGGGGGATGGGGTGCTCATGGGCTGCAGCACCCACCCCCTTCCATTCGACAGTTTTGAAAACGTTGTATTTTTATAATTTCTGGAAAGATTATGTTTTACGTCTTTGAATATGAACATGCCATTGCCAACAAATTATTTGTAGCCAAGATTCATGCAAGCGGAAATGCATATAAAGAAAATATAAAGAAAACTCATATCGGAGAATATTACTATTTCGTTAAGAAAATAATGCTCGTCAAATGTTCACTCATTAATATCACTTAGAATGAACCATTTGATGTGTACATGATTATAATCATTATGTGTGAGAATACCGTATTGCAATTTCCTTAAATTATTTGTGTGTAATTTTGTTTTTATAATTATGTATATAGATTTCATGCTATTCTCTGGTGGCGAAAAGGAAAACTACACTCGGTCAGTATTCGAGAGTCTCGTCTCTTATGTCAACACGGTAAGTGTCTTCTTCTTCTTCTTCTTCTTCTTCTTCTTTCTATTTTTCTATTTATTAATACATGTATTTATTTATTAATTTATCATATTTCTATGAACAGAAAAAAACAATCTAACATAATGAAACAAAGACAAAAGAAACTCTCGATAGTACTCATCTTTCATCTTGTATGCTTTCTCATAAACAAAATCACAATAAAGTATTTTCAATGGATTAGTATAAGAAGTAATGCAAGAACAAGATACAAACATATAGATATACAAAAAATATAATATGTACTTTCCTCACATTTTAGGTACACAAATCTGACATCACATCCACCTTTGCCTTTATTCCCATCATACAGCATAACGTGAAGGACGAAGTTTTTGAATATCTCGATGCGATATGGCCCACGCAGATTGGTCCGAACTGTCACCCCGTTGAGCGAATCAGAAGAGTGCCCGTCGTCTCCATGCTCGAATACTTCAGTAACATGGTCATGACGCACGTGATTGACGTCACAAACGAATCACTCAGTATTGATCTGAGAAATGGTAGTGTTCTGAAAGGTAAAATTTATTGAAAGAAAAAAAAATAATAGGTATTATCATTACCCCGGTCAACGGATACACACTGCAATCATTCCTGCACACACAGTGCACATTTTCCACTCCCTAGGGAGTATTCCAGCCAGTCACCTGTTAGGCGCACACAATGCCAAGGAACCACGTTCCCATCCTTCCGGGTCTATAGAGAGCAGCAATAGTGGATTAATTGTATTGCTGAAGGACAACCGACATCGATGTTTCTTATTATTGAATTCCAGTATGCACTAGAAACAAAAAGGCGTGTTAAAAAAAACAAACATGTTAAGTAAGAATTCTTTATCGTAAGTCATATAAATTGACCATGTTAATACAAGACGTAATCTACATTACATTTTAATCAAAATTGTATCATAAAAATGTATATTTTCAAATTAAGTTTCATTTATGTGATAACATTGATATGGGTTCGTGTTTTGTATTCAAAGGTTTTCTACCTTGACATTATATTCAACCTATAGTTCCTCGCTACTGTCTCTATAACGCAGAAAAGAATCTCATGCTTAGGTCGAATTACAATATATACAGTTAGTCGCTATACTGCATAGAACAACTTTGAACATATATATTATATTCAATTTTAGGTCAGTTTTAGGCTACTTATAAATATATCTATAGTGAGCCTTTTAGAAATTTTAAACAAATATATTTCACTGCCTTTTTCTAGAATTCCATATGCGTGTAAACCCGCGCATTTCCAGTAGCGCACAAATAGTGACACTGGGAGATCCACACAACACGTTCGTACAGATGCCAGCTAAATATCTGAATAGCGGTAAGTTTTGTCGATTTGCATTAAACACAAATAGTTTTCTTGTACATAGATCATAGCATGACAAATAAAAAAAAAACATTCATAAAAAATAACATATATTTTTATAAATTTTTAGAAATATATGCAAAAGTCGATATTATTAGTAATTTTTGCTATGCTTATAATTTGTTAAAAGAAATATCGTCTCATAAAATGATTCTATATTTGTTAAAGATAATGTGAAGCGATATAATAATATACTCACGTGAATAGCTGCATATCAAATGACCTATGTATTACGATCAAACCTGTGTATAAAGACCATCCAAGGGAGACGAAAATGTGGGCTTTATGAGCAGGTGGTCTCCAAAGATAGGACCATTCATAACAATAACGTTAAAGGTGGTTCGGAGTCGTATATCAGAGTGACACACGGCGCCATCTTGCGCGCGGTACGTACTGCACAGTGAATCCGTGTTATGTGGTGCGCGCAAACTAGCCTAGTTCAACATGGCAACCCGCTGTGTTTCATTAATGGTAAACAAAACAGTGGTCTTTGTAGACGGATGGTATTTGTATAGAGGTAATCGTTAGAGCAGGTTTGCCCGCATGTTTCATTTTTTCTAATACCAGATGACTGTTGCCGAGGGCTGGTATATATTCTGTATGATGATGCGGACGGTGAAGGAAACACCACTAACTGTCTGGAAGGTGACAGGTAGGAATCCATTCAATACCAAATTTGTGTCATAATTATAACAAGTGGTGTAGCTAGGAGTAAGGATATCATTATCTTAAAATTAATGTCGTGGCCGAAAATGATTATATATTTTCCTTCAGGAATGACAAATATTTGCGGACACCTTTTCTCAATATTTTGTTTCCTGCAAGTATATTTTTGGTGGGGGTACATGGGGGCACAAACAATAATGTGTATAGGGACGGGGTTTAAATTTTAGGATGCTTGTATCAACTTTAATTTTATTTCAATTTCAAATTTCAATTTTATTTCCACTTGTAAATATAACAATTATATACGATACATGATATGCATTAACATCAAATGCATGGTTGGTTACAATTATATGGATAAACAAAACAAAAGTGGGGAAAAAAGCACTTAGGCTTGTAAAAATGATCCCACCCTTGATTGCATTAAAACAAATTATATAATTATGTTTGTGTGTGTGTGTGTTCAGACCACTTATTTCAATACCAAATCTGCATGCATCAACTGTCTTGCTGTTGTTATTATTTCCTTATGTTTGTAGTCACTTATGTGGAAAAAGTATCCAGCACGTTGCGAGTCAAGTTATCGTTTCACTTTTCCCGCCCAAAACTGATGTGTTTGATGAACCAGTCGTCGTGAGTTTCAACACTAATATCCGTGTGGTAAGAATGTATTTTCTTGCAATGTTTTGTCAAAATACAACATCTCTTGATGTAATGTCATAAAGATTTATATTACAATTGGTCGATTTCCTTGAATTTTCGTAAACAGATAGATAATTGAATTATATTTTCGAAATTATAATTGACTGAAATGCGTTCTAGGGTTTCCAACATAAACATGATAAAAATTAACATTTAGGTATATTCAGAAATAAGATGTTCATTTTATCACCTTTCTTTTAATTTCCATGTATGTATAAGTTTTTGGTCTTTTCGGTTGGCATTGGGGTGTAAATCATACGTAGATTAGACCGAAAAATCAGCCAATGTTCCGAGGGTAGTTCCACGGAGACTGCGTCTGGTTCCACTTAGTATCACCCACTACTGTATGGGGTGGACAGTTTGACGTCATATATATTAAAGGGAACCCCATAAGGAGTTGGTTATTTCTGACTAATTATAGATGTACTTTCTTAGCCACCCATGTATTGTATAATACATTAATCAATTACGATCACGAAGTCTAATTAAATAATGTTACATTTATTTGAAAACAGATATCACCCAATGAGAGTATCTGTGTCTGGCTGGATGAGGAAAACAGGTCAGTAAAAACGAAAGTCGAGATTAAATCTATCAAAGCACTTTTATTTCTGGATCTGGATATTCCTGGTGTACCAGCATGCCTATAACAACAATGTTACAATCAAATGTTTTGTTTATAATGTTCTGATTCATAGTACATGATTTTACCGACATGATTAACATAAGCGATTTTCTCATGCACCCGATTCATTTCATTCATTCGTTTAATTTCTTTATGTTCATTTCCATTATAGAATACAATTTTCAAATTAATGCAAATAATACAATATAACAAAGATTTAAAAAATGGTACGTTATACGTGTATAACTAATGCGAATCATAATGAGTGACAGTACTAAATTTAACTAATCGTTGTAAATGGAGAGCGCAGCTGTAACGCAATGCGTGCACGTTAGTTGCCAAGCGTCACTCCGCGACGCCGTGCGTGCCCGTATCTTGCCGAAGAGCGTATTATGGCACAAATAAACGTCGCCCACAGTACAAACATATATATTATGCGTGATTAACTTATCGAACAGTTGTCCCGTGATCGGGATATAGAGCGCAAGATGACACAGAGGTTTAGATATTTATATAATTATAGAGATATAATTTAATTCCCTGTTATCATTTTTTTAGTTCTGGTTCAGAGAATGTCTGGCGTACCGATGGATGTAAGACTGAAAGGGAGAGTGCAACAAGAACCCGTTGTGAATGCAGTCACCTCACCAGCTTTAGCGTCCTTATGAAAGTAACAGACCACCAGGTATGATCGTACGACCTTCCACGAACAATACCATATAACATACGTAGTAACATAGCCCGATAATTGAGATGAGACAGTATGCAACAATGATTGGCCAAATACAAAAATTAAATGAGCATTATGACACTCCATTCTCTCGGGACGAAATCGGAGTAAAATTTAATCTAACTAAATGAAACAAGTTTGATAAGATGCGGAAGAAACATCTGTTGAATGATTATTTACCAGTTGTGCCGACAGTTCATCAAAATAATAACTTTTCCATTTTAATTTCCATCAAACTATGTTTTTCTTCGGAATATCATATGTATAGTACGAGTGTCGTATTCAAATACGACGCTTTCTACCAATTAAAAGACGTCTCACATCTTGTCGTTTTTATTGCGTACAAACCACCAAACAAGGAAATCATGTTATTTTTAATTATGGATTAATAACTTAGACATATTTCTCGATAGTATTATAGACCATGTAAAGAATTTTATTATAGGCCCCGTTGCAGAAAAGGATACACTAGTCGATTGTAAGTTACAATTGTAAGTCAGATCATATGTTCTAAATGCGCAAATCGGATTGTTTGAACCGCGCACATTTTCTGACTTACAATTAAAGGGGAATTCCACCCCAGAAATGTGATGTTTGCTATAAAATGAAGTGAATATGAAGAATCATGATCGAAAATCTGAGCCAAAACGGTAGAGCAATAAAAAAGTTATGACAGGATGAACTTTGCTCCGATTTTTAGTATCGTTCGCAATTGCTACCGATCGTGACGTCACTTGCGAGCTGCAGCCATTTTGACTTCTACATAGAAATTTTACAAAATTAAAATTTTCTTCATAACAAAGCAAAGTTATGAGCTTACAAATTCCAAAGAGGTTGGTCCATCGATATTCTTCTATGATTTCGTGAAAACAAGCAGAGAAATTTTAATTTTTAGCAACGAAAATGAGAAATAAGTGTATTTTCATGTACTAAAGCCATGGCAAGTTGCTCGTCAATGATGTTGCATATGGCGGCAATTTTGAAATGATCGCTCATTACTACATGATGTTCAAATAGGTATAACTCCCGTGTTTCTTGTCCGATTTTGATCAAATTTTCACCAATTATGCCTCTTATTCTTCTTATTCAAATAACGGATGGTTTTATCAGGCCCGGAATACCCCTTTAAATGTAACTTACAAAATACATTCAAAATGAATCGATTGTATCTGCAATGTCTAATTTCGATTTGTATAATTTTCAGCTCGCTGCGGGGCATAGCAAGGCTCTGTCCGTACTGACTTACATCGGATGTGCCGTCACGTTTGCATGCGCTAGCCTCACCGTCGCCTTCTTCATACTTCTGAGGTAATAATAAGCCCAAATATAAATATTGTTGTTGTTGATGTTATTATGTTGTTGATGATGTTGTTGTTGTTGTTGCTGTTGCTGTTGTTGGTGGTGGTGGTAGTGTACCGTGATCATTGTTGGTATCCGGACCTTTATATCATGTTATTCATACCGGAAATAAATAAATAAATAAATAAATAAATAACATGGTAACCGTGTGTGCCTAACAGGCGACTGGCTGGAATACTCCCGAGGGAGAGGGGAAACGTGTATTTGTATGTGCAGAAATGATTGCAATGTGTATCCGTTGACCGGGGTAATGAAGCGCTATATGATTCTCACGTGAACAGCCGAGCTATATCACACAATTAAATGTTAATATTCTTGTTGTTGTTGTGGTTGTTGTTGGTGTTGTTGATGGTGGGGTGGTTTCTAATTAGATTAGTGAAGATGTAATTTATGTTTTGTTTCGTTCACGTTATTCAATATAGTTTGATGATGTCAAATACTAATACTTTATTATCAGATTACTTAAAGATACAATTGTTTCTTTTTGAAAAATAAATTGTTTAATATTTTATTATTAATATACATTTATTCAAGTTATATTTTGGCAAGTTTCGTTTCGTTCACTTAATTCGATATATATTTTGATGATGTCAACAACTAGTACTTTATTATCAGATTACTTTAAATTACATTTGTTTCTTTTTGAAATATAAATTGTTTAACATTTCATTAATAATATTTTGGCAAGTTAGTTCCATTTCAGTCCACCTGCATAATTGGACCTGCTTTACATGAAAGATTATTTTAACAGTTCTAATATATTGCATTTACAATGATGAAATATGTTGTTGTTGTTTTTTTATCAGACTGATGAAGAATGAGAGGGTGATTCATTCCATGCTGCTAATATCGATCGCCTTTGGACAACTGACCTTCCTCATAGGTATCGACAAAACAGAGAATCTGGTAGGTACTATTTTATTCAACATTTAGAACAGAGCATACTGTATATCATGCAATCGTTATTTATTGCCATTGGTGACATCGTCAGGCAAGCCCATTTTTGTTGCAATACAAATAAGGCAACTGTTCAGTTCCCAACGCACTATACAAGTTCAAAACAACGGACAAGTTGTTTTGAACCACTGCTAATATAAAACAAATATCATGATGAAATTACTAAGGTACATGTTTATTCAATATAGTTTAATGATTTATAATGATTTAAACAAAAAAGTTCATCAAATTAATCACAAGAGCATCGATATACCAATACTATAATATTTTCTAAATTTCTTCTCCTTTTAGTTTCATAACTTTTAAGGCGCACAAACGCACACAAATATACACGAACTCACATACACATACACACGCACACACTCGCACAAACACACACACACACACACGCACACACACTTTTTTTTTTTTTTTTTATGATTTTTATTCCTCCATATATAACATTTACATTTGAATATACATACTAAACAAAATATACATATACAATTATAATGAACGAAAATAGAAATGATTATCTTACATACATAAACAAATACAAATCAACTGTATATTCAATTTCCTGACTTCATAAAATAAACATAATGGAGGTTTTGTAACTAAAAGTAAAAGGAACAAAAATATGCCCCTTTACCCCCCCCCCCCCCCACCCCCCAATTTAGCCCAAGAAAAACCCCATCCCCATCCAACCACCGATCGCACCACAATCACACACATACCGCAGACACCCATTCCAGTATTCTGCTCGTTTTGATTTCAACCAAAAGAGTAATTAATTAACAATATAGAACACACACACACACACACACACACACACACGCACGCGCATACACACACACACACACACACACACACACACACACACACACACACACACACACACCCACACCATGCACACATACGTACGCATTTATCTTCTCTGCCGCAATGGTAAAAAACTTTCAATCAATTACATAATTACTCATTTGAATGAAAACAAAACTGAAAAAGAAAACTAAACTACTTTCAGTCTCTCTTCTGTTATACATAAACTCGTTTTCTAAGTGCATACGTTTTGGGTTTTTTATTTTCATTTCATAGATTGTATGTAAGGTAATTGCGATCACTATCCAGTACTTCATGACGGCGAGTTTCACCTGGATGATGATCGAGGGCATTTATCTGTACCGTCACGTGGTCAGCGTTTTCTCCCACCGCATCAAGTTGGGATATTATGTCACGGCAGGCTGGGGTATGTGCAAACTAAAAGCTGCGTTCACATTGGAGCGTATTGTTCGCGGCGGAAATTCGCAGCGAACATTCGCTCCAGTGTGAACGCAGCTTTAGACCTCAAAATCAGTCTCTATATTCCGCTTGACAAGTGGCGTTACCGCCCCCAATAATTTGTGTGTAAATTAACTGTTCATAATAATTATGTTTTAAAATGCTATATAATATCATAACACTATTACAAATTAGAGAAGAAAATATGTTTAGTCAAATTTGTACAAAATATATTATATAGTTCATTAATTCGTTTAGGGGGATGTCTTGTATAACTTTTGTTTGATAGTGTTACGTATTATTATAATTCATTTGATTCCTTATTGGTTTATATAATTAGGAATTTTAGATTTGTTTTCTTCTTATTTTTAATTCTCCTTTTTACTTGACAGGCATTCCTGCGGTCATCGTTGGAATATCTCTGGGAATTTCTTACGACGCTATACCGAGCGAAAACTAGTAAGATGTTACATATGTTTAATGCATGTCTTATTAATAATCATTACCGGAAATCATACTTATATCAAAATCAAATAGTAGTATATTGCTCTTATGATATCATACATTAAAATTGTCTCGAACGAATTTAGCAATGATTGTGCATATTTTGAGTGCTGATACAGTATCATAAATGTCTTATTTGTTCATTGCTATAATTAGTGTTAGTAGTAGAAGTAGTAGTAGCAGTATTATCATTATTATTATTAGTAGTAGTAGTAGTCGACGTCGTCGTAGTAGTAGTAGTAGTATTAGTTGTAGTAGTAGTAGTCGTAGTCGTAGTCGTAGTACTAGTAGTAGTAGTAGTAGTAGTAGTAGTAGTAGTAGTAGTAGTAGTAGTAGTAGTAGTAGTAGTAGTAGTCATAGTAATAGTATAGTAGTGTATATTGATGTGTTTAATGTTCCTATTATTATGTTTGTATACATTTGTTCCAATATTTTGTATTTCATTGTTATCCACCCATAGTTGTTGGCTGTCGATCGACCGAGGAACAATCTTTGCTTTTGTGGGTCCGGTGTTAGCTGTCATCGTGGTACGTATCTTATATATTTACTTAGTTATTTAATCGATATATTCAGCTGGTATTTAGAGTAGATGTTTTAAAAACATTTTGTCCACGCAGTATTGCTGCACAGGATATAACACATGGTAATGAACGAAGTAGAAGCGGTAGAAGTAGAATGGAAACAAAAATCGTCAATAATTATTTATTTATAATTTGTCCACTGTTATGTTTTACTTAATTTATTAAAAACTTACCAAGTTTTTACTACAAGAGATATCTGTATGTAATTTACGTTTTTAGTTGTTTATCATATTATTTTGAAAATAAATGAAAATGTATCAATAAAGTCTTAATCCTGTCAAGTATTGTTTTATTATACTTATCATGATAATCATAACTCATGTATTTGTAAATTGAATATACATCTTATTGCCTCTTGCAGATCAACCTCGTGCTCCTATCAATCGTCGTGAGAGAAATTCGGCGGATCATCGAGCGAGATATCACCAAGATAGATGTGTCCAAAATGAAGTGAGTTACTTATGACTACATGTATTCTCATTTTTAAATAATATATATTTTTTCAAAGCGTACCGTATGGACTATGTGTGCCCATCGCACATGCCAAAAGCCAGACGATGGATAAAAAGGGGGATTACTTCAATGAGTAATAACAAAAGTTTGTATTAAGCAAATTCAGAACAAATTGTCTTTTGAATATGTATGACAGGACCACGAAAAAATCACGCTCGGGTTCACATTACAGTGGCAATTGATGTCACACTTCTACGGTTCCCATCAGTTCCCATCAATGAAGACATTGCCATATCTGACCGCTTCTCTCTATATATATGAGACTTCTTGCCAGCAACGCACATTGTTAATGACTGATATTGTTTTATAAAGCATTTTATTATTGTTTTTATTTTCCACTATCATCCATAACAGAACCACGGTGAAGACTCTGCTTGTGTTTATTCCCATTATGGGCGTGCCCTGGATCTTTGGCATTCTTGCCATCAACGAAAACACCGTCATATTCGACTATCTCTTCACCATACTCAACAGTTTCCAAGTGAGTCAGCGTGTTTAATTGTCTCATTTGACAAACACAATGAATTTCGAAACATAAATAAATAAATTAAAAGGGTTTAAGACGTGTTTCCCTTCTAACTCAGACAGCATGCGAACGAAAATAAAAATCGATTTACACTAACCCTTGTTAGTAGAATGAGGAGATTTATGATTTATCTATGCTAAGTTTTTCTTTACTTGCACGTATAATTTAGGAGGATTATTATGTTCTAAATAATTTAATTCCAAATGCTAGTCAATAAAGTGTCATTTATCAGTACACATGTATTCAGAAAACTGTCAACGATGAAAATAAAATCTTGCCTTTGCATTGTTATCGAGAGAAATTATACAATGAACATATATTTCTCATGGGAAAATAAAAAGTCACAAAACTAAGAGGCCTTTAGCAGTACGTTCTGCCAAGAAATACTATCACATTTCTAATAGTTCAATGAATTTGTTAAGCGCAACAGTCTATGCTCAGTTTTTTTTTTTTCTTCTTCTTTTTTCAGGGCCTGATGATATTTCTCATCCACACCGTTGGAAATAAGGAGGTAATGATGTCAACCCCTTTATAACGTTTTTGTATATATAGCGCCTTATGCATAACAGCCTCTTAGCGCTTTCATTATTATTATCCCTGGTCATTTGGTACAGTTCAGAACTTCACACCCGAACAATTATCTTGTTAATTATCTCTGAGAAGACTCAGATCTGCCACTCAAAACTTGTTTGTTATACCAAAAGTGTTTTCAAGATCTTATGGTGAACGGACATTCTCCTTTATTGGACCGTATTTGTATGGAACGCTCTGCCTGCCTAACTGGGTCAAGAACTCTTCCTCAATTGACTCATTCAAAGATAATCTAAAAAATCATCTCTTCAAACAACATTATCAGTCAAAGCTCAACCACTCTCTACTTCTTTACTTCGATTTCCTTTTCTAAAGCGCTTAGAGGCTTGTTTGCATTAAGCGCTATATAAATTCGTCATATTATTATTATTATTATTATTACACATTCTCAACTCCCCGGGGAGCGTACTAGCTGCGGGCATCCATTTAGGCAGAGCTGCCAAGTAGTACGGATTTTCAGTATTTAGGACGATTTTGTGATGTAAATACGGAAGTACGATTTGTAAGAAATAAATACGGGGGGAAACAAAAAATTAAAAATATCGATTTTTTTTTTTTTTTTTTTTTTTTCCATTTCTCTTTTCTTTTCGATAATAGTAACGGTCCGAAAATGGCAACAAAGTACGTTCAACCCTGATAAACTGTCTATAAAGAACCATGATACATATTTAAAATACACAAATAAATAAAACAAACTCATAAAAATGCTGATGCGATCGACAGAACCAACTTTTAAGTGAACTTGCTCGTAAAGGGTATTTTTGCTGCGCGATTTGAATCCGCAAAAAATACGATTTTTAGGATAGCCAGTATGATTTGTTTTTCACTAGACTCAAGAGGTTGGTAGCTCTGCACCAATGCTTATTTAATGGCATGGTCATTCATATGTATGTTTTGCACTAATAAAAACAAAATAAATTATCAAGTTTCTGAACATATGTTTGCCGCGCGGAAAAATACTGATTTCCTCAGCAAAATACTGATTTTGGGGTGTGAGAATACTGAAAAGCTCAAATGGAACTTGGCAGCTCTGTGCACCAGGATCAATACTTTTAGGACAATATTATGAAAACAAGCAACTGTGCACTGCTTTCTTTACAACAGTATTCGTGTAGATAGGATTGGAAATGAAAGGGAAATGAACTTCAATCATGAATTATATTTCTGTCTGCCCAGGATCTAAATATGCATGCTATTTTTGTATGGGTAATAGTAGGCCTACTGATATAAGTGATATGATGATGACATATAGATGACTAGTTAATGATGACTAGTAAATTAATCAAAATGTAATTAATTCACAGATTATTTAATCCATCCATTCGTTATACTGGTAGTGGTAGGACGGTGAATTGTCCAGTTCACCTTCATTTCTACAAAATTTGTATATATTCATATTATCACATGTTCATATTTGTTACATAAATACTGCAGTCTTATACCGCGAGATGGGTCGATAGAGTCAAATAAAATCTTTGAAATTTAAAAAACATTTTTCTTTTAATTCAGTTTCGAACCCGCATCCAACCCACGCGCATCGATTCAAAGATGTATTCGACCACCACCTCGACCACCAAGATGCGATTTGGCACCCCTATGAGCAGCACTCGACCAACTAACATCACCAAACTGAGCAGTTCTGGCAATGTAAGGAGGGGCAGTGTTAGGGGTAGGTCGGTCACTACGGATCATGTCTAAATGATGTAACAAGAAATTTGAATTAAACAACTACAGCAACGTCAAAAAAAAACCGCGACCACCACCTCCACCACCAAGATGCGACTGGGCACTCCTATGAGCAGCACTCGACCGTGTATAACATCAACGAACTCAGCAGCTCTGTCAATGTTAGGGGTAGATTGGTCACTACGGATCATGTCTAGGATGAAAACGATTTAATAAATAATGAAGTTGTACTACAGATCGATAGTGTCCAAATTGTACAGAAATGTGCATTCAATAAATGTGATAGGCATAGGCGCCGGAAGTGGGGGGGGGGGGGGGGCAGGGGGGGGGGGGGGGGGGCGGCCGCCCCCCCCCCCCCCCCCCAATCCAAAAAGTGGGGGGGCAAAACGCGTTTTTGCCCCCCCCAAAAAGCCTCCCCCTCAAAAAAAGGAAGAAAAAAGAAAGAAAGAAAGAAAAAGGAAAAGAACAAATTAAATGTATCAGCCAATACTTGTTAATTCTAACGTTTAAAAACTGAGTTATTCATCCATTTAAAATTTTCGCAAACAAATTATCTCAGTTTGTTGTGTAACTTGCATTTGGTAGGTCTAGGGTGGGTTTTTCTGTAACAGTCCACGTACTTCCTGTGTAGGCTGTTATTGCTCTACTGTTCAGTGGCGGATCCAGGGGGGGGGGGGGGGTTAGGGCGTGAAAATGTATCAGTGAAAAAAGTGAAAACAAATCACTTACGGGGGTTCAAAATAGCAAAAAAAAATCGCCGCTTCGCTGCTCATGGACGATGCTCCGCATCGTCATTGGGTCAACCCCCCCCCCCCCTTAGCAAAAAGCTAGATCCGCCCCTGCTGTTTGTGTCACGTGCACCAAATCGCACCATTAAGTAAATAAATGCAAAATCTTCCCCGTTGGAGGGGGATACCCCCTCCCAAACCCTCCTCCCCTGGCTCTGCCCCAACCCTCGGTCGCTTCGCTCCCTCGGGACTCATTTTTAGTTGTAAGCTATGATGTTGGATCATACAAATGTGGCATATGGTTTATGTTTTTATGCCCCAGATTGCATCATTTAAAGTATAAAAATGCAAAATCTTCCCCGTGGTAGGGGGATACCCCCTCCCAAACCCTCCCCTCTGGCTCTGCCCCAGCCCTCGGTCGCTTCGCTCCCTCGGGACTCATTTTTAGCTGAAAGTTATGATGTTGGATCATACAAATGTGGCATATGGTTTATGTTTTTATGCCCCAGATTGCACCATTTCAAGTATAAAAATGCAAAATCTTCCCGTGGGAGGGGATACCCCCTCCCAAACCCTCCCCCTCTGGCTCTGCCCCAGCCCTCGGTCCATGGGCGTCGATCCGTCATTGATACCCATTCATCAGGGGGGATGATCTATTCATTCATTCCCCCTGATGAATAGGTATTACGTAAGTATCGACGCCCATGCCTCGGTCGCATCGCTCCCCATGCTGTTTTTAGCTGTAAGCTTTGATGTTGGATCATACAAATGTGGTATATGGTTTATGTTTTTATGCCCCAGATTGCACCATTTCAAGTATAAAAATGCAAAATCTTCCCCGTGGGAGGGGATACCCCCTCCCAAACCCTCCCCCTCTGGCTCTTCCACAGCCCTCGGTTGCTCCGCTCCCTCGGTACTCATTTTTGGCTGTAAGCTATGTTGTTGGATCATGTTTTTATGCACAAGATTGCACAATTTCAAGTCCAAAAATGCAAAAGCTCCCTTGACCGTTGGAGGGGGGGGGGGGGGGGGTGGGGGGGGGGGGGTTGGCAACCCTGTGAGTGTAGTCGGCATGAGCCCCATAACACATAAATCGTGAGCCCCCTTCGGGTTTTGCCCCCCCAATCCAAAACTGCTTCCGGCGCGCCTGGTGATAGGTATATGTATATACAGTCAAACCTGTGTATAGTGACCACCACAGAAGGGAAGTAAGAAAAGTGGCCACTGTAGACAGGTGACCTTTATAGCCAGGTTAATTCCTTTGTTTTTCTCTGCTGGGGATTATGTTTAGTGGCCACTATAGGCAGGTTGGCTGCAATAGACAGGTGGCCACTAAGACAGGTTTGACTGTATACAGTAAAATTGATAAATATATGTAGTATTGTACATGTATATATATACAAACATTAATATTCCCAAATTCAGTTCTGGCAATGTAAGAGGACAACAGAAAGATGTCTATTTTACATTATGTACATCATACAATTAAATAATAATTGAAGGTAGCTAGTCGTGTATTTCTCAAGCATCATACTATATAGGCCAACAAAATGTGTCCTAACTGAGCTGCCCTATCAGAGCAAAGTTTGAGAAAGTTTTAGGTAGCGGTCACGGCAGATCTGTATAAAGTCTAAAATAAGTTTCACATATCAATGAACACTGTAAATATAAATTATATCATATATTATTTAGTGCATATATATACATTGTAGCCCGGCGTTGTCACTTCGTATTCAAAGGTAGGACACGTACATGATCATTCTTGCGGCGTTTCTCGTACATTATCAGCAAATTATACCCAGACGCGCCGGAAGCAGTTTTGGATTGGGGGGGCAAAGACCTAAGGGGGCTCACGATTTTTGTGTGATGGGGCTCATACCCAACCACACTCACAGGGTTGCCAGAGGTGAGAGTGAGACATTGTGAGGGAGCGAAGTGACTGAGCGGGGGGAAGGTGTGGGAGGGGGGTGTCCCCCCTCCCACGGTAGGGGGCTTTTGCATTTTTGGATTTGAAATTGTGCAATCTGGTGCATACCTAGATAGAAAATTTGGGCTTCAGATTAACTATATCTGGGAAAGCGTGTTATGATTTGACCGACCAAAAATTTTAAATATATTTTTCACTGAAGAAAACAAATAATTGACACACCAGTAATATGCCACATTATGTATGATCCAACAACAAAGCCTAGAGCCAAGAATGAGTCCCGAGGGAGCGAAGCGACCGAGGGCTGGGGCAGAGCCAGAGGGGGAGGGTTTGGGAGGGGGTATCCCCCTCCCACGGGGAAGATTTTGCATTTATATACTTGAAATGGTGCAATCTGGTGCATACCTAGAGAGGAAATATCTGGGAAAGCGTGTTATGATTTGACCGACCAGAAATTTTAAATATATTTTTCACTGAAGAAAACAAATAATTGACACACCAGTAATATGCCACATTATGTATAATCCAACAACAAAGCGTAGAGCCAAGAATGAGTCCCGAGGGAGCGAAGCGACCGAGGGCTGGGGCAGAGCCAGAGGGGGAGGGTTTGGGAGGGGGTATCCCCCTCCCACGGGGAAGATTTTGCATTTATATACTTGAAATGGTGCAATCTGGTGCATACCTAGAGAGGAAATTTGGGCTTAAGAGTAACTGTATCTGGGAAAGCGTGTTATGATTTGGTCGACCAGAAATTTTAAATATATTTTTCACGGAGAAAACAAATAATTGACACACTAATAAATATGCCACATTATTTATGATCCAACAACATAGCCTACAGTCAAGAATGGCTGGGGCTGAGCCAGAGGGGGAGGGTTTGGGAGGAGGTATCCCCCTCCCACGGGGAAGATTTTGCATTTATATACTTGAAATTGTGCAATTTGTGCACGTCACACAAGCAGCCAGAGCAATACCAGCCTACACGGGAACTACGTGGCCCAGTACAGAAAAAGTACGGTACTCACCCCAGACCATATTTACAAAATACTGAGATAATCTGTTGGCGCGCGAAGCGCGCAGCTAAATTACATAAAATGGATGTATTAATTAGTTTTTGAACGTTATAATTAACAAGTCTTAGCTTATACATTTGATTTTTTTTTCGGGGGGGGGGGCTTTTTGGGGGGCAAAAACGCGTTTTGCCCCCCCACTTTTTGGATTGGGGGGGGCGGCCGCCCCCCCTGCCCCCCCACTTCCGGCGCCTATGATTATACCCCCTTTACACAAAAACAGGTACAAATTGGCATTAACAAATTACCATATTTTTTGCAACCCTTTATAAAGACTTCAAGTACACAGATAAAATGTAATGTGTGGCCCTTCAAGAAAAGGTATTCTATTTTTAAAATTTCGCGAACATTTTAATGATATTTGTACGCTTTTTTCAATTTTCCGCGAACATATTCATATTCATGAAATATATACATTTTTTAAATTTCCGCGAAAATGCGAAAATTGACCCCTTTTATCGCGAAATTGTGAACGATCATGAGTATATACACGGCCAATGTGAATGGACACCACCGGGCACTGTACATAAGAGTCTTGTATATCCAATCACATGATGCGGGCTGGATCTCATCCTTGAGTAAGATAATAATATATACAGTATATTTGCATCATTTCTCAGAACCTATCTGACATGAAATTGTAGCAACTAAAAGCGCATATTGTTTGTTTTTTTTCCTTTATTTCTATACCATTTATTTAAATTGAAATTAATATATATATATATTTGAAAACATGTTTGTATATACATAGTAACACATTGTGTAGTTGTCAAGCAGCTGCTGTGTAGATCCTTTAGGAAGTTTCTGATTGATCCCCTATTAAGTGCCTAACATATATGGCTCAATAAGAATAGTTGCATAATTATCATTTATGTATTGCTTTTTATGAGAAAAACTTGCTTTTTGCAACATTTGACACAGGCTTCATGTTCATGTAGCTGTATTTTACTTTGATTTGTCTTTATATTTCGCCATGTGGTTAGAAAGAATTATATTGAAATGTAAATGTGTATACAAAGATTGTTTATTTATTATATGAATGTGAAGTAATTTAGTGTAACAATTATTTACTTACAGTAATAATAGAGTTTGCAGCTTATTTAATTGTACATTATTACAAATAAGAGCTTTAAAATATTTTCAAAATGTTTCCTTTTACCTCAAGCAGCCGTGCTCTAGAATTGGTGGAATTTTAATGTGAAGTTATTTAGTGTAACAATTTATTTGCAGTAATATTCGAGTTTGCAGCTTATTAACCTAATTATACCTAAATAAAAATAAGAATTTTGAATTATTTTCACAATTTCTCAAACAGTCGTGCTCTAGGACCGGTAGAGTTTACGTTTAGAGGGCGCTTCATGAAATATTTGTGTATGGTGATTAAAATCTATGTGCAATATTTGAAAGAGCATGACAAAATAAAGTATGTTTGATCTAAATTAGTTCACAGGAAAACAGCATTCCATTTGGCTCAAAGATTCAGAAATTCTTTTTAAAATTTTGTTTATTATTGTAAATATATTGACGTACAGAAAATGAAGATAGCGAGCCATCTTTGATTACTGTTAGCTGCAGTCACTATAAATCAGAACTCAATTCCTTGCAATGAACATGTACATACAAAATACATGTATTTAATTATTTAACTTGATTATTAAACATTATATTTTAATCAAACATTATATTTATAAATTTTACTTAATAATATATATATTTTAAAATTAACTAATTGAGTCAATAAAAGGTGTAATGAATATGTATGTGTATTTGCAATTTTGATATTTCACTGAATATATTTTGTCACCTTAAATCTGCAGAGCATAATTCATGTGCATGCCAACAACATATTGAAACATATATGTCCACACTGACACACACATTATTTTAAAAAGTATTATGCATGCATACCAATACGGCAATACACACACACAAACATACTTGATATTTTGAATTATACCCTACCCAACATGCACACCTTCAAAAACATAAACAAGCATACATGTACATAAGTATATGTACACTTGAACACATGAATGCACAAACACACACACTCACACGCAATCAAGGGGGGTTTTGCACCAAGAGTTGCAATCGATTGTAAAGTTCACTTGCAAGTCAGAACATGTGGCTAAATGCGCAAATCTGATTGGTTTAATTGTGCATACAGTCAAACCTGTCTTAGTGGCCACCTGTCTATAGCAGCCAACCTGCCTATAGTAGCCACCAAAAGCGAGCCCTTGAAGATAAAAACAGTGTTATGGAACCCGTCTATGAGGTCACCCGTCTAAAGTGCCACTTTTCTTGTTTCCCTTGGGTGGTCACTATACGCAGGTTTGACTGTATTTTCCGACTGCAACTTCATACATCGATTGCAACTCTTTGCGCAACATGTGTGACCGGCTATAGCAAAACCCGGCACTTGTCGGGAATTCATGTTTTGAAAAAATTAGCATTTTAAGTTCACCTAATGTGTGTAAAAGACTTATGATTGTAAAATTGAAACAATCATGTCTTCGCCAATTATTGACCAATTTGTTAGAACAAAGCATCAAATGAAAGATTGTGAAAAGGCCTTTCTAATGGTACGAATATCTACAATTTGATTTTTACCGACAAGTGCAGGGTTTTGCTATAGCCGGTCACATTATTATACATGCATACCCCCATGGTGTAATATTTGCTTATACAGTGGAACCTTGTTATAATGAGCTCTGACAGCTGGTCCCATGTCTTTGTATTATTATGTTTATAACCCGATAACTAAAATAACAAGGTAATATTCATGATCCCAAAGTCGTTATAACGAGGCTCCACTGTGCAAGCAAGCACACACAAACACACAAAAACACCCGCATGTAACCACATAAATGGGCATACAATCAAAAGTTCATATTTTGTTTCCTATTAAATTATGCAAGTCAAATTTGCTAATAAGTGCACAACATCGTACATGTCCTATAACTAAGTGTAGAGTATGGATTTCATTTGCACCAAACTAAAAGAGCAGGTATTCTACTAAATTTATCAACTTAGGCTGGACTAAAAGGACATAAATGACCACTGACCAGTAAAAAACATTACAGCCCAGTGAAATTTGACAAGCACATTGATTGTAGTCATGCACCAACAGAGATAAAAACCTATTGTTTCTCCTCAGACTAACATTCCAATGACATTGTTATGTCCTCTGACTAAAAGGACACTATTACACCAGAGGCATGCCATGTCATTGGAATGTCAAGCATCTCATTGTCTGGATGTCTAATGTAGTAATGACAAGAAACAATCAGCAGTGGTGCATGACATCGAACAATTGTGCTTGTTAAATTTCACTTGTTAAACTGGTTACTGGGAAGTCTAGCCTAAGTTCATAAATTTAGTAGAATACCGGCCATTGAGTTTAATTGGATATGACCACTTACAAGATAAAAACCAAAAAGACACATCAAAGTTTGGATTGTGTAAGAATGCGTTTATTCACATATTCTTGGATCTTGATGATATCCGCTTAACAGAATTGGAACAGCCAATAAGAATGTTGTACGTCGACAGTGTCCTCCTAAATTTATGAATTGTGTGTGTGTTGTCCGAAGATATGATCACATGGTTGTCACATGATCATCAATTGAAAGTTACATGGTTGTCACATGATGTTCAAATGACAGTCACATGGTGGTCCCATTGAAGAGGAGCCTTAACTCCTGGACTGCTGGGTCTTGACCTGGGCGGCTATCCTGTCCAGATCTCGCTGGCCCTGGCTGGTCAGTCGGCGGCCGCAGTTGCCCTCCTTCTCGATGATGTTGAGTCCCTCGAGGGCCTGGAGGACCTTGCGGGCGACGGATGTCGAGCTGCTGTTGAAGTGGCTCGGGCGTGTTCCACGGCGCATGCGTCCTGTGATAAAAGAAAACAAACACAAACAAATATTGTTTAGTATCAAATATGGTACATATTTTATTTTATTTGTAAGAATTTGATTTGATTTGAGTAACTCAAAAAACAATGTGTCAAATATGGTATAAAGAGCTTTGATTTCATTTCATTTGATTTGATGGGGAGTCCAGTCCCTCTATAGCTTGGAGGACCTTGCGTGCAACGGATGTCGAGGTAATGTTGAAGTAGCACGGGCATGTTCCACGGCGCTTGCGTCCTGTGATTAAAGTTCCAGAATTATACAATTTTAATTGAAAATTTTACTTTTGCCAACTTGATAAAATATTCCTAGTATGTTCTGAACAAAAGCTTGACCTGAAATAACAGCAATCGCATTGCTTCTTCCTCTATTGTGTTCTTTAAAACCATGTCTTGGGAAATTGCTTCCAATTGAACATTATCAATGACCAGCACATTGAAATTACCATTTGGTGATGAGAAATTTATAAAAAAAGGAAAAGGATGCTGAGGTTAAAGGTAGTTCAGATTCGTCAAATGAGATGCGCGGCGCCATCTTGCATACGCGTTGCGCACGGTGCGTAATGCACGTTAGCTCAGTGTCATGCACGTTAGCTCAGTGTCATGCAGTGTGCGCAAACTAACCCAGTTCAAAATGGCGACCCGCTATGTAGCATCCCCACGCTTGATGCCCTTTAACAGATAACTGCAGAGCTCGACACTAGCACTTGCCCAATCGGGCAACTAAATAATTCTTCAACTATGAGAGAACAATGTTATTTCATATGTGTAAATCTCATCTAGAAGTAAGAGGGCAAGTCAAATGTCCACATTTATGATTTTACTTGCTCGAACGGGCCAGTACAGTAAAAAGTTAGTGTGGAGGCTTGGTCATAACTAGGGCCTAACCGATAATCGGATCGGACATCGGATCGGGCCGATATTTGGCCACATCGGCAAAACATCGGATCGGCAATATTTTGATAAATCGGCCGATGCGCTACCGATTCACTAAAAGAAGTTAAATTTGCAAAATCGGAAATGAAAAAACAGAATTTAGAAAATTGTCCATGTATGTATTTTACCGTAGGAGTGGTTTAGGTTATTTCCGCAAAATCATCGATTTGTTTGACAAATTTACGGACGAAAATTGAACAGAATTCAACAATTTGCCCGTCCGTGGAACGTAACCGGTATACGGAACACGCACAGATCGGCCCCCCAGAGCTTTGGGTGCCACGCAGAGCTGGGTTATGCATTGCACTAGAAAATGCTAGCGCCGCTGCGGCCTTGCACAAACCAAAAAAGAATAAAAATGAAAGATTCATCGAACCTACGCCAGACGATCTGTTAATTTACTTACATGTTCACATGGTTTTTGAAACATATCCAAGAATATATGGCAACAAAAATAGCCACCAAAAAACTGCAAACGAATTCGCTGACTATCTCAGAGATTCTTCTACCGATAAACTCGCTTGAACTTGGAACATAAATTATTAGGCAAACTCTGTTCATTGCCAATTTGCAGACCGCATGGACCACATGTATTAAATGCATACACGTAATCACGTATTACACATATTGGCAACGTTGAAAATGCGGACTTTTTTACTTGCGCCAGTTGCTAGTTATTCATCCGCTTGTCAATATTACGCAATCGAATCAAGTTTTCGTTCATCTACCTCGGGGAAAAGTAATGTTCTGCTCGTAACAGAGGTAATTCTGTATATTTTGTAATCATATTTCCGTAAATATTGTTTCATAAATCAACCGAAGCATCAACGTTTGTTATTTTATTGCCATATAAAAAGATGAATTTAAGCGTAAAACATTGCATTTTTGTAGGTGCAGGTCATGATCGTTATGCACATATTCCCTCTGCCCTCGCCCGGGCCAGCCCGGAGCCTCGCATGCAGAAGAGGCCTTGGCAGATCGCGGCCGCGTAGTAAAAAAAAACAATAGGAAACATAAGGCAACATTTTTGGGAAAAACATTGGTGCATCGGATCGGATCGGCCGATACGGGGGGGGAAAAAACATCGGACATCAGATCGGCAATGAAATCCCGCATCGGTTAGGCCCTAGTCATAACTGCCCATTTCCTTTTCGACTATGGAGACCACTTTCCTCAACTCCCCAGGAGGCAGTTTGCATGTAAATGAACCTGTCTAGATAAGTACTGGGGGTGTTGCATAAAGAATTACAACAATACACGCATTTGAACCAATCAGATTTGTGCATTAAAGGGAGAGATACACTTTTGCAAGCCAAAATTCAAAAGTTGCGAGGTTATTGTCTTATATGAAAGGAAATGTCATTTAATAGCATGCCTGAAAAAATTAGGGCTTGAAATCTCTTTTTCGTGGAGTTATAGACCTAAAACTGAATAAACTGAGGGACGTCGGTTAATTAGGTACATACGTATTTTCGGCCGGTGAGTAAGTTTGTACATAGATTTCACAGAGTGCCAGATCGGTATGCATGACCCCTACGTGACCCGCGCTAGCTACGTGACTCGCGCATATATACTAATGTGTGAGCGTTTACCAAGCAAAATACCCAAACATCGCTTAAACTGACTACATGTAATTATATATTCTTTCTTTTGAGATCTTTTTCCGTGACATACGTTAACAAATGTCGGCTTCACAATACCTTTACGAGAATTAGTACTATATTGTTGTAATATTATGCTAAATCAGTTGAACTCCTTTATTGACCGATATATAGTTTAAATGGAGGGACGCATTCGTTTTTCATTCGTAGAATCCAAATTAGAGGGTTGTTCGCTCTGATTTTTTTTTTGCGTGTTACATTGATCCCCATCCGTCAACTGAAAGCTGTTCAGACGTTTTGTAAAAGTGGACCTGTCCCTTTAAGGCGCTATTTTTTCTGACTTGCGATCAATCACAAATCTTTATGTAACACCCCCCTAACCTCCTACTTACAAAGACCACATTTTCTGTCTCCCTTGAATAGCCTATCTAAACAGATTTGACTGTACTACAGTGAAACCTCATTATAACGAGCACCTTGGGGTCCATTGAATTCACCTTGTTATATCAGATATTTCATATCAGGGCTTAAAATCAATCAAATACATAGAACTTGGACCTGTGAAATTACCTCGCTATATCGGGTACCTCGTTGTTACAGAGCTCGTTATAAAGAGGTTCCACTGTACATGTAATAAAAATGCAAATTTGTAGAACATGACACTTACCACCATAGATCTTGGCGATGGCGTTCACACCAACTCCTCCACGGTAGTACAAGTGACGAGCAGTGGATGCTGAAAATTTAAATACAAAATATTATTAAGAAGTATCAATTAAAACATGTAAAATACTTGAAGATAAAGATTGAAGAATCAAGTCTGTGAGGGTTTGGGAAAAAATAATTTTTTAACTTGAGGGGGCTACTTTTTCAATCTGATAGATATCACACAATATTTCACAAAATAACCAAATGGCAATTTCACGGGCTACCTTTTGATTTCAGAGGGCTATTTTGATAATTAGGGGGCAAAATTGACCTTAGCTCCATGTACATGTATTTCCTACCCTGTTATAAGGAAAGATTTTGGCATCAATTGGAGTTCACGTTGATTAAACATGGGAGTGTTTTAAAGCAATACACAAATGCTGATAATTAAACAGATTTGTGTGTCAATCGTAATAAAATTCCCAGAAACTCACCAGATCTGGTGAAGAACCAGTCGGGATCCACAGGCGCAAGCTCCTTGTGTGTTCCGGTCTTGACGATGTCGACGTATTCGGGCACCTTCATCTTGCCGCTCTTCTTGAAGAACGCGGCCAGGGCCACGACAAAGTCCTGCTGGTCAACGTCCTTCACGGTCGTACCTCCACCTGGCATCTATGGTGCCACAAAAGTAACAAAACATGAAACAAATTAGTAAAGTTTCCTAAGCAGAGATGGTTTTACGACTTCAAAAAATCTTCATTTACTACTATTCTTGAAAATGTGGCCAGGGCCACGACAAAGTCCTGCTGCCTTGAGTGCTGGTCTAAGTCCTTCACGGTCGTACCTCCACCTGGCATCTATGGTGGCACAAAAATAACAATCATGAAACAATTTAGATGAGATTCTAAAAATCTTTGAAGGTTCTCTGACGTGAAGAACATATTTTGCCGTTCTTTTTAAAGAATGCAGCCAATAAATCCAATTAAGTAAGGTTAATTCAATATTTTCTTAACTCTGAAAAACAAAATTGTGAATAAATACCGTAAAACTCCGTGTATAAGACGCACTCGTGTATAAAACGCACCCCCAACTTTCACAGCAAAAAAAAAAAAAAAAAAAAAAAAAAAAAATTTTTTTTTTTTTTTTTTTTTTTGGGGGGGGGGGGGGGGGGGGGGGGAAACCCTGTATTTTTTTTTTTTTAAACCCTGAAGTGCTGTTGGAATGCTTATACCACTGGTCTAGGGCATGACAAAAGCTTAATGTTGAATGTAGCATTCATCAATCATTTTCTCACATAAAAATAGTGGTTAGTACACAAATTGCACATTTATTTAGCAGTAACACTGGTGCTCATAAATATTCATATTCATATTCATGAATATTCATGAGCACCAATACTCACTAAATATAATGCAATTTTCTAAATTTACTACTAACTAATTTTAATTATAAGCAAAATTTATAACCACTGGTTAGAAAATTGCATATTTAATTAGTACTGCTGCTCACGAATGTATGAATATTCATTAGCAGCAGTATTACTGCTCAATAAACTTGCAATTTTTACATCTGTAACCAATATTTTTTGTGTGAGAAAAAGGTATATTAAGTTGAATGCTACAACTGACTGTAAGTTCTTGTCATACTGTGTTATACACATTCAACATGACTACAAGGTGTCCCCCCCCAAAAAAAAAAAAAAAAAAATGTAAAAAAAAAATGTAAAAAAAAAAATTTTTTTTTTTTTTTTTTTGGCTGTACCTGTGTATAAGACGCACCCCCACTTTGAAAATTTTCCGACGGAAAAAAAGTGCGTCTTATACACGGAGTTTTACGGTATGTTAAAGGGGAAGTACAGTTTTGGTAAGGCTGAACTTTAGTAACCAAAACCTGCACAGTAACATTACAAACTAATAGTTATAACTCCACAATGCTCGAAAGGTATACAAAATTACAAATGACTAAGTAAAAAGCCTGTTATCATTCAAAAAGAGCCATTAAAACACAAGAGGGCGCTCTCTAAAAATGCATTGGTTTCAACCATTTTTCATACAAAATTATGCATGTGATGTTATGTTGAAAATTTGTGAAAAAGTCTACAAGCATTTTTCAAATGTTATTTTTAAATCATCAAATAAATTTGGGGCCCAAATTTATTACGATTGATATTTCAGCCAATAGACCGCTTCTGTAATGTATGCAAATAATATGCGTATGACGTAATCCCCGTTGGCAAGCTTAACAATAGTAACTAGGTCCGGCAAGCTAAGTTTGCCGGAGCTTGCCGTACCTAGTTACTATTGTTAAGCTTGCCAACGGGGAGTCTGACGTCATACGCATATTATTTGCATACATTACAGAAGCGGTCTATTCTGAACCGATTTTGACCAAATAAAGTTTATTCTGCCATTAAAATTGCATGTTCTTTCAAATTCGACACTCAGTTTTTCATTACCTCACAAAAAAATTGTATTGTGCAGCACCCTGCCCTCTCTACCAAAACTGAACTACCCCTTGAACAGTAAAAGGCTCGAACACAATTAGGGAGTGGTTTCTGGATCTGTCCATTTTTTAAAGATTAAAATACTTGTAAAGACTAAAGTTGTGGTTGGTTCCCCCATACAAATGTCACAAATGTCTTTATAAATTGCCTGCAGATATTCAACTAGACCAATTCTGAATGTAATTGTGATTAAAATTGGATTTCCCAAGACATTTAAACTGCAGTAGTTGCGAAGAAATAAAAACAGCAGCTTGGGTAAGATTTAGCCCCCCAAAATCATAAAAATGATAAATTTGCATAGAGTTCAATGCAAAACAAATTTTATTTTTAGAGTGCTCTTTTCATTGTTCATGCAGGTGAGCTTAGCTAGAAAGTAACCACAAAAAATAGTTTTCCTCCCCAATTTCCTAGCGACACATGACATTTGTAAATTGTAATGCATCTCGCATCAGATTTTGCATCAATTAATTAAGGCAAGCTAGGGTGAATTCACTTTACCCAGTCCACAGCAGCTAAACTTGCAACTTTCATGACTTTGTCTTTGCAAGCTCCGTCACTCGTTTCTTCATGCGCACACAACCCAACGTCAACACAAATCACAAACACACACAAAACCCAATCTAAAAGCCACTGCGTGCAAAGCTTAATTTTATTTTTGGCACACTAAAAACTAGCAGGAAGACTGGAAGTGGTCAAAATGTAACTTGTAAGGAGATGTGATCCCCAGCCCGAGTCTGAGAGGCGAGACCAAAAAAAAAAGACAGAAATTTGTAAAATGTGAAAAAATTCAACTGAGCCGTTGCGGTCGGTCGTTTTTTACCCCAAGCTAGTAGAGTGGCCGAGACTGTTTAAAATAGCATCAATATAATTTGCCCACATGCATTTCTTACACCGTTACAGCACGCGTGTACACACGTTATTTAGGGCACATCATTTTACACAATTGGCAATGGCCAATATAAATGCCATGGCATCGCGCCGTATGTCCCCATTGGTTTTGTGTATAATTATACATGCACTTCCCGCATACCACTTGCACATGTCATGCCTATCACGGCGCGAATCACGCGACAACCGACTTAGATTACACTCTACTATCTCTCTTTCACTTGATACATCTCTCATTTTTTCTCATAGTTCTTTACAGGAGTACATAGAAATATATTTAATAACATTTTCTTTCATATTGATTGATGATAATCATGACTTTTAGACCATAAATTGAACGCAATTATGAGTCGCGTTTTACCTTGATGGCTGTTTGCGGGATAAAAGACTGGACTATGAATTACCGCAGATGGCGCTATTTAAAGTCGAGTCTCGTTTGGAACATAATAAAATCATTATATTATTATTTTGTGTGAAAGCTAAATAAACAGATTGAAAAAAACACAAGTGTACAGTATTCAAAGCATAATCTTGAATAAACACAACTTATATATTATTATTTATATGAAAATCATTTTAAAAAAATAAAAAAATCGCCGCCTGGTTTGCTGGGCAGTGTAATTAAAGGGTACCATCACCCGAAAATAATATTCTTTTATAATTTTGAGTGTAGTCCATTTCACCAACAAAATTAATTCAGACAAATATGTTTCAAGAAAAAATACATAATTATTGGAAAGTGGGGGGGGGGGGGGGGGGGGGGGGTGGTGGTGAGATCTTTTGCCCGACTTTTATGCAACCCGTTTTTCACCTAACACGCACAAAGGGGGGGGGGGGGGGCAGTTTCTCACTAATGACCGAAAATGATATCCTACTTGACTTACTTGTTTACGATTTTGCCCGATATGACTATGATTTTGCCCGAATATAACATGCTTTTGACTGAAAATAGTAAATTGCCAGAATCTAATATATGATTTTCCCATCATATTATGATCATGCTTACCCAAACATGACATGAGCTTGCCCGAATATCAAGTTGACATGCTTTTGCCCGACTATGGCTGTTTTCAAAACTCTATCTGACTAGTATCTGTGATGCGAGTGCCACCATTAATTTGTTATTATCATTATTTTGTGAGCCGCCGCCTGCATAAATAATGTTTAGAACAAGATTTCTTTCTTTTTGTAACAGGGATTTTCCTAGGAGAATTACTGCAATAATAACCCTCTCAGTAACGTTGTCGACAACTCTAGTGAATGCTCATACAATCACAGGGGCGGATCTAGCTTTTTGCTAAGGAGGGGGGGGGGGGGGGGGTTGACCCAATGACGATCTAGCTTTTTGCTAAGGGGGGGGGGGGTTTGACCCGATGACCCAAAGCATCATCCATGAGCCGCGAAGCGGCGATTTTTTTTTGTTGTTGCTATTTTGAACCCCCGTAAGTGATTTTTTTCACTGATACATTTTCACTTGGCAGCCCAAGGGGGGGGGGGGGGGGGTTAAACCCCCTAAACCCCCCCCCCCCCCCCAGATCCACCACTGAGTTATTGATTGTTTAGGTGCGTATGGGCGTATAGGGCACATTTATCTTAGCCTGGGCTGGTGTGGTTTGCCGGAAAATTATATACATGTATTTGTTATGGTTTAGTCCGAAAATAACACGATTTTGCCCGAATTTGAGACAGTTTTGCCCGAAATGACGCCATATTTCCCTAGAGTGATGGAGTTTGTCCGACATGAGTTTGCCCAAATATGACATTATTGTGCCCGAATGTGACATGGATTTGAGCCCTTACGGTTATGACTTAAATATGACACTATAGTTTGAGCCCTTTACACGGTTATGACTGAAATAACACGATTTTGCCCGAATTTGAGACGGTTTTGCCCGAAATGACGCCATATTTCCCTAGAGTGATGGAGTTTGCCCGAAATAAGTTTGTCCAAATATGACATTATTGTGCCCGAATGTGACATGGATTTGAGCCCTTTACACGGTTATGACTGAAAAATGACACTATAGTTTGACCAAGTTTGGGGTGTTTTTTTTTTGTGCCCAAATAAGGGCCGTTTTCAAAACAAAACTCCCGGGGGACTGCTGCCCCCCAGCCCTAGTGTAGGTGCATATACAATAGGCATGTGTTTAATGAATTGTAGCCCCCCACCCCCCCCCCCCTTCCCCCCACCATATTTCTTAACAAGCTGAACTTCATGCATTGTATGATCTGAGCCGGGTGGGAATTAGGCGAGAAAATCTGGTTCTATACGTATAACTAAAATTATATATTATTTTACAAAAGGAACGCTTGCCAAATCGAACTGAATAATTCGACGAAAAAAAAATCCCTTTCCATCGATGACGGTGCCATTTCCATGATCTTGGTTACCTATGCACGATCGGATGGATGCTTGTCTTCAAATATAGAGGACGTGGGTTCAAACCCGGGTGATGTCCCATCAGCAAGATATTTAATCCATATTGCTGCTCTCTACCCAGCAGGAGCAGTTATGCCCAGGATTATAGATGGGTACCTGGTTGGGTGTTAATTACCCTGGGCGCTATTATACTATGGCTGCCATTGGCTAGTATGCTCCCCGGGGAGTTGAGATGGTGCGCAAGATCACGATGCGGGTTTGAACTGTACCAGTAATAATACAAGCGCATATAGACGTGCATCTGCAATGTGATATGCGTCTATAAAAACTGTGCATGTATTATCTTTCATTGACCATGCTGACCAAGTATAATCGGTAGTTCATTGCAAGTCATCGTTCGTTTAATACAACAAATAGTGGAGCTATACACTATACAGGGTGGCCCCCCAAAACCGGAACGGGGCACTTCCCAAAATATAGTAACAAAATAATTATGTCCATCGGATAGGGTATCCTTTCCAATGAAAAACGATACCAAGAACAGTAATTTTGGTCGTGTAGTTTTTGTTTTAGGGCGCTATGAGTGACACCATGTCAAGTTCCCATTTTTGTCAATTTTTACCAAGTCAGTGCCTAATAAATCGCACTCATATCATCAAACAACCATGCCCATTCTCTCGGCACACAGCTGAATGCACACTAACAATAGCGCGCGTATTGCTCGTTGCTCAATGCTATGGCGGGCAGTAAGTGCGATTTATCAGGCACTAACTTGGTAAAAATTGACAAACATGGGACCCTGACATGGTGTCACTCAGAGCGCCCTAAAACCAAACTATTGGTAAACACGACCAAAATTACGGTTCTTGGTATCGTTTTTCATTGGAAAAGATACCCCGATGGACATAATTATTTTGTTATTATATTTTGGGAAGTGCCCCGTTCCGGTTTTTGGGGGGTCCACCCTGTATAGTATTATTGTATTACCAATGCTATTATTTAAAGGGCAATGAAACCCAAGCAAAATGTTGCTTTCATAGTCTTGAAGAGATTAAGAAGAATAATCTCTGAAAGTTAAAGCACAATCGGGTAAGAAACAAGAAAACTACAGCTCTTTGAAGATGTCCATTTATTCCTATGGGGAACTCAAATTGGCAACGCACTCTGATAAGTGTGTGGACAACTCCCCATATGTTTTGTACACAAATGTTCCCAATTTTACAGTTTTCTTCAGTCACATTTTTCCATTCCCCCAACTCATGATATGTTATGTATAAAAGCTTTCTACAAAACATATGTTGAACTCGAACGAAGGGTAAATATAAATTATGAGAAAATTGAACAAAACTGAAATTGTGTGTACAAAATGTTTGTGGAATAAATACATGGTTCTTTTCAAAGAGCCATAGTTTTCTTATTGCTTGACCGATTGTGCTCAAATTTTCAGAGACTATTCATTATATTTAGTGTCTTATAGCGCATACAACAATTTGTCTGGATTTCATTGTCCTTTAAAGCAAAGGTACGTATCTGACAAGAAATAATACATGATAATAACTATAAGTAAAGAAATATGGTTCCCCTGGGATCACATTGGTTAAACATTTACATTTACATTAACATTTACATTTACATTTACATTTGTATACATATATCAACGTTTCTTTATTATCGTGAATTCATTAATGTTATTTCCATGTTTGTAAAAACTAAATAGTGTTGTAAATGACGCTGCAATTCAGCTTTTAGCTGCGAATGTGACATTTTGTTGAATAAATACTATTATTATTATTATTAGTCACAAGACATATTTTACATAAAAGCTCGAATATAGGCCTAGTACATAATTATGTTGTAAAAATGTTCTCATTACCTATACTATAATACAGTTGTCAGTAAAATCAAACCCGACTCCCGAGATAACATCAAACATTTTCTCCTATATACCTTCTTTATGCATTTTCAAAGAAAATGCGAGAAACGGAATTTTTAAAGTTATATAATACCTAAGACTTATAATGCTACGCTTGATAACTGCATTCGATTACGTTGTCTCAAGATAATAATGCATATCTCCCCTAGAATGTATGCAGATGAGATACATCAGAAAAATAACAAACTTCGAAACGATAATCTGAACATCTAATCATCACCTTTTACAACGCGCTAGTAAATCACGGCGCGAAACATATATAGTTCTCCCGGGTGGTATCTCGACCACACCGTCCGTGGCCCTACAAAATTCACCTGCTGCGCCTACAGAGGTAATGTGACGTCAGGGTTCGTCCACATTTCTGGAGGGGTAAAAGTAATTATGTCAGATCAATTATAAATATCGCTCTCTTATCGATCTAAATATTCAACATTTTATTTACTGGTATTATTACAATAAATATATCTTCCTTGTTCTCATCTATCACTGTGATTTATTGTATTTTTTAGGAAGGAAATAATATTTGATTCGAATTGTTGCCCTACTACGTAGTGTAGCGGTCTAAACTCCGCCCTAAATGAATTAAACATGAGGCGCTGGTGCATTATGCATGAATCTCGTGACGTATGTCAATCAGTGCATAGCGTTGTTGTATAGGCAGCCCCGCCGCCATAATCTAACTTCAACGCTTTGATGTCCTGACTGACACTTCCAAGGTATGTCACTCAAAAGTCTTTCTTATTCCGTCAATTTCAACTTCGCCGAGATTTTCTCGCAAAATTCACGTAATCCAATTGATAAAATCTGCATTTACACCTACGAGTAGTTTCTTTTCGTAATGACGAACATTTTGCACCAAAAATGCGATGTTTTTCCGGCGTAGTTTTTGGATATTTCTTTGTTGGGAGATGCAGTAGCGATATTTTGCGTGTATGAGTGGCATGTCGCACAACCATATATAACGCCTCGATTTTGTATGGGGAGTGTTCTTGCGTGTTGTGTTGAAAGGGCGAGTTGTATTCTTGTATGATTTATTTTCGCGCTGACATGGGCAATTCGAATACAGTAGGCTACATGTAGTATACAGTCATGTAGTGCACAGAGGTGGCCATGCGTTTAGTAAAAGCCTTTGGTTTTGTATGTTGGCGTTGTGTGCATGTGTGTGGCAATTTTGAATGGATGTATGATGAATTATTCTTTTGTAAGTGCATGTAGTGAAACAAAAAAGTTCAAATTCATGCATAAATAGTTCAAACAGAGTTCGCGTTCGTTCATATATGTTACTGTTACTGTTAGACAAGATCATGGTCGATTCAACATTCCATAATGTGTAAACATAATAATATACTAGCTGTACCCGCGGAAATCCGCGGGTTTTTGAAAGAGAAAGACGATGATGACATAACAACACAAATAAAACTTTACTAAATATCCCACAGTCATCATTTAAATAGTAAGACAAAATAGACTCGGGCGATTCAATCCCACCCCACAACCCGTCGGGGCCCCGTCCAACGATACATCCGACCAATGTATAACAAAATCATGATGGTTTAGTATCCACGCAAAGTTATTCAGTTATTCCCCCATCTTTCATTATGATCCATAATTTGTTCCGCTTGTATTAAAATAGATACAATAATATATGTTCGTGTTCTTGCTAATAAAGTAGCTTCGCCGCTCCGTGGCTGACTTAATACATCTTACCACAAGCTGGCGCAATTATAGTATCGTGTACGGTAGGGCGAATGAGATAGTGACCAGAGACGATGGTCAGCAGGTCAGTGAGCTATGCAAATAAACTACGGTTCGGTGGGGTAATTAGATGACTGCGCGACGTGTATACACGGCTGTACAGCCATTGCGCGTTGTATAACCGCAGCTAAATTGAAGTTGTCGCATTTTGTCGTCGATGCACTTACAAACACGATGCCAATCGGCAATAGCGATCATTACCATACCATCCGCGTAATATAAATATTGATATTTATCAAAACCTGGGTAGTTTCGCAACGTGTTATATCTGAAATGGTTTCTCGATATATTATTTGTTTTATCTACTCCAATTTATATTCTTACAAATACTTTTACGGCGATAAATCGTTAGTCAATGCTTGGCGTCTTAAACGGGCAATTGACATTGCTGACTTTCCCTTTTCTTCGATCTGGACGACGACCACGGGGTGGGAGCGACTCGGGAATGCCTTATTGTCCTCCGCAAAACGTATATCCTTCGATCGCGACGGTCGGGAAGTCGCCGAATCCTCGGGGTGAGGATATCTCGAGTGGGAACCATTTGGGGGGTTGAAGCTTACCGTATTAATATAATAGATACTAATTATCTAATAATTTTTTTTTACATAAGACAGAAAAGTGCTTTATTTTTTACAGAATAATTCTCAGTAGTATAGAAACATAGATGTTTATGTTGGAGAAGGGATTTTTACAGTATGAGGGATTATATCAATTGCTTTTCACAATTTTGAATTGTGTACATGTAAGCCAAGAATGTACTGGGAAAATTGACAAAATAAAATGCACTATAGCTGTTGCTGTTCTGTTCTGACAATTGAATTTGGTAAATTTAGTTCAGAAGAACGTTTGTAGCGAATTTAACATTTATCATCTGGACATTTTTGTATACATGTTATAGCATTAGCATGTTAAAGATGAATTCCAGTTTTGGGAAAGAAGCCGAATACATCTATATTGATCATTATTGTTGAATAAGTATTGAAATAGGGCTTGTGTGGTAAAATCGGAACCTAAGCATCGTTAAATACAGAAATATCGGAAGAAATCCAATATCCGCCTGTGAAATTTATAAATCCACCGCCAGTTCGGACCTGTCCACGCCGCTAGCGCTGGGGGAGATATCGACAAGCTGGGGACAAGCCCGTATATAGCGAACACCTCATGTACTCGCACGTGGCCATTGTACGTAGCGTATGGGCGATTCCAAGTTGGCGATCTCTATCTGCAGCTGCAGCAGATCAAGTTATAATTTTGCAAATATATCAATTAGTAGGCGGTTTCTTGGCCAAATTTGAATAATCCTATATTAGTAATAATAATAATAATATCCAATTTTTATATAGCGCTTATCACAATTATATTCTTTTACATTATTGGTAATAAGAGCTTCCATTTCATTTTTTTGAGAGGGGGGCGTTTCCAAAACTGGCCTTTACCTTTAACAAAAATGTCAGAGTGATAAATGTTAAATGTCTCTACAAATGTTCTTCTGAACTAGCTAGGGTAAATTGCTTAAAAAAAAATGTCAGATGTGAGTTGCGAGTTGACTTTATTTCTTTGTATTGTATTCTTAAACAAAATGTACGTCAATGTGGGTGTCTTTATCTGGTTTTAGTATTATCGATACATACAAATAAATCAGAGAACTAATAGGTTGTACAATTTATTTGTACAAAATATTAGCATTAAAATTACTCATTCTGATGATCAGATCGAGTAGTATAGTTTTGGTATAGAAGGCACTTCAAGAAATATTTTTCGTGAGGTAATGGAAAAACTGATTGTCAAATTTGAAAGAGCATGCAATTCTAACGACAGAATAAACTTTATTTGATCAAAATCGGTTCAGTAACGGCTAAAATATTAATAAATATATCTGATCGGAATAAACCTGGGGCCCCAGTTTTATTTGATGATTTAAACAAAATATATAAAATGCTTACACTTATTCAAATTTGTTTAAATAGTTGTTGATGATCTCTCTATTGAATCATTATTTTAACAAAACATCACATGCACAATTTTGTATGAATTTTTTTTTAAACCAATGCATTTTTAGAGAGCGCCCTCTTGTGTTTTAACGCCTCTTTTTTAATGATAACGGGCTTTTTTCTTAGTCGTTTGTAATTTGTTATACCTTCCGAGCATGGTGGAGTTATCGATTAGTTTGTAATGTTATTGTGCAGGTTTTGGTTGCTAAAATTCAGTCTTACCAAAACGTAACTATCCCTTTAAATTTATTCTAATGACCAGTCCGTAGAAAAATTACTTTACAAGTTTTTAAAATGTTTACAAACACAGTATACATTTTTTAACATGCACCAACATGTGTAACGGTATACATTTTCTTTTATTGGACATTTTACAACTTTAAATGTACTGGTAGCCTACCTCACTATGCTAACATGTTTAAAAACTAAAATATAACAATATATAATAAATGTAAAATGTGAGGGCCATGTTAGTGTTATTGTAACACACTAATACTTTTTATTATACACGAATGTTCATGTATGTACAGTAGATGAGAAGGCTTTGATTGTACACATAGAGTGGGTGAACTGATTGCTTGGGGGTGGGGAGGGGAGGGGAGGGGAGGGGAGGGAGGGGGGATATGGGTGTCTCATAAAGATTATTTGCAGGCACGTTCTTAAAGGGGTAGTTAAGTTTTGGTAGAGAGGGCGCTGCACATCACAATTTTTTTGTGAGATAATGAAAAACTGAGTGTCGAATTTGAGAGAACATGCAATTTTAATTGGTCCAGAAACGGCTGAAATATCAATAAATATATTTGATCTCATAATTATTTGGGGCCCAAATAATTAGATGATTTTTTCAAAAAATTAAAAAAATACTTACACTTTTTCAAAAATGTTCAAAAGCATTTTTTAAATAGTTGTTGATGATCTATCTACGTAATCATTATTTCAATAGAACATCACATGCATTATTTTGTATGAAAAATGGTTGAAACCAATGCCTTTTTAGAAAGCGCCCTCTTGTGTTTTAATGGCTCTTTTTTAATGATAACAGGCTTTTTACTTAGTCGTTAGTAATTTTGTATACCTTTCGAGCATGGTGGAGTTATAAGTATTAGTTTATAATGTTACTGTCCAGGTTTGGTTACTAAAGTTCAGCCTTACCAAAACTGTAATACCCCTTTAATATATATTTATATATTCAATTGTAATCACCATTTTTGCGTTCATGTTGTACCCTCCACTGACTCTGGGCCCACTGGCTAAGTTGTTGTCTAACAGAAGAAGGAGAATTAGATGAATATTTATCAAATGTAATATTTGACCCAAAGTGGACAAGAAACACAAAAGTTAATTAATCCTAGATTAGATTAGTATTACACTGTTTTAATATCATTTTGAAATGAGTGACCCTTTCAAATTGGCAACATTTTACACAAGCAGATTGCTGTAGGTTTTGTGCATTAAAATTCATGTATTTCCCATTTTAGTTGTTACAAAATATTTCTTTTGTTTGTTTTCATAAATTGAGACCGATAGAGGAATATTGGTGGGTCGAATACTTTTTAGCTCATGACATTCCTTTGTAATGAGGAAACTTTGATTTTTGTTAAAAAAGGTTGTGTCAAAATTGGCAGCAAAATTGTAATCATCAACAAAATTGAGAAATAATTAGTGAATGTTCATGTATAAAACTTTTTGCTATGCATGTGAGTGTTTTTTTTTCAATTACAAATTGCAATCTAGGCAGCAGATCAAAAGGATCGCTCATTCTACATGAAAATTGTTTTAGCAACTATAAAACTAGAAAATTGTCATAACTTTGTTTTTTTCATGTCTGATTCTGATCATATTTTTTACTGATCATTCCTCTCACTATTCCCCTTACCTAGAACAAAGTTTAAAAGGGGGTATTTATTCTTATTCTATTAGAAAACTATATATGTAAACTAAATCTGGCCGGACATGGTTGGAAAATAGCTCTTAAAAAACTATATCCCTGGTACTGCGGTAGCCTCATGGGTGGATGTAGTATTTTCTGGTGGTAAACTACATTTTCCAACTACTACCAAGTCTGTTATCAGCCCATTAGTGCCAGTACATGTGTGTGCCCATATGAATGAGGTGTTTTGATTGTGGTTTAATAGTGCCAGGCGGCCACTGTGATTGGCAGCTGAGGTCACGTTGGAGGTCACGTTTCGCTTGATTGACAGCTTCATTGTGTGGCATGTTTGTTTTACCTGCATTTCCTTGCGCTGGTATCCAGATGTATGATGTCTTGGAAGATGTCCCATTCATACCCAAACTAGCTTGGATTAACTTTGAGGGTCAGATCATTTTGTATACCCTCCAGAAACTTTCAAACTTTTTGATCTGGAAATATGATGTATGATGTCTTGGAAGATGTCCCATTCATACCAAGAGTCCAAGACTAACTTGGACTAACTTTGAAACGTCACTGACTTGTTTCGAGACTCGGATCCAGAAACTGTCTTAACTGTTTCATCTGGAAAATTATAGATTAAAAGCTAGCTTCATTGTGGGTGATGTTTGTTTTACCTTGCTTGTTTTTCCTTGCACCGGTATCCAGATGTAAAATGTCTTGGCTTGAGTCTTGGAAATATCCCTTTCATACCACAACTAAGTTGGACCAACTTTGAAACTTCACTTGATGTGAAGGATCCTATGATCAGAAAAATAAGTCTTAAAGGGTACCACCACCCAAAAATAATATTCTTATTAAAGAAAGGTAACATCTTTAGGGCCATTCTTTGAAAAGTGAAACTTTTTCGGAAAAATTGAAGTTTTATTTTTCTGTTGTTTTATTCCATTTTTGGAATGATCCATGTGTAAAGTTTCATGAAATATATGATTTACATTAAACAAAGACACTTTCATACTCATTTGCATAAATTTACATATTTCAATATTTGTCTAAAATCATAACCCAGAAAATAATCAAGATATCGAAAGGATAGTTAGCAAGCTTATTCTTCTCACTTTCCTGTACATGTTGATACCACTTTGTAAAAATTGAACCTTTCATTCCTTTCTAAACCTGATATTATAAAATTCCCATTTTTCCATTCATATTGTACATGTCACACACGTGACCACCCCAAAATGTCACACAGTGACCAGACGTTACCACATAATTAAATACAATAAAAAACAATGGTTTGATAAAATTCTTCATTATAGCTTTTCATATTTCAAAGGATTTCCCAAATGAAATTGAGTTATGAAAAAAGCGCTCCGTGCGAAGTCACACACGTGACCCATGCCATTTGACCTATGACATTGAGTAACGTAATCCTTATAAAATCTTTTGTGTTAAGTCTGAAAGACTTCAACATATCCAAGTCACATACAAAGTAAAAATCATTATACCTCTTATACTTACTGAAATATAAGCATCCTATTTCAAAATTGTTCATGTTTTGGGTCACACACGTGACCAAGAATGGCCCTTTAGTATTCCATTCCATCAACAAGTTCACAAAAATATGTTTCCAGAAATAAAATATACAATTGGAAAACGCATCACCATTCTAAAGCATGCGTTCATGCGGTCTGAATTGCGAAGACTAATGTGTGCAGAGCGAACGAATCGCCCGGGAATCTATTGTCTACAAACGTACACGTGAATAGCATTGGCGCACTCGCAAATGGTTGGCCCGTATGGAACCAGGAAATAGTAGTGGTTCCGTAAGTGGTGGAAATTAATTACTTTGTTTATGAATTACACAACCCTTTGCAAAATGTTGGGTATCTATTTGATATCACAAAATGGTACCCAAACATATAATAATGTGTTGTTATTTGCCTGGTGGTCCCCTTATAAGGGATTGTTCACTTTTGGTAAAGAGAGTACAGTTTTGGTCAAACTGAATTTTAGTAACCAAAACCTGCACCATTAAATACATTTACAAACTAACATTTATAACTCCACCATGCTCAAAAGGAATACAAAATTACAAGTGACTAAGTAAAAAGCCTGTTATCATCAAAAGGAACAGTTGAAATCATCAGAAACGGACGTCATTGTGGTCGATGTTCGTTAAAACTGCTATCCAGATGTGTTTCAGAAATTATGGGAGTCGCAGGACTGGTGAAATGTTGGTGCAGGACTGGTGAAATGTTGATTGTAAAGGCATACATGTAGATGGAAGTTGAGAGTTTTAGACCAGATTTAGATCATGTGAAAATGTAACAAAACCACAAAGGGGATAATTAATTAAAAGTTATGAATGAGAAAGTACAGATATTGATGTAGATGTCCATGACCGATATTCACCCATCAGTGCCTAAGGCCCACATATTTGTGGTTTGGTAGTCCTACACTTAAACAAGAAGAAGACTAGTTATGTGAAGTGTACAGTAAGAAAGAGCATACATTCCTCTATTTTTAGAGCCCTATCTTGCTAGCCCGGGGCCAGTAAAATTGCACTTGGGGCCAGCAAAATGTATAAAAGTCATATTTTGGTGGCCCGATCGGGCATGCAGATTTTCTACCCGACATTGACAAAATGAAAAAAATCTTGTTTTCTTTTATGTCATGCTTCATCTGTAATCACAGGTTTGATTAGGAAAGAGTGATATTTTGAATAGCAAAAAGCTTACTCACGAAATACAATTTTGGGGCCAGTAAATTTTCTTTCGGGCGACCAGAATAGGGGGAAAAAACGATTTCACTGGCCGGACAGGGCCACTGACTAAAAAAGCGAGTGTGGAGCCCTGCAGTGTAGAAAAAAATAAATTACCTTTCTTATTACATCAATTGGTCTCCATATAGCTGACTGCGGTATCTGTGATCATGGTTTCTTCTACAATGTTAATAACAAAATAAAAAATTTGTTTAACTTTTTAGAGGCAAGAACTAAGAAGTAAGATTACCTCTAGTAAACTAAACTAAACTGAAAATAAACTTTAGCCCCAAAAATATATTTCTTAAAGACTTTTAAAAGGAAAATATTGTGACCTATATAGCAGTTTGTTGTTTCATTCTCTGTTAAATTATGGTAATTAATATATGCATTCTCACCATTCTGACTAAACTTGATAGTCGCTGATGCGTGTATTTGTACACAGGGGCGTCCTACATACCAGACCAGCAACGCGTGACTGTGCCCTCAAAGTGACCCATTTATACAAAATAATGCAAACAAATTCAAGATATCGTAATTTAATTACCCCAAGATATATATTTAGTATGTGATGCATTGCATTGCATCTAACTTAGGTGTAAGTTCTTTCTGTTCTTACAACATATGTGCAACATACTGTACAGTTGTTTTACTTGGTAATTAAATACTTACAAAATTTCAATACGCTAAAATTGCATGCAGACAATTTTAAAATTTACCATTGAAGTAATTTGATGGAATCATTACAAAAAAAATCTTATCATTGGGGGCACACTCTATGTATGTATTTCTTTCTTTTTATAAAGAATTTTCACCGTTTTGTTTCAAATTGTTTCATCAAATTTATTCATAAAAGAGCTTACAGAGCTGCCAACCGTTACGAAAAATTTGTATTTGTTACAAAAATCCGAAGGGAATACGAATTACGAAAGCGCATCCAAAAAATATGAAGAAAAAAAAAATCTGATGATCGGTTACAGCATTACAAAACATTTACCTTACAGTATGCGTTCGCGCTGCGTTAAGACATAATTAGGTTTTTAAAATAGTTGAAAAGAGGGCTGGTTGAAAAAAATACTAATTTTGGAGGTACTGCATGAGCTTACATAAATTGACGTTCCATTTCGGTGAGTTTTCATGAAAGGGCACCAACAGGGTTAAACCCTATAATTTTGTCTTCAAGTTATGTTTTCTAATTCAGATACAAATTTTGTCTTTTTTAAAAAAGTAACATTTAAAAAGTAAACATTTTCATACAATGCTAAATTTTGTTTACCAGTTTTAAGGTTGTTTAAATGTTTAGTAAACAGCTATTTACTTTGACATGTTTTGGGGTATTTGTTACTAAATTTACATTTGTTGTGGCCAAACTTGATGATTATATATTATACATTCACATGTGGAGTGTTCGGCTTCAACTTCAATTGTATTTGAAAAATGTCCTTATTTGCATTTTATTTCATCTGATATTTAGGTATTCTTGTATGACAAATTTCCTTATTCATTGCAAAAATATATAATCAAGGTCGCATGTGTAGGTGTTAAAAGAATGGAATTAATTACAAAGGTTCACCCAGATGTCAAAAGTTTACTGGATATTATTAGGAATGATGTTCAAGTGAAAGATTAATTTAGTTGCAAAATGTAGTATCTCAATTTTTGGCAATTTGAAATGTGCCTGACTGCATCTGCTGAAAAATGAAGAAAAGTTAGTAATAATTGTGTTTTAATCACATACAATGAGCAAATTGGTATACTTTGAAGAAATATTTTTTGTTAGCTAATAACATCATTATGAATAAAATGTTCAGTATCTGATAGTTATTGCAATTTGCAAGGAAATTATCCATGTATCTGATACTTCAAAACAAGCAACTTCTGTAAAAGAAAAAAAAATGATATTCAAAAGAAAAAAGAAAAGCTACTGTTCAGATGATTGCACATTACCCTGTGCATGAACCATATCCTTTGATGCAGAAGTTGAAAATAGATATAAGAATAGGTATTTACTTAGAAACAAAAAAGGCAAACAAATTACTGTTCCGAAGAATGATTCTAGGGTTTGTCATTCGACCCACCTTCTGTAATACTAGCTAGTTGCCAAGACTTACGAGATTGGTCATGTGTGATCAATATATACATTCCCTGCTTAAATGCTAAATGACAGGGCAAATTAATTTTGTGAGGAGATTCTTAGAATTATTGCTGGAAAGAGTATCGTTGTCATCTGTGAAGATACAAGTTTGTTAATTCTGCAGCAGCTTGGCAAAATTTAAGTGATTCTTTGCTAATTTTTGTTGTTGGAAAGTCAGGGCTTTTTTGGAAGGAGATTGTTCAAATAATTATTGGGAAATCCACTTATTTCATCTGTGAAGTTTTTTTTGTTTTTTTGCTAATATTCTGTGGATATTCAGAGCTATTTTTTTAAAAGGAGATTCTTCAAACTATTGTTGGAAAATTTACTAGATATGAATTTGACCTGTCTAGTTTTGTTGTGATGTTCAGAGACTTTTCTTTGTGTTTGATTCTGTGCTAATCTTCTGTGGAAATTCAGGTCTTATTTTTTTAGAGGCGATTCTTCAAATTATTTGTTACAATTTATTGATAATTAAAGTATGCATCAACTTCACTGAATCTTACTTGGTTGTTGGTTTCTGGCATATGGTGCATCATGGACGATACATCTATATAAATGTTTATCTAATGTTTGTGTGCATTAGCTGGTGCTATGTCAGTTATCATGGATTACGAAGCCTGTGAACCCTCTACAATATTTGGAGATGTTTATTTTGAACAACGGTAATTTAACAGAATTTTAGTATTATTATTCTATGAGCAAACTGACATGAATTGTTTTAACCAAATTGGGCCTTGATTTAATAAAATGGTGCAATATTTACAACTAGTGGCCAAGTTCCACTCTGCAACACCATGCATGCACGCTGCTCTGAGTCTTTTCAGTGAGCTAATTATCGCGTAAATAAATGTAGCTAACAGTGCATACACACATATATATGCATAATTGAATCATCAACAGTTTTCCACTGATCAGGATTTAGAGCGCAGTATGGATTTAGACGACACCAATATTGGAGATATATATAGATGATGCATATAAATTGAATAACTTATTCGCTAATAAACGCAATAGATTGGTAATTGGTGGCATTGGTATGCTAAGATTTTAAAATTTGTATCAACCATTCAAATCACTTCTTGCACATGTCAACAAAGCTACTACTAGATCCCTTTAATATGAAAGTTATATTTCAAATGATGTAGAAGAAGGAGGATACATTTTATTGCTTTCTGTAGATATATTTTTTTGCTGGTACTGGAAGAGAGGAAGACATTCAGTAAAAGGAAAATGATGTTACAAGTGTATAGTACTAACAGTTACAAGTTACAAGTGTATACTGTTACAAGTGTAAACTAACAGTATATGAAAAAATATGTTTACATACAAGTAGTTCTACAGGACAAATGTGTTGTTTTGTAAAGTAAGTGAATGATAATAACATTTTCTTGAATTGAGAAGACGGTTTAGATTTTAACATTCATGTCATCATTGTCATGCCATTACGTGATCAAAAATATGGTTGTACAATTGTTTGTGTTGTTTTCACTTGTTTTTCATGGCAGAGAGCCGGATTACTGCCAAGAGCTATTTTAAAATCATGTTTCCTTAAAATCGGTATCACTGACAAGTTACTTTTGTTTGTTTTTTACTTGTTTTGTTTATTACAGAGAGTCGGGTGACTGCCAAGAGCCAATCAGAATGCAGCAGTCAGGCGGTGGGGAGGAGTCAACGACGATGGAGATAAAGCATCGTCCAGCGGCGACGCGCACGGTTGCGGCTAGCATACTGAAAGCGGGAACGGAATCGGTTGGGAACATGACGCCGGAGGAAGCAGAAGAGCTTCAAATCCAACTGGAGAAAGACAAACGAGCTGTTTATCAGTGAGTAACTTCAATTTATTTACATCATAATGTATGCTGGTTTGCATCGTATCCTATGACGGGGGTAATAATAGTGTGCAGCACTTATAGATGATAGAACCTATTATTAATATTATTATTATTTTTTATTATAGAGGACCAAAGTGTGACATAATGGTAAACATTCTAAACAATGTCAGGCAAGCCAGACATTTCTGGCACTCTTTTTATCACTATCAAATGTTTATCTGTTTCTAATGATGATTTTTTTCTTTCCAGGCATCCTCTATTCCCGCTAATGGCCCTGCTTTTTGAGAAGTGTGAACAAGCCACGCAGTCGGCCGATCCCCCAACGTCGGCGAGCTTCGACGTCGACATCGATGAGTTTGTCAATCGGTTAAAGAGGGAGGGGAAGACATTTTACCTTGAAGAAAATGAGATTGATACGCTGGTGAGCATTTCTTTAAAGGGATCTAGTAACTTTGTTGACATGTGCAAAAAGTGATGAATGGTTGATGCAATGTATATTGTTGTTATCTCATATGTCCACAGGGTATTGTGTGAAAATTTCAAGTCAAATGGACATTGCATGGCCAATTAATGAGAAAATGCAAAGTGATAGTCACTAACTCACTGCACTCACTTTGTACACGGTAAGAAAAACTCTGGGGGAGTTTGTCTTATCTGAATACTTCGATCGTACATATCTTTGTAACGAAAGGGAAATTTGAAAAACCGAAACCTGTCCCATGATTTTATTGGTAATACGAATACAACAAGGTATGAGGGAACCGCTAGAATTAAAATTTTATTTTGAGGATTTGGACAATGTTACTAAGTCCCTTTAACATTTGTTCTACGCTTATTGTATTACTGTTCTAATTCCATTCAGACAATATATGCTCTTTTTCGTTTATATTATATATTCCGATCAGTTTCTCTATATGTTTGTTGTTTAATTGGAAAATATATTTATCTGATGTTTGTGTGTGGGACAGGGTAGGAAATATACGGGGGCTGAGGGCGATTTTGCCCCCTAGTTATCAAAATAGCCCCCTTAAATCAGTAGGTAGCCCCTGAAATTACCATTATGTGAAATATTTTGGGATATCCATCAGATTGAAAAAGTAGCCCCTTAGAATAAAAAAATAATTATATAAACTGAACTTAAACTTGAGTGTATACATGTCTAGAATCTACAGTTCGTTTCAATTTGGTGTACACTCGCAATATACATATCGTGTGAGTGTTGAGAATACATTCTTTGCAAATGGGAGCTTGTAATGGACACTTGCAAATATGTTTCCAAATCATGAAGCTTTAATTGAGATCAGCTCAAGGCATTGTACTTGTACTCTGAACACAAATTTGTTTTTCGTGGTGGGCACAATAACTTAGCAGCCCTGCATTTTGAAATCTTTGTCCTTTTTTCTTCAGATGATCAAAGCTATTCAAGTACTAAGAATACACTTGCTGGAGTTAGAGAAGGTCAACGAACTTTGCAAGGATTTCTGCCACAGATACATCACCTGCCTAAAGAGCAAAATGCACAGCGAGAACCTATTACGAGACGAGAGGTGAGTGCCAATTTGAGGAGCGTAGAATCACTACTTATCTCTGTTTATTTTAGTAGCATTTCCAATATGATATTGTACAGATACAGCCCACCCCTTTCATGTGAATTTATTTCAAGGCGAGAGGCGAGTGCCAATTTGAGGAAGGTAGAATCATTACTCTATTCTAGCTTGCTTCCATTAAAAGTGCCAATTTAAGAAGTTCAAAATTCCCTTCATTGCATGTAGAGCAAGTTGCCCAATGATAACTTAGTAATGAGAATAATGGTGTCAATTTAAGGAGCATTAAATCACTTATTTTGCTTGATTGATTATCTCTGAAATTAAGGTTACTGATATTGAACCCTAAATATAGGAGATTAAATTACAATTTTGTTTTGTGTTTAAAGTCTTGATTTTCCCATTCTTAATCATGAAGTGTATGTGTATTTATTTAAGGTATTTAATGATGAATTAGGAGGAACAGAAGTTTCCCTATATGGTTATAGATTTCCTTTCCATATTTGTACATTTACTTGAAGTGTATTATTTCTAATCCATATTTTTTCTTGCATTTTTGTTTATCCAGGGGAGAGTCAGTGTCATTCGATAGTCAGTACTTATTAAACGGTGATCTGGATTTAGATCCTCCACCAATGGAACACAGTCAGGTAAGACAAATCACCAGAATACCACATTTATCTCTTGCAAATGGGAACCTGGTGGAACTTGGTGTTTTAAAGGGATCTAGTAACATTGTCAGAATATGCAAATCTTTCTTGGAACTCTAGAAGTTCTCACATACCTCGTTGTATTTCAAAGGGTGGGGGGGGGGGGGGGGGGTGGGTGGCTTCAATCTGTGAGCATGTGAAGCCTTGGATTTTAGCTATTCAAGCTATTTATTCTTCAAATCCCCCAAATAAAAACTACCTGCTAACAAGTGGGGGGGGGGGGGGGGGGGGGGGGGGTCCAAATTTCTCTGTCGTCAAAAAGATATACTAGTATATGAGTTTGAGTAAGAGTTTATACTCATATACAGGATAAGAACACTCCATGCAAGGTCAGCCCATCATCTCCATCGATGGAGATGAATGACAGCCCTTGCATGTGACTGCGGGAACCCAGACCAGACAGTGAAGCATGTGGTAAACGACTGCCCTCTCCGATGTTTCCGTGATAGTTTGAGGGGATTCATCAGACAACAGATGCTGCTCTGACCTGGCTGAGAAACCTAGACTTGAATTTATAAATGTGGCATATATGTCATACGAAACAAACAAACAAGTTTGAGTTTGATGTTTTATTATCCAAATAAAAAGTACATCAATATAACAATCAAATGTCAATGTGTAGCATAAATATTAAAAGGATAATTGGGACCAGAAAATAGCATTAAATGCTAATCGTGTCCTGGTACCATTTACACACATAAGTAGCATAACAATGAGAATATGATGAATACATATGAATAACTGTTGAATACATACTTAAACTACAAGCTATTCTGTATCTAGGCTAAAATATGTTCTGTGATTAAATAAAAAGCTTTGGTATTTAACACTAAATAAAAAGATATGATTGAAGTGTTCAAATTTGATATTCTCCTGTTCTTTAACAAGACATTTAATTTCCGTTGCTGCTCTCTACATAGTACATGATACATTCGTTCTTTGGTCTGGTACTAATTTGCCTTGAGGCATTGGCAAAATATGCCTAGTATGGCTAGCTGCCAGTGTTACCTTGGTTGAGCAGGTACCATGAATTGTGTGGGTTTAAATGAAATACATGTTTGCAAGACTACGCTACTTATTTTGTTTTCATAATCATAATATATATTCATAATCATGATTCATAATTCATAATTCATAATCTTTGTTCCCTTTTCTCTTGCCTACAGGGTACTCCAAATCATCCATCATCAACTCAGAGCAGTGGCACTGTTTTACTACAGCACGGTGCCCACTCTCAAGCTAATCAAGTAAGTATGATGGGGGCATCGAAGTTCGGGCACTTAACTTTAAACAGAACATTTTGGAAAGAAATACACTGATGTTTATCATGATTCTCATACCAGTTTATTCAGAATATTCTGTAGGATAATGAACATGTTTTCGTTTTGAGATTGCTCAATGTATTCAATCTATTTGGTCCGGTTTTCGCAATCCTTTAATTTTAATCGGTTAAAAACGGTTGTATGCGCTTTTTTGCAGCCGTTATAGCTTACTTTTTTGCATTTTACAGCACAGTTTACAGGTATTTTCAAGTACGCGCAAAGCCAATAGGAAATTAACTGCACAAACTTAGATGCCCTGACCATACATGTAGCTTGGCTTCATTCTGCATGTGTTTATGTAGTAGAAAATTATTTTCTTTTGAATGTGTAGCCGAAAATGATGTCTTTTTGATGGCAAACTTAGAACTTGGAAGTGATACAGTGATGGTAGACTGATAGAAAATAGAAAATTAATGTAAGAAAGTACAGGAACAAATGTAACGCTTTTAGTGATTTATGTCATCATTAACTCAGGGCAGTGGCACTGTCTTACTACAGCATGTGCCCACTCTCGGGCTAATCAAGTACTTAAAGGGAGGCCTGTAAAGAGTAACTCCACGAAAATTGCTTGGAGCTTCCTCGTTTCTCTTCTACTGTGTTGTTTAGCTTATGGTGAGAGAAGAATAAAATAGGGTTAGATTTTTCCAAATGTCCCTTTAATATGAAGATAATTATCATTGACAATCCTTCAGCTCAAGAGCGTTAATGAACAGTCATAAACCTCATACATTAATTCATTGGAAAAGCTGACACAAATTTTCGCTTTTTTAACCAGGAAAGCATTGTTCTTTTTCAATGAAACTTTCACACATCATTCAGACATACCTTTCAATGATTTTGGTATAGGATTGAAGTCTCAAATGTCATTTTGGGCAATATCTGACACTTTACAGGTGCACCTTTAACCTTACTGAATACTCTTTGAAATTTAATTTCCTGTTTCATGGAATTAATTTTTGAATGGCCATTCGGCCTATATTGATTCTGCCACTTAACTGATGTGAATATTTTTCCAATTTTTCTTGTAATATGTAAAACTTATTAATTTTGTCTTGTTTGTAACTAATTTGTATGCGATTGTGGAAATAAAAAGTGAGTTTAGTCGATTCACTCAAAAGTTACTAGATCCCTTTGATTCGCAACCAGAAAGTCATTTGCACTTTTCCCATCTGCTTTGCATGTCCAGTTCCAGGCTGCTACGGTGGTCAACTCTGCCGGTCAGGTGGTCTACGCCCCCGTCCTCCCCCAGGGAGTGGTCACACCACAGGGTCTAGTATCACAGGTATGTGGCACCCAACATTGTTGGATTTTTCTTCAGAGAATACATGATTAATTGACACCCCACTCCTTATCAGGGGTAGACCCCTGACCCTAGGTCAGGTGGTCTACGCCCCTGTCCTCCCCCAGGGAGTGGTCACACCACAGGGTCTAGTGTTACAGGTAAGGATGCAACAACAATACATTGTTGTCTTTCTTCAAACATTTTAATAATAAATATCTTTATAACAAAATATAAATTCAGAAAACCTAAAACTATTTCATGCATCTGTTGGTTATTCAAATACAATATTAGAACTGCTAGAGTTCCAGTAAAATTTGTTGATTTTGACATTGTTACTAGAGCTGTTAACAAATCAGAAATGTTTGAGTTGTCCAAATCGCAGAAGGAAAAACACATATATTCCAGTTTAGTAGCAGTACATGTACATCTTATATCTCTTATCAACCTATAAATGTTTCACAATTTTTTTTTCGTTCAGGGTAATTCGCACGTCCACAAAAACAAGCCCACCGCAGTCAGCAACTCCGATCACATCGTACCGATCATCCACGGCTCGACACCCCTCTCTCAGATTGGAATCTCCCAACAAGTCCACCACGCCCACCAGAGCGGGCTCCACCAACAGTCCGCGGCGGCGGGGATGCTTTCGTCGCTAAATCAGAACGATCTGCGCGCGGCGATGGCAGCGGATGCGGCAGAGGTAAACGATCTTCTCAACAAGCGAAAACCGAAGAGAGGAGTTCTTCCGAAACACGCGACAACCGTTATGAGGTCGTGGCTTTTCCAACATATAGTGGTGAGTGCCGTGATTTATTAGCGGTTCTAATCAATGGTTTGTGACCATTTTCTAGGACCAGTGATGTTGACTATAATTAATAAGAAAATCTGTTATAGTTTAGTTCCCTCAAAATAACAATACATTTTTTTGGAAAAGATGCTTTGTTCTGGTGGGCCTTCCCATATAATTTTAGTTCCTAAATATGTCCAAAATGAGACTGATTTTAGCCATATCTAAGACCAAACTTTTTAAATAAAACATGATACGCATTCAATGTATGTCAGCAAAAATTGATTTCCACTGGAAAATGAACATCTCTCCCATTGAATTACTACAATAATTCAGTTCATTTCAGTGTTAATTATATCCTCGGTTAACTGATGTCTGTCTTTCCTTTCTGTCTAATTACAGCATCCTTACCCAAGTGAAGATGAGAAGAGGATGATAGCTGCTCAGACCAACCTCACTATGCTTCAAGTCAACAATTGGTATGTGCAATAATTATTTACCCATTTCTTCTACAAGAGAGCGTACAGTTTTACGCTGTAATTCACTGGGAGGTTTTGTTAACAATTGGTATGTGCAACTGCAAGAGAGCGTACAGTTTTACGCTGCAATTCACTGGGAGGTTTTGTTAACAATTGGTATGTGCAACTGCAAGAGAGCGTACAGTTTTACGCTGCAATTCACTGGGAGGTTTTGTTAACAATTGGTATGTGCAACTGCAAGAGAGCATACAGATTTTAGAGCTACCAACCATTTCATTTTTGTTGAGATTTGTCAATGTAATCACGACTATGTTGTGAAATTTTTTTTTTTTTGGGGGGGGGGCTATTTTATTGTGTTTTATTTGTTGTTGATCAAGAAGGTTGGCAGCTCTGAGTTTTAGGCTTGAATTAAAAAAGGAGGTTTATGTAAACCATGGTGTAAACCAAGGTTTAAAATGATGAAATGCTGCTTGTAGAGAGGTAGAAAAGGAGGAAACCTCATTTTGGTATTTGGGTAATGTCTAATGATAAAGATGATGGTGCTTGCTAACCAGTGACTCTGGATAAGATTCACCATCTGAGAACATATTTATTTGGCGTCTGTAGCAAATGTATAAAGTATAGCTTCAACATTATTAGAAAGTACTAGGTGTACATATTCTTTCTCCATCTGTTCCCAAATGGCGCCCCATAATTTTAAACCCCATTATGATCGAAGCAGGCCAATAGGTTTCGAAGATGCTGTTTAAGCTTATTCCGCTTTGTTGTATACAAAATGCTTATTATGTAGTAGGTCCGTTTTTTAAGCTCTTGTCCCACATATTCACTTCTGTGTAGGTTCATCAATGCTAGGGGGCGGATACTGCAACCAATGCGAGATACCCAGAGGCCTCCAAAAAGAACAAGAAACCCAAGAGGCAGAATAGACCATCTATCCAGAGGTTCTGGCTTCAGTCCTTAGCCTTATAATATAATGTTGTCCCACATATTCAATTCTGTGTAGGTTCATCAATGCAAGGCGGCGGATACTGCAACCCATGCTGGATGCCAGCAACCCAGAGGCCTCCACGAAGAACAAGAAGCCCAAAAGCCAGAACAGACCATCAACCCAGAGGTTCTGGCCCCAGTCCTTAGCCCAACTAGGCCAGACTACGACTATCACTCAGAGTACTGCCGGCGATAGCAGGAGAGGTAATGATAAAAATGATTATAGATAATAAGTAGCATTAATGTAGGTACTTAATACAACAGTTTATGTAGAAGCAAGACAATCACACAGAATTCTAGCTGTAGTGATAGCAGGAGAGGTGATTATTTAAACAAAAATTTAATTGAACTTATTAACACAGCTTTATTTTAAAAAACAAAAGAAAAGAGAATGCAGATGCAGAAAAATATCAAATATCAAATGTCAAATGTACGTTACATTATGTGTGTCCTTAGGCTCTTTTTAAAAATAGTGGATAGGCATAAAGTTTTCAGCAGTTCCTCCTTTTATTGTCTTCTCAGAAGATGCCGATGCATCTGCCGCCCTCTCATCTCGTCTCCATGACGACGGGTCACCCATGCTGGGCCTCCGATCCAGGTCGCCGACCTCGTCCCACGACTCCTTTGATGACATCGGCGCACCTGACCACAGCCTGCACGACTCGGACGACGATGATGATTTGTCACCAAACTTAGAACTTGCATGTGATTCGGGGATGGTGGACTGATAGTAAATCGAACATCAATGTAAAAAAAAGGAAGGAATATTTGTTGTGATTTTTGCCAAACATCAGTACGAAGGAGCAGCAAAAGTTGTCCGAACGACACCGTGCAAGACAATGACGATATGTCAGCAAACTCAGAAGCGATTCAGGAATGTTGGATTGATAGTAAATAGAACATTGACGTAAGAAAAGGAAGAAATATTTATGCCAAACATCAGTACGAAGGAGTCGCACAAGTTTTACGAATGCAACCGTATAAGTAAGCTTCTAAAGATGATGACAATATGTCATCAAACTTAGAAGCGATTCAGGAATGTTGGACCGATAGAAGAAGGAACATTGATGTTGGAAGAAAAAAGGAACAAAACTTGGTATGTCGCATTTTGAGTGATATTTATGCCAAACATCAGTACAAAGAAGGGAGCAACAGAAGCTGTTCGAACGACAGTGTGCGTACTTATAAAAGTGATGAGGAAGATGGTGATGCTTTGTCAGCAAACTTAGAACTTTGAAGCTATTCAGGGATGGTAGGCTGATAGAAAATAGAAAATAGATGTAAGAAGAGAGAGGAACCTTTTGTCCCCATAGAGTTAATACATGGTGCACCAGGGGCGTGTTTCACATAGAATTCATGTCGATTTTAGCACTAAGTTGGACTTAAAAATTATGGAAAGCCATTTGTTTCTTTGTTTAATTGTTAAGCAAGTTCTTTAACAGGCCTCAAATCTTGATAAAATTATTAACATTTTCTTTTATGAAAGAGACTTCAAGTTATTGATGTAAAATTTTGCTGAAAGTTTCAAATATTTGCATTTTGGGCTGATGATTATTTCTAATTCCGAAGCTACAAATGTCTTTCCATAATTTTCAAGTCCAACTTAGAGTTAAGTTCAACTTAGGATCTTTGTGAAACACCCCCCCCCCCCAAGGTTCCTGTACGAAAGAGTTAATAGAACGCTTGGAAGTTATATAAAGCATTATACATACAGTTGGCAGATTGCTGTAGAAAGGGGGAAAAACACACTAAATCAATAAAATTCTTTTCAAAATTGCCAAATAGATCAATGCCAATAATAAAGATGAAGTACTTTGTAATTATCACTTGTGGACAATTGCAAGGAATTTTTATGTGAGAAGTTTTCTCTTGCTTTCTTAGTGCACTTTTTGCCAAATTTCCTGTTTCTCCACAAAGGTTCCATGACTATTTATTGACTTCAAAATCTGAAGCGATTTCAGATCGGTTCATGAGTTACTTGTGGAAAAAGGTAAAACACAATAATGTGGCCAAGTTTTATCTCACAATTTTAGTGATTATTGAAAATGTAATGTGCAAAGTATAATTAAGATGAAACCGGGGCCTGTATTCATAAAACCACACTGATAAGGTTTAGTATGAACCAAGAGATTGTTTAAATTGGCAACTTGGATGATTTATACAGATAATATGCATACTCAGATAACCAATATGTCAGGCATGAACATTTTCTGCGTTTTCTGCAGATTTCCGCTTTTTCTCCAATCTTTTTAAATATTTTATGGACCACTGTCGTCTGCTTTCAATGCCCATAGGAGGCGGCCATTTCTTCAACTACTCGCGGTGAAATGACGTGGCAGGCGGAGAACACAATAGCATGATCAACTACATGTATTCATTATAATCCCTCTGTTCCACTGCTTATAATTGGCAGATTGTTATTTATTTGGAAATGAAACACAATCTTAGATCAATGAAATAAGTATACTAGTCCATTGCTTCTTCATTGTCCTGCTTTTTATGGAAATGCAGGGAAAATTCAGTTTTCATGACCAAAGGTATTTAAATAATTATATTTGCTGTAATGATTGTAATCTTTTATCGCTGGTATAGATGTGCAGAAATTTCTCTCGTTCCGGGGAAGGGGAACAAAAGAAATCACTTACAGTTCTGCGCCGGTTGTCTTTATAATAACCACTTTATTTATTTAGCAATCATGTATTGACCCATGTGCATTAATTAGGGGCCTTGCAAATTTTAAAAATTCCAAACATCTGAATAAGATTTGAAAGTGGGTGGGTGGGTGGGTCAGGGCCATTTTGGATTGAAAAAAAAAAAAAAAAAAAAAAATTGGAAAACCCCCACAAAATAAAGATTGAGTGTCAAAGACTGCACTTTACTCGTCTCAAATCATATACCGGTAATGACTTTTGAAAAGCCATTATATGATTTGCGCTCTGAGTTTATATGATTTTCTGTTTTCTGTCCACGTCGGAGATGGATTTCCACAAAAAAAAAGTTTGGAAAGGGGGGTGGGTGGGTGGGGTGAGCTCTATCCAAATTTTGTTTGGATGTTTGGAATTTTTTTAACTTTGCAAGGCCCCTTAAGCTTCTTTCTTCTTATTTTTGTGCAGAGGTATTCCCCATTATTGATAGGAGTATGGAAGGTGAACGCTTGCAAGTTTTATTGTAGGCTTATAATGTATTTATGCATGTATGATTTTGATCATACGATGCCAATCATGGACCAAATCTTTGTTGGTGCTTTAGGGAAAACCCATGAGAGTTGCAATCTTGCAATGTTTGTGCGAGAAATAAACAAATTACAAAGAATATACAGTCAAACCTTTCTTAGCGGCCACCTGTCTATAGCAGCTAACCTGCATATAGTGGCCACTAAAACTTCCTTTGTGCAGAGGAAAGTAATGTTATGGAACCTGTCTATAATAATAGAGGTTACCTGTCTACATTGGCCACATTTTTTGTTTTCCCTTAGGTGGTCACTATACACAGGTTTGACTGTACAATATTATGGAACCTGTCTATTAGAGGTCACCTGTCTACAGTGGCCACATTTCTTGTTTCTCCTTAGGTGGTCACTATACACAGGTTTGACTGTAGTTACATGTAGATATACAATGTTTTAAGTGATGAGTAATCTTTGCACCCTATTAGTAATATTTACTATCTTTATATAAATCAGCAATCTCTGTGACGTTGCGCTCTAAATCCTGATCGCAGGAAAACTGTTCGATGAGCCAGTCAGGCATATCAAAAAGACTCAGAGCGCAAGTGATTACTGTATACAGGATCCTTTGTGCGCATGCACAGCGTCGCGCTTGACCACTAGTGTTTAATATCCTTGATTTTGTAATTTCCATGATGTTTTACATGTAACAAAAGCTTCTCATGGGCATGTGGGTTATTATTATAAAGAAAACAATAAATCAAAGTTTTAAAAATTAGGTTTAACCCGGGATTTGAACCCAAGACCTCTGGATTGCAAGACCAGTGCTATGACCGTATAGTCATTAAAGGGATCTAGTAACTTTGCAAAAAGTGATAAGTGGTTGCTACAATGTATATTGGTGTTATCTAATATGTCCACTGGGTGTTGTGTGAAAATTTCAAGTTAAATGGACTTTATATGGCCGAGTAATGAGCAAAAATGCAAAGCGACATTCACTAACTCTTTGCACTCACTTTGTACACGTTTCTGACGATCCGTTGGATAATTTGACATCTGAAAACTTCAGTCGTAAATATCTTTTTAACGAAAGGGAAATTTGAAAAACTGAAACCTGTCCCATGATTTTATTGTTAATACGAATACAACAAGATATGAGGGAACCGCTAAAATTCCAATTATATTTTGAGGATTTGGACAATGTTACTAAGTCCCTTTAAACAATTCTGAGATGTAATTGGCTTCAAGTCCCCGCAAAGCCCAATTTCATTTGCTTATTTTCAGTTCAATTTATTTCCGGTCTCTTTGAATTAACTTTTGAATGAAGCGCATCTTTGTAACATTAGGTATAAAACTTTAAGGTACTCTCAGATTTTTGTGCTGTACCTGGCCCATTCAGGCAATTAAAATCATGTTTTGAAATTGTACTTGCCCTCTTCTAGATGAGATTAACACAAGGAATTACATTGTTCTCTTGTAGTTGAACAAATTATTTAGTTGCCCAATCGGGCAAGCAAACTAGACACTTTATGAAATTTGACTTGCCCGACATCAATTTTTGACTTGCCCTGGGCAAACAGGCAAGTGCAAGTGTCAAGCCCTGTGTAAAAGTTTTATAGCCGTTGATTCACGATTGACATTTTTTAATGTATTTATTACTACATCGATCTGCCCTTTACATCTGTCCATAGTTATTTGAAATATTTACCTCAATGAAAAATGAAGGTTTATTTAGTAATTATTCTTGAAACATCAATTGAAAATCCATGTGAACGATGAATTTCATATATGACTGCACTGATCCATATAATTTAGATTTTAGCCCAATGTATTTCTCCTCCTGCCTTTTGTGTATTTTAACTTATTTTGAATACCCAACTTCACAAGGCCTCCATAGAAATAAAGCTAAACAATCCTATTTTGATAATGAATTTTTTAAAATAAATGATCCCAAATGAATTTTATGTAGATTTTGATTTCGAAACATGTATCAAAGGTAAGTTTATAATTCCTTTCATGTGAATCCATTTTGAATTGGTGTGTTTTTAAGTATTGTGTGTACATTTGTATATAAAGAAGATTATTGTCAGAAAAAAAGTACTGTCGCTGAGTCCAACGCTGCCACCTATTTCGTAAAAAAGGAAATGTTATTTTTTTTCCGCAAGTGCGTGAAATAAACTCATTCATGTCATGGAAACGGAAAATGAAAAGTTTGTTTTTGTACTTAATGACAAGTGGTGATTGCTGTTTGATGAGTTGATTATACAGAGAGAAAAAATAAGAGAGTGTGTGAGAGGGGTAGGATGGGAATAAGAAATTTAGGGGAGGGGGATTGAGGGCTTGATATGGTGTGACGGAGATGGGTAAGGGTGGGGGTGAGTGAAGGGTGCTAGCCGGCAAACTATTATTTTATTTGTTTAAACGATTTTCCCCATATAATTTGTATAATTTTGTTCATGTTATTGAGGGGGAGGGGGGGGGGGCGGGGTGGTTGCTCTCCCCACCATTGCCCCTATGCCCCCCGTAGCTATGCCACCGAAAAGTGAGAGAGAAGGGAAATGGGGTGGCATAAAGTAGATGGAAAATGGACGTTCATAGATGCCCCCAACTTGATAATAATAACAGTTATAAAGCCCTTCTAAGGGGTATACCGCTTCTAATCGTACAGAAACGAATAATAAAAGGTATATCAACATTATACTTATAGTGAAAAGATAGTAAAGGGCATTGCATACAATTACATTAGGTCAAATTATAAGTAGGTCTACACAGCCCCTACACAGTTTATAGCTGCAGGGATTGATAGCACCTCAAAGGGGGAATATGATGAAGATCTGTAAAACATAGGCTGGATACACATTTTCGCCATGAAGTGGCAGTATGTATCCTACCCACTGTTCCCATAATGTCTGTGCATGAGGGAGGGAGGGGGGGGGGGGGGGGGGGGGGGAGTAAGGGGGTGTAAGGGGTACGTGCATGTGCCCCAAAGAGATGAAGGCTGTGTTGCACTCTGGCCAGAGTTGTTTTTATTTTGTTTATTGCTAGTATGAAGCCCCCCCCCCCCCCCCCCCCCCCCCCCGGCCGTGTAAAGGGGATATAGGGGGCAATTACCGTCATTGACTCCTGTTTACATTAATAATTTTCACCTTGCACACCGACCACATTATCCTGAATACTATCATCCTTAAATCATAACATATTTAAAAACAAATAAATAGGGCCTCAAATCCGGGCCTCAAATATATTTTTACAAACAATATTTGTTCGCCTTGTCAAGAAACGGGCGATAGAGGGCCAACATAAATATTCATTAGTATGCAAATGACCTGGCAACAGTCGACTATCAACAATATGGCGCTCTACTACGATCGGCGATGAAAATCGCCAATATTTGAATTATGATTTAGAATGACAGACTGGTGAGTGACTATGTTCTTATTATTTGCAATGTAGAGATACTGTAATAAATACACAATAGTTTAAGATATTGGCTGTAAAATGAGCAGCTGTAGTTTATCTCTGGCAGTCAATTAATTAATTGACTTCATCGACGGACTGCGCGCACATTTCTATGCAAAACGCGTATAGCAGCTGATCGTGCGATGTGAGCGAGATCTACAGTCGTTCAATGGCGCCGGACCTTCCCCGCCACTGACCGATCCAATACCGGTGTGGTGTTCGCTGGCTTCAGCTGGCAGCTTCAACTTCAAGTGGCTGCCGCTGCCATTTTTATATTTATTGTCGATGGCCCAAATCATGGGTTGCTGTATCTGTTAACGCGTCATGGTCATGCCTCATGGCCCCATCGTTGGAACAATCCATGCAGGGAATATTCCCAAACATATTTGAATGGTTGATTTGTATTCAACATTTGATTTTGAATCTGGAAAAAGTTTTAAACACAAACAAAAGTTTAACTTGAAGTTATGATTGAAGGTGCGGCGAACCTGGCCCAAACTGCCAAAGGGCAAGGCCAAGGGCAAGGCAAAGACGGGGAAGTGTGAAGCAGAAAGCTTGGCTTCGCCTTCGAAGGTGTCGCCGTTGGTAAATAAATCTTGAATTTGAATGTTTAATTAAATAGAACTGAGTCGATCTATTCTAAGTGAATCGTAATATTAATGAGCGTGCTCATTATTATTTTGGCTTGCAGTGAGACTGAGTAACACTTGATCATTATTGATTGATTGACTCATTGACATTGACACATCCCCATTACATGTGGGTACCTATACAGGTACCCACATCCCCACCTACATCAAAACGTAAGGTAGGGTTTCTCCCCGTTCATTCATTCCACTTATGACATGACATTTGTAATCTGTAAGGTGAAATTAAATCATTGAAAGATGTGTTTTTGATACTTACCCACTTTTCTTGCTATGAATCAGCCAATATTTCACGTTCATTTGCCATGCAGTCGCGTCGAGCGCTGATCATCGCACACGCTTGCGACGGAAGTACCGTGAAAAGTGTGTTGCTGAAATGACCTTTCGTTAGGTAGTCTTCGTCCAGCCATGAATTGATACGTTGTAAATTACTTACGCACATTATTGTATGCCTGTCAAATCGGAAATAAAGTGTGTGCCACTGAGTGCGCTTGAGATGAAACTACCGTATTTTGCTTGCGAATTGTTGTTTTTCAAACTTTTAAAGAATATGGATTTAAAAATTGTAACGACTGATTTTTGAATAGAATTAAATAAAATACGATGGAATATATTTATTTTTTATGAAAAAACGTACACACATTAAATTAAATTATACATTTTTACTTTGCAGTTTTAACAGTTGATGATGAGCCTTGCTTCCGACCAAAACAAGTTCGTATGATTGATGACGTAATACAATTTGCGCTAGCTACACGGTGAACGCCATTATTACGTGTGCGGTGATGCTGGATTGACGTGCAGTTCAGGACCAACGAACAAAATTGTAGCCCATTTCAATTTAGCTAGGGGCAACGTGACGCCTCCAAATGGAGGATTTTAAACCTGTCATCTAGCACGATCTGCAAAGTTAGGTGAGAAAATAAAAAAACACACAGTGATTAATTTAACGTCATATACAGTCCTACAAAAAAAAACGGGGGTTAGTGAAGTCACTACTGCTATACGGCAGTGTGACTTTTGGGCATACTTGGCCATACAGTTTCCCATTCGCTAGTGTACATCGCAACGCAGGCGTGCATTGACATGAACTATGAGTATGAAAGATATGATTGAATTCTAACAGAAAAGGCATGCAACTGTCTTGACAGGAGATGCGTAGTCGTAGATGGACAGTTAAGTTGTACTGTTATTTGTCTTTCATTTTCAGGACCATCTAGAACAGGTAGAATTCACCCGTGAGAAAACTTTCTGAGCTGAGCCTGAGGCCCCTAATACAGGCGAGCAGAATGGAGGTGGACGAGAGACTGCGTTTCCTCGAGACGCGGATCACCTCGAGTCTGCGGCCCCGAAATGACGACTTGAAGGCCCTCTTTGCCAACGATGAGAACAGGTTTGAGACTTAGATTTTGTTTGTTTGTAAGTCTCCTTATTCTTAAAAGTAAAGTCTTTGACTTTTAAAGCTGAAATAATAATTTAAAAACTCTCTTCACTTCTGGCAAAACAGTTAATCTTAAAACAGGAAAAGAGGATTTTGAAGACTGTTCAGTTTTCTTTTGACCCGGAAATGATGACCTACCCGTATAAATTTATGATAAGTTTGATTTCTTAAGTGGATCTCTTTCATTCTTTAAAGTCATATCTTTTATCCCAGATTATGTACTTGAATGTTCACTTTGAGAAATTGCACACAATAACAACAGTACAATATGTTGAGTACAGTTAGTTGTCATTCATATTACATGTACGCCTAGAATAAGAATCTGCCAGATTCAAAATCTCGCGGCTTCATTGACTTACAATAACAACAAACAAGTAACATCACTCTATTGACATCTTCAAAATCTGGGAGGATATGTTTAGATATAATTTCTATTTGATTTGCTTTCGTATCTGCAGACATGCCTTCCTGGAGTTCTGCAATAACGAGGATGTGCGGCGTCTGTTCATCTACACCCGCGAGCCCAAGAATACGCTCGTTGCTTCCCTCTCGCCCCCACTCGACGTCCGGACAAAGGGCGTCTTCTTCCTCAAGACAAACCAAGCGACGAAACTGACGAAAGAGAACATCCACACCGATGTGGTGTTCGCTGATTGCGACAAAGTCGTACTCAACCAGTTGGAGTTACTTTCAAAAGAAGTGAGTTCTTTTATTTTCTTAGTTGATGTTTTTTTTCTATTACATGTGTTTTCGTTAAAATTATAATAAATAATAATAATATCCTCGATTTATATAGCGCCTATCACGATTGATAATCATCTCTAAGCGCTTTTACAATTATATTATTACCCCGGTCATCGGATACATTCTGCAATCATTAGTTTGGGGGATACAATGCAAGGTTGCAAAAATGCAAGGAAAGTTGTATAGATCTGGATAGGTACTATTTTGAGCTGGCAAAATATGTAGGACACCTTATTATTTAGCACTTTTGATAGTCACTGAATTTTATTCCATGATATAGCTCCACTTACCATGACAGCAATTATTGTAGTCATTTGTTTGCCCCTCTTTCTATTTGTTCTTTTCTATCTTCAAGGATTAAATAACGTCAAGGAAATCAATGTACTTCATTCTTACTTATGTTACTTATGTTATTGTAGGAAGTGAAAATGTAAATTATGTGTTGTCATTTGTTGATGTTTAATTCCAATTGCTTCTGATTTTCCTCTGGTTATGCAGATATTTAAGAATATTATTTGTTGCAATTATCATCATAATCCTTGAACCTCGTGTGTAACTCTCGCCAAAGATTTAAGGTGCACCTGTAAAGTGTCATTTATTGCCCAAAATGACATTTGAGACTTCAAACCTATACCAAAATCATTGTAAGATATGTCCGAATGATGTGTGAAAGTTTCATTGAAAAAGAACACTGCTTTCCTGGTTAAAAAAGTGAAAGTTTGCGTCAGCTTTTACGTTTATGACCGTTCATTAATGCTCTTGAGCTGAATGATTATCAATGATAGATATCGTCATACTAAAGGGGCATTTGAAAATATCTAACCCTATTTTATTCTTCTCTTACCATAAGCCAAACAACACGGTAGAAGAGAAATGTGGAAGCTCAAAGTAATTTTTGTCGAGTTAGACACTTTACAGGTGCACCTAAAACAAATTTTGAAAATAAAAGCAAACAAATAAACATAAATGTATTTCCCCGCAGCTCTACCTGCCCCTGCTGTGTACAGATGGCGTGCAGACGTATGGAGGAGTTAGCTCCGATAAACTGATGGACATAATGCACAGGCTGATGGCCAATACCAACGTCACAGAGGGCCATGTCGAGGTAAGTATTTCTTTCTAAGTCCAACTTATTTAAAAATGTGGTGTTGAACCCTTATAACAGATAATTGGTAGACTTGATGTAAAGTCTTTTTTAGAATTTTTTAAATAGCTATTTTGGACATTTAATTGTTTAACTTTCTTCCTGATAATGAATTAAGATATCAATTCAACTTTGAAAAAAGTTAATGGCTGTTCAGCTGACATTCATCTTTGGTTCAAGTATTCTTGTATGATACAAAGAGACAAATTATTTTAATTTATATTATTGATTTTCAGTGATACCGCCATACAATTTATGAGTTATTATATTAAGCAAAACTGTTTAATTAGGATTATTGAATGAAATAAGCAACAATGATTTCTAATAATATTGTTATTTTGTTCTTTTCATATAGGGTCAAATCAGCTTACCCCTGCCATCCATTGAAGTATTGACCGAAGCAGCAGCCATTGTAAACCGACGTTCAGCAGTGATCCACGTCCTTGAGTCCAGTGTGGTAGGATGGATCAAACAAATCAAGGTAATGAAATTAAAGTGAATTAAAGTTTGGATAATTAAGGCTTATTTTAATAATTTCTACAAAGTGTTGAGTTGTTATTAAAGTGATCCATTAACTATATATAAGATTTTTCCGAAAGTGATTTTTTTTAGACTTAAATAATATACCAATATCATTGTAAGATTGTACTGAAACGATACATGGCAGTTCAAGGAAACGGAACGCTGTTTGCTCATTGAACGTAACAATCTATGTTGGATTTGATCACCTACTGCCCATTGGTTTTGACTGCAATCTAAATGCATCCCCCAGGAACGCTTTTCATAATTCGAGAGACATTCGACAAATTGAAACCCAGTAAATTCTTCTGCTACCATTACACAATCACCAAGGCACAAGAAAAATGTGAATGCTCCAGGTGAATGCCACAATATTCATCAAGCAATGTTTTGTTACAATATAGATTTTCAATTAATTCAAATATATAAGGAAACTGACCAGAAATATAACGTGATTAAAAGAGAGCAAAGAAAAATGGGATTCCAACGGGATTCGAACCCGAGACCTCCGGATTGCTAGACCGGTGCTCTTACCGACTGAGCTATATAAAACCCTACGACGGTGTTCGTCCCTGAAACCCCTTAATTCTTCATTGCTCAAGTGGTTGTATATATATAATACCCTTCAACACTTTGTTTCTTCTTTCAGCTGGTGCTAAAGCATGACCCCCTCATTGACCTGAGGGAGAAGTATGGGGTGCGGCCGCTACCTCTGGATGAGGTCAGCCTCTGGCGCCAAAGGCAGAAGAGGTTGCTGTCGATCAACAAGCAACTGGACTCGCCAGTCGCCAGCAACATTCTGCTGAATCTGGATGAAGCTAATAGCACCTACTCTCACTCGTTTCACAATGTCAGGAGAGAGATAGGACAGGTGGGTAGAACAATGATAGGTTGAGGGATGGGTGTATTGATTGATAGATTGATGGATTGATTGATTGATTGATTGATTGATGGATTAATGGATGGATGGATGGATGGATGGATGGATGGATGGATGGATGGATGGATGGATGGATGGATGGATGGATGGATGGATGGATGGATGGATGGATGGATGGATGGATGGATGGATGGATGGATGGATGGATGGATGGATGGATGGATGGATGGATGGATGGATGGATGGATGGATGGATGGATGGATGGATGGATGGATGGATGGATGGATAGATTGATTGGTTGAGTGATGGGTGGATTGATTGATTGATGAATGGATGTATAGATTGATGGATTGATGGATGGGATGGATAGATTGATGGACTGATGGATGGATGGATGGATGGATGGATGGATGGATGGATGGATGGATGGATGGATGGATGGATGGATGGATGGATGGATGGATGGATGGATGGATGGATGGATGGATGGATGGATGGATGGATGGATGGATGGATGGATGGATGGATGGATGGATGGATGGATGGATGGATGGATGGATGGATGGATGGATGGATGGATGGATGGATGGATGGATGGATGGATGGATGGATGGATGGATGGATGGATGGATGGATGGATGGATGGATGGATGGATTGATTGATGGATGGATGTATAGATTGATGGATTGATGGATGGGATGGATAGATTGATGGACTGATGGATGGATGGATAGATTGATTGATGGATGGATGTATAGAATGATTGGTTGAGGGATGGATGTATAGATTGATTGATTGATGGATGGATTGATGGAATGATTGCTAGGCAGAAGAGGTTGCTGTCGATCAACAAGCACTCACCAGTTGCCAGCAACATCCTGCTTAATCTGGACGAAAGCTAATAGCACCTACTGTCAGGAGAGAGATATAGGTTAGTAATACAATGAAAGCTTGAGAGATGAATGGATTGATGGATCATGGATTAGATGGATGGATCAATTGATGGATATAGACAGATAGATAGTGTTCCTCACACTCTACAGGTCACAAATTCTGAAACAAATGTTATAGTTTATTTGTTGTTTCTATAGTTTCTAATTTTTGAAATATTTTATATTCCAGGCTTTGGCTGAGACGAATGAGAATCTGATGTTCTTGGGCTCCCTCCTCCCCTGGTTTGAAAGGCTCCATGTGGCAACCAAGCCCAAAGAACTGATGAAGGTCTTCCCTCCTCTAGTACACACTCTCATGCTGGTCTGGTCTCATTCCAGGTAAAAGGAATTGTTTAATTTCTAGTCTATACTTATTTTTAAATGAATTTTAATTATTTTTGTATTTTTTTTTTTAAAACATGATTATATTTGATCCTTGAAGACAGTGCCCAAGGGATCTCTAGCTGGTTTTTCCTAAACTAACTTCATATTTTTTTTTTTCCAACATGGCATTTATTCAAAAAATTCAGTGCAAAGCGTAAAAAAAAAAAAAAAATCTTAGAGTGGAGAACATAGAATTTATTAGCTCCATGTGGCATCTAAGCCCAAAGAACTCATGAGAGTCTTCCCGCCTCTTTTGCACACTCTTTTACGCTAGTTTGGTCACACTCAAGGTAAAATTGTTAATCTTTGTAATTAATTAAATATATAGTTTGATATGCTATGTGAAAAGTAATTAGATTGACTGGTTTGATCTCATTAGAGAAAACCAAACAAATCAGTCAAATTTCACATTTTTGTAAAGCTATTTTTCCAAGATTCTATTAGGTAGATCTGTGTAAAAAAAAAAAAACTTCAGACAACTGCTTATCAGCTATTAAAATGCGTGGGTGTGTAATCAAATATGAATCAGATTCACTTTGATAGGACCTAAAGCTTTGGCCCATAACTACCTCTTATACGACAATTAATAAAACATCTTTAATTGGTAGTATCATTATTCAATTTCACAAATGAAAGTACATTCTAGTGTTTTCAAAATACAATCTGTTTAATTAGAAGTATTACATTTATTATTTTGGTGCAAGTTTTCATGCAAGAGCCTTCTGACTCGTGTTAGTAATTATTCACAAATAGAAGGTATCATGATCCAGTTTTCATGTTCTCGCCTTTCGCTTGCTAATATCCGTGATAGCAAATATATATATTTTGAAATTGAATATTTATCCGTGATAGTAAATATATATTTTGAAATTAAATATTCCAATTTAATTTGTTTGTTTTGCAGGTACTACCACGATGCTGAAATGTTCCACAACCTGCTAGAGTTGGTCTCCAACGAGGTTGTAGCCAGAGCCAAGTCCCTCGTGGGAGAAAACATCTTGAAGAACACCATACAGGTAAAGATTAACGGGATGTAGTAACTTTTTTGACTTTTTAACTTTTTTGTGTGCAAAAAGTATGGTTGATATATTGTATACTGTTATATATGTTATATATGTCCACTGGGTATTGTGTGAAAATTTCAAGTTAATTGAGAGTTATATGGCCGAGTAATGAGCAAATATGCAAAGTGATATTCACTAACTCATTGCACTGACTTTTTACATGGTTGCGACTATCCAGTGGATAGTTTAACATCTTATCACTTCAATCGTAAATATCTTTTTAACGAAAGGGAAATTTGAAAAACCGAAAGCTGTCCAATGCTTCCAATTTGATTATTAGGATTTGGACAATATTAATAGATCCCTTTTTAAGTAACTTTCAATTTAATCCATTTAAGACATTTCAAATTTGCTTATCATACCATAGACAATATCCCATCAGGAATAAGTACAGAATTGGTTAATTATTATTTATGGTTTGGCTTATATAAAAAAAAACACATTTACTTTACAGCTCTTAAGACAGTGCATATTTTTACATCATTGAACAGTTTAATGATGATTATCAATTATATTAGGTGCTATATAAATCGAGTATATTATTATTATTTTTAAAGAAATTATGATATGTTGGGGAATTAATTGTATTAAAAAAAAAAATTGTATACACAAATTGTATTTTTCTTGAGACCCCTTTTCATTTCTTAAAAATCCCAAAGTGATACTAAAAGAAAGCTAAACCTTTACATACATCAACGAAGGACAACTTAATTTGTAAACTTATGAAGCCAATTTTCAAGGTATAACTGCAGAATTAAATTTAGAACAAAAAATAACATTTACTGGAGAACTAAAACTTTGCCTGTATTATTCAGAAAAAATTTGTCACTCCATTATTCTTTCAATTTTGATCACAGTCCTATGCTGGGTTGAAGGAGGCTCTTAAAGTGTGTGCAGCATACAGGGGAACCTACCTGGACACCAAGGACAGGGCTGATGAACTCAATGTAGAGAGATTGTCAGAGACAGCAGAAGCAATGTGAGTAAAACCGTGGTTGACTTCAGGTGGTGTCTGTACTGATTAAGCATTGGATGGTTGCTGAAGTAAGCACTAGAAAAAAACATTCTCATACAACACAGATCATGAGCTCAATGAACTAAAGTGTGATAATCGCTCACTTCAGTCATGATTTGTATTGATATGCATTGTATAGATCTCGTGAATGAAGCAGACATATCTGTATGACAGTTATGTAACTTCAGAGCATCATACAAATTTTTGTGGAATTTGTTCAAATACAAGGATAGAGTTTTTTAAGCACATTTAGCTATAATAATAGTAACTTTTGGTAGCTTTCACATTTAAAGGGACTTAGTAACATTGTCCAAATCCTCAAAATAAAATTCTAATTCTAGCGGTTCCCTCATACCTTGTTGTATTCGTATTAACAATAAAATCACGGGACAGGTTTTGGTTTTTCAAATTTCCCTTTCGTTACAAAGATATGTATGATTGAAGTATTCAGATAAGAAAAACTCCGGGCGAGTTCTTCTTCTGTGTACAAAGTGAGTGCAGTGAGTTATTGAATATCACTTTGCATTTTCGCTCATTACTTGGCCATACAATGTCCATTTGACTTGAAATTTTCACACAATACCCTGTGGACATATGAGATAACATCAATATACATTGCATCAACCATTCATCTTTTTTTGCACATGTCAACAAAGTTACTAGATCCCTTTAAGGTGCTGACATGTTTTACTGTTGTGGAAAACATTATTTACTATAGTGATTGAAATTGGTAGCACTCAGACCCCACTTCCAGTTAAAACTCCTACAGAGTAATCAGGAGGATTAACTTAACCGAGTAATTGAATCTCATTCATTTTCTGGAATTTTAAGTTAAAAACATATCTTTTTACTTCAGCTTTTTAAATTGGTATTCTTTTGTTTTATGTAATGTGAGGTAGAGTATATTTATATGGTATCTGTGCAATATAAGTGTACATTATTATTATTATTATTAATTTTTCCTAACAAAACCATTATAACTTAACTCTAGGAACCTGAACCCACCGAAGGGCATGCTCTACAGCAGTCGGCTCTACAGCACGAGTCAGAAGCGACCACCGACCCGTGGCTCCAGCACCGGCGCATCCGAGGTGTGGCGCGACACTTCTGGCGGCACGGTCGTAATCAACGAGGACGAGTGGAGCGATTCTCCCTGGCCACCGCGCAACGCTCCGTGCTTCAACCTGCTTAACAGCTTTATGGAGAGGTTAGTGGTGGATTGGTTGCTTACTTCAGTTTTGTTTTGCACTGATAACTTAATTGTTTTACGGCTGAACATGGCACAATAAATTTAACACCTATGTGATCTATGAGTATGAGTGGAGCGATTCCCCCTGGCCGCCGTGCAACGCTCCGTGCTTCAACCTGCTTAACAGCTTCATGGAGAGGTAAGTGATGGATTGGTGGCTTACTTCAGTTTTGTTTTGCACTGATAACTCAATGGTTTTACAGCTGAACATAGCACAATAAATTTTACTCCAACGTGATCAATAAGTATGAGTGGAGCGATTCTCCCTGGCCGCCGTGCAACGCTCCGTGCTTCAACCTGCTTAACAGCTTCATGGAGAGGTAAGTGATGGATTGGTGGCTTACTTCAGTTTTGTTTTGCACTGATAACTCAATGGTTTTACAGCTGAACATAGCACAATAAATTTTACTCCAACGTGATCAATAAGTATGAGTGGAGCGATTCTCCCTGGCCGCCGCGTAACGCTCCATGCTTCAACCTGCTTAACAGCTTTATGGAGAGGTAAGTGAATCATGGATTGGTGGCTAACTTCATTTTTGTTTTGTGCTGATAACTCAATGGTTTTACAACTGAACATAGCACAATCAATTATACACTGAGAACAAGTGGAGCAATATTTCAAAAAGTTTTCTGTAATAAAACTAAATAATTTTTCTCTTTTTATGTACAAAATTGCTTTGATAAGGATTCTGTATAAAAGCACCTTTCCCCCTATCTATTAGATTTTTTTAGTAGAACTGAGAAATTGATTCATTATTTTACTTTTGTAATGCTGGCCTGAATGAACAACGATGTTTGTTTCTTTCCTTCAGATGCAATGACCTCTTAGAGCTAGTACAGACCACTCGTCACTTCAACCTCCTGCAGAAGGCTGCCGAGGTGGGCGGGGCGGGCACCAAGAGCTTGGACGCTCTGGTGAGAGAGATCCACCAGGAGTTTACTTCATCCATGGATCATTTTGGGTCAGAGGTCAAAGATATTCTGGACATCACGGAAAGCCAGGCCTTTGAGAAGGCATTCTTCATGTTCCGGTCTGTCGTCAAGGTGAGCATATTCAAAAAATTACTTTAGCAACATTGTTGATAGAAGCGAGAAAGGTAATGAATGTTCTGGTCAGAAAAAATACACCAGGAATTAATCCATCCATGGACCACTTTAGTTCACAGGTCAGAGACATTCTGGACATCACAGAAATGCAGGACTTTGAGAACATCTTATCCCTCTGTCCATTGGCTCTCGGCTACATTTAAAAAAAGTCTTTTGGTATATTATAAGTGTTCTATGAATATCAAACAATCAAACACTTTTGATAAATTATTCAACTGCCAATACCCATCTTTTTCCTAGGATCTTGAAAGACGGTTGGCTAGCGTGCTGCGGCAGAGCTTCTGCCAATGTCCGTCCATCGGATCCCAGCTCCGGCTCCTGGAAGTCTTTGAAGGAGTGAGCGGGCGTGAGATGGTCCAGGAATACCTCAAGGACAAGGACCATGCGTTGATCAACTCCTTCACCAGCGAGCTCATCGCCGTCCGCACGATGTTCATCGCCAAGTCCCAGGACCCTCCGCTTCACGCCAACCTCCCTCCCATCGTCTGCAGACTGACCTGGGTTGGCGCTCTCAAGAAACGGATCAGGGTAAGTTCAGCCAGAAAAATAATGTAGGAGTCAAACTAAATACAGCAGACTGACGCATGTGAGGCTAGTGAATCATTGGAAAAGCACTGGAGCAATTTAGCCCCAAACTAACTGTAGTATATTTTGTTTGAAGTACATGAGGGATCTTTAGAATCCCTTGTTTTATTGTTGGTCAGTCTCTATACCCCCCTCTCAATTCATCTGTAATTATGCTTTCTATTTTGAATATCACTGTACAATTTGTATTATCCACTATAGGAAACTTATTTCTATGATCATGGTCTAATGATTATCATCCCTCCCACTGTCCCTCCCCATTATAATAATCTTGTGTTCCGTTTGAATGGCAGGAGCCAATGGAGAAGCTGAAGCGGGTGAGTCCACACTCCCTGGACGGGGATGCCGGCTGGCACCTGAGGGACATCTTCAACGACACAATGGGTGACCTGGACAAGTATGAGGAGAGGAGCGTGACCGACTGGCAGCGCATGCTGCACGCTGAACTTAGGGACAGACTCAAACAACCTCTTCTGGTTAGTATTTAGCTGAAGTTTGATTCTACTTTCACATTGAGTTATTTTCTTGTTTAGATTTGCACATTATGATTTACAATTCAACTTGATTAATGAGCTGCTATTCTCTGTTTTGTTTGAAATTTGTGTCCTTTCATGAAAGAAAACAATACTGTTGGCTAGTTTAAAATCACATTTCCTCACCATTTCTGATTTGTCTTTGAAAGAATTTTAAGGTTCTGGAGCTGCTGTCTTTTGCAATAAAATTCAAAATTAATGATGGATATAATTTCTACTTTTTACATTTTCTCATGCTAGACTGCAGAGGACTATGATGAAGAGGCAGAACTCCGGCCCCAAGTCCTGCATGTAAACCTGGACCCGGAACTACTTCTGCTCCTTCGGGAGGTCCACTATCTGGCCCAGGCCCCGTTCAACGTCAAGCTCCCCGACAGCGTCAGGGAGCTGCTGCGTCACACAGACGGCGCAACGCTGCGAACCACGGCCGCGAGACTAGAGACCATCGTATCCAAGTACAACCAAGCCATGAGGTCCATTGTGGACTTTGAACGGCCACTGTTTGAGCGCAAGCTGGGCAAGATTGACCATGTAAGTGTTAGTGTGACAGTTTTTCTTTTACCAACTTATAATAACAATTAATGGTGCAACGCTTTGTACCATGGCAACAAGACTGGAGACAATCGTATCCAAGTACAACCAGGCAATGATGTCCATCATGGACTTTGAACCACTGCTGTTTGAGCGCAAGCTGGGCAAGATTGATCATGTAAATGAAAATGTTAGAGAGCATGAACAGCCCTCTATTTTATCAACTTTTGAAAATCAAGATCTTGCTTAATTTAAAAGTTGCCAAAACACCTTTCAGAGAATTGACATTTCTGTTGGAATGTCCTTAAAATTACGTAATTATTACAAGTAATTTTTTAGAAATTTAGCTATTTAGCAACTTAGTCATAATTTTGGAGATTTTGTGATGTGTGTTAATATCAGCTTCTAGATCAAGGTCTGTACTATTTAATAATAATAATAACAGGCAGATCTGACAAAGAATTGTTACTTCAATTTTGAAATACACTTTCAGCTTCTGGATCAAGGTTTAAACCACTTCACCTGGAAGACCACAGAGAGTGCCGACTTCATTGAGCTGGCCTCTTCCCTGGTCGGAGCAGACCTGCACCGGACGCTGGCCATCGTCCAATCAAACTGCCAGGAAATGGTTGAGATCACCCAGCGCTGGTCCAGCGGCTCTCTGGACGTCTTTGAGTGCCGTCTTCAGGCTCTGAGCTACTCCATGGACAGACTGCTCAACTGGCAAAGGTGGGTGTGGGGGCTCAACTATTGTTGCATTCATTTGATGTAGTCTAGATCAGTGGAACCAGTCACACTACTCTCATCTTAAAGTAATCCATTAACTTATATAAATTTAATGAAACCAAATGGTTGAGATCACCCAGCGGTAGTCCAGCGGTGCTCTGGATGTCTTTGAGTTTGAGTGCCGCCTTCAGGCTCTCACCTACTCCATGGACAGGCTGCTCAACTGGCAAAGGTGGGTGTGGGGGCTGGAATATTGTTGCATTCATTTGATGTAGTCTAGATCAGTGGAACCAGTCACACTTCTCTCATCTTAAAGTAATCCATTAACTTTATAAATTTAATGAAACTAAATGGTTGATATCACCCAGCACTGGTCCAGCGGTGCTCTGGACGTCTTTGAGTGCCGGCTTCAGGCTCTGAGCTACTCGATGGACAGACTGCTCAACTGGCAAAGGTGGGTGTGGGGGCTCAAATATTGTTGCATTCATTTGATGTAGTCTAGATCAGTGGAACCAGTCACACTGCTCACATCTTAAAGTGATTCATTAACTTCTTTAACTTTATAGAACTAGTCTGGTCTAAAAATCCTGTAACTGCACACAAACTAATTTAAATAGTCTAGAAGTCAAGCAGCTCTCATTAGAACATGTACATTTTACACTCATGCAATTAACATCATTTTCACATCATCAAGGGCTTTCAACTTACAATGAATACATCATTTGTGGGGGCATTTTTTCCTTTCCACAGGGAATGGAATGATGAAATGGAACAGTTGATCAAGCCCTCTGGTCTACGGATCTTCAGAACTCCTTTGAAGTTTAATCTAGAACAGTTAAACCAATCAAACTCTAAGTAATGCAAATATTTTAAACTTACTTGATTCTATTTACACATACATCACAAAGGAAGTTATACTTACATACTATGCACCCCCTTTTTCACTCTTTACAGGGAATTGAACGATGAGATGGAGCGATTGATCAAGCCCTCTGGTCTTCGGATCCACTCGCTACTCCAGAACTCCTTTGAGGTGGTCCAGATCTCTCGGGCCTCTCCAGCCTGGGAAGAGTACGTGGACCACATCGATGCCCTGGTCCTGGACGGACTCAAACAGACTTGTCTCAAGAGTCTCCGGTCTATGCTCAACACTCTAGTCCTGGCTAATGTATCAGAGGTATGTTGGTTATTAAAGGTTATTCAAGGTTTTGCATACTGATTAATATTTTCTTGTGAAAGCAAGCTCCAAGAGCCCTTCTATCAAATAACATCTGCATGCCCTGGTCCTGGATGGACTAAAGCAGACCTGTCTCAAGAGTCTCCGGTCTATGCTCAACACTCTAGTCCTGGCTAATGAAGGTTAAAGGGACATTCAGTTTTTGCAAACTGTCAAAACTTGCTATTGCGATATCATGCTCTTAGAGCAAAATCTATATGCCCTGGTCCTGAAGGAACTCAAACAGACTTGTCTCAAGAGTCTCCGATCCATGCTCAACACTCTGGTCCTGGCCAACGTTTCAGAGGTATGTAATGTTGGTGATTAAAGGGACATTTAAGGTATTTTATACTGTTATAAAGTTACGTTAAAGGGCTATTTGTTTAACAAAATCTACTTTACCTGGTCTAGGCTGGTTTAAAGCTGACACGTCCAAGAGCATCATAGTTCCGTGATAATTCTTCCAACTTTGTTTTTCCTTGTGTCAATTCAACTGAGTATTCCTGAGTACTAAAATATGAAGAAAACAAATCTGAAATCTTAAGCTGCTGTTAATCATTGATTTGCCCATGAGGATGTCTTTTATAGCGCTTTTGGCCTATATTTGAGTTTGATTCATATATCGCCTTATGGGCTATTGTTTACTATATAGCATATTATTTAAAAAAACAAAAATAAAGCATCTCTGATGTGGGAGTCATTCATCTTGTAATTTTTAATAAATGCTAATAACAAAGTTTGCTCCCATAGTAAGATCAAATCTCTCCTTCCTTTCGTATTTGTAACACTGAAACGTCAGTGATCCTAGAATAAATGCTTTCACTACATCAGCCTCTATTTATGTCTATTCTTTGTTTTTTATCACAACAGACGGAAGAACAAATTATCCCCATCCTTACAATCCGCATGGAGCTGGTCGAAAACACAGTCACCTTTACTCCGCCCCTTGACCAGAGCACATCGGTCACTTCAGTCCTGGAGAACGTCCACCAGTGGCTGGGCCAGTTCAAGGCCAGAGGAGCGTTGGTCAACATGCTCAGTCCACTTGCGGAGGGCGGCTACAAGGACTACATCGGGGCGGACGACGAGGTCATCGAACTCTGCGAGAAGATCCTCGGCCTGGTCCAAGAGAACAGCGAGGAATGCAAAGTATGTGGTGTAATTGATTGCAATTAGTTTTGTTTACTAAGAATAGCCTGCGCAGGCAGGGAAAAGATTGATATGTGCTGTATTGGTGGGCCACTTTCTGACAGGGGCTAAATAATAATAATAATAATTATACATTTATATCGCGCGCACATCTGTCCGTTCGGACACTCGTGGCGCAAATACTCTTGAGTGATTGCGGTGTGTATGTTCTTACTACTGTATTGCTTATCTGGATCTGATATCATATCATGCTTTGTCATCATGTACATAATATGCACATTTCCCTCTCCCCGGAGAGCATTTTAGAGTGTTGTAGTTTTAAAGAGTTGCTGTAAGTCCATTAAAATTTGATTTACTGATGCCAAACTGGGTCATAAAGAACAAAATAGTGTATTATTTTGCTAGCATCACAGACAGTATCTCTTCCTTTTGAAATCTTTGTGAAGCACTTCTGAGAACTCGATATGTCATATAAAAAACATACAAGTTGCTTTATAGCTCAAATAATTTGTATTATTCCTGTAAAACTGATTTTTTTCATTAAAACAGAAACTTCTTGAGCTGTTCAAGAGCTACACGTTCCTGTGGATGCACGACATCAACGAGACGTTTGACGAGTTCCTGCACGGTCGACTGACCCCAAACCCTCTCCGTGACCCCGAGAAGATCAGCCCCTCCGCTCGTCTCCGTTCCGCCGCCTCCGAACGGTCTGTGAAGTCAGCACGCAGTGGAAGGTAGGTGCCTTGAGTTATGTTTCAGTTGCATGAACATGTGTAGTCGTTAGCTGTGAAAAGCTTCATAGAGATACAGAAAAGGCAACATTTGGACGGTTACTGTTTTTCAATTTCACGGTTTTGGTTACCTGTCGGTGCTCTGAATATTAAGTATATGATGTCCCAAGAATATATATATCAGTTATAATGAGGTTTACTAAGTAAATTTTGTTTTAATATCACTTAGATTTGATGGTTAAAAAAAATGTTTATCCATCATATTTCTATAATTCTTTAAAAGAAATAACACAGCGACACCTGTATGTTTATCTCTGAGAATGCGGAAAACACAGAAAATGCGCCAGGACGCAAGTTTGCGTCATTTGATAGGAAAAATTCCAGACAGAAGTGTAAACAGCTATTCGAACGGTTACCAGTTTCTCTACAGCTCTAATTCATATATTATATTAGACAGGGCAAGCTCAGCATCTAACTAAAGAATCAGCCACACAGGAGCGATGGGCACCGCTGAGACGGCTTTCCTATCACCCAAGGAGTAGGTGGAGGAGGTGGATGTGCCAATAATAGTTGTCTACCCCATAGTCTTATTAACATCTGTTTATTGGATCAATGTAACCAGTGAGATTAAGAAATATATGGGAAATTATTGATTCTATTTGTATTTTGTATTTGACAGGGCAAGTTCAGCATCCAACTACAGCATCAGCCACACAAGAGCTATGGGCACCGCTGATAAGGCTTTCCTATCACCCAAAGAGGAGGATGAGGACAATAGATATTAGACATAATTCAGAATAATCTCTTAAAACAAACACATTTTTGTTGTTGTTTACATTCAATAGGGCAAGCTCTGCATCCAACTACAGCATTAGTCACACAGGAGCGATGGTCACCACTGAGAGGGCTTTCCTATTGCCCAAGGAGGAGGATGAGGAGGTGGATGTCCCTTCACTGGACAAATTTAATATAAATTATAATTCAGAATAATCTCTTGAAATGAAATAAATTGATTATTCTTTACACTCAACAGGGCAAGTTCAGCATCCAACTACAGCATCAGCCACACAGGAGCTATGGGCACTGCTGAGAAGGCTTTTCTATCACCCAAAGAGGAGGATGAGGAGGTGGATGTCCCGACACTGGACATGTTTGACAGTGAGATTGACATCTACAGGGTAAGCCATAGTGATGAAAAGTCTCTGTGCATGGATTCACAATAGACCGCTTCTGTAATGTATGCAAGTAATATGCGTATGACGTAAGACTCCCCGTTGGCAAGCTTAACAATAGTAACTAGGTCCGGCAAGCTAAGTTTGCCGGAGCTTGCCAGACCTAGTTACAATTGTTAAGCTTGCCAACGGGGAGTCTGACGTCAAACACATATTATTTGCATACATTACAGAAGCGGTCTATTGGTGAAACTGGAAAAAGTTGTATGGTAAAATGTGCATAATTATGAATTGTAATTACAAAGGATTTATAATTGAAGTAATCTTGGACTCACACTATGTTGTTTATGCTTTTTGTTTTAATGCCATCATTTTCTTACTTTGCCATAATATACCAGGCTTATGTGCTAACAAACTTGTTATTCCCTGATAATATTAACAATTATTTCATCACTTTGTTGTACTTTAATAGGAAATAAGGAAATTTACACAATAAATACAGGTCCAGGTCATGTCATATAACTGGACACAGAAGACAAATAAGTGTATACAGTACATTCAGTATATAACTATTACAAACATTAATATTACCACAAAGAAAGATTATTCTACACAACTGAACCTTAACATAGATAAGCTTAATTATACAAGACACATCTGACAGAAAAGAAGGAGAATATCCCAAACAACTAAACCGTACACTTGCTAGTTCTGACTTCTGATTTCTTGCTTATATTTTCAGACTGCTCGTGATGAGATTCTGTCGGTTGTTGACAAGCGTGACGTTGGTTGGACCAGATGCGACCTAGAGCCCATCAAACAGGTCTTGACTACCTATGCCAGTCGCTGGATGTGGACGTTCACCAAGTATCTGTCAGATCAGGTAAGTTTTGATATGAAAAAAGAAAAGCACGTGAGCAAGAAATTCAATTTAATTTGATTTAATCTAAAGTCCTTGAAATAGGTCTTAAATACCAATGCCAGCCGCTGGATGTGGACCTTCACCAAGTACCTATCAGACCAGGTCAGTTCATCTAAAAGAGAGACACACAATTGATTTGATAGAGCACAGAAATCTAATATTGTGTTATTCAACATTGATACATATTATATTGTTTATTGTAGTTAGATTATTTATTGTGTAACCTAGAATCTAGAAACATGTCTTAATTACCTATGTGGATTCTGACAGATACTTGGTGGATGTGGACATTCACCAAGTATCTGTCAGATCAGGTCAGTTCAAATGCAAAAATTAGGTAATTAGGTAATTAGGTAATCAAAGTAACCCTACAAATTAAATTTAACAAAACAACTTTAACTGATTTCTATTTAACACAGACACATAAACGTTTGTATTTTTTGTTATGGTGAGCAGATTTATAGTGTCACCACGAGCCCTTGAAATAGCATACTTGCCAACTGTCCCGTTTTAATCGGAATTGTCCCGTTTTTTAAATTTTTTAGAAGTGTAAAATCGGGACGTCCCGATTTTTAATTTTTTTTTTATTTTTTTTTTTTAAAAACTTTACTTTACTTTATTAAATGTATAGAGACAACATTTAAACGTAAATCTGACCAAATCTTACCTAGTAATTTTGGAAGAATTATGAAAAATGGGTCGAGAATGCATTTAATACTCAAAAACGTCAAGGCCTGGACCCCTGTCGCAATGGACTTTGTGCTTGCAATGTGCACTTCCCGCACACTTGTGCAATTATGCTGCTACTTTGGACCCCTGGCCAATTTTGTCCCTCTTTCCAAAATTCAAATGTTGGCAAGTATGAAATAGGTCTTAACTACCTAAAAAGTATGTAAGTCAGTGATTGTGGACATGTATAGGTGGTATGGCTTCGTAAATCAGATGCGGGGTGCCATCTTTCGAAATCCCTGAGCACACACTGGCTCAGTGTTATGCAAGTGTGCGCAAATTAGCCTAGTTCAAAATGGCGACCTTCGGTGTAGCATCCACTCTCATTTTCGATCTTTAGCAAGTAGAGGATGAATTGCAATTGCAGTCAAATAACGTTCCAATAATTATGCCTCCGCCAACGAAGTGGCCGAAGGCATTATGTTTTCGGGTTGTCCGTCCGTCCGTCCGTCCGTACGTACGTCCATCCGTCCGTACATCCGCCCGTTTTCGTTCTCGCGATATCTCAAGAACCGGTTGACGGATCAATTTCAAACTTGGTATGAGTGTACATATTGGGGTGACAATGATCTGATTAGATTTTGGGGTTCATGAGGTCAAAGGTCAAGGTCACATGACTCAATATATGTTTTAAAATGCCTCGTTCTCGCGATATCTCCAGAACCAGTTGACAGATCAAATTCAAACTTGGTATGAGTGTATATATTGGAGAGACAATGATCTGATTAGATTTTGGGGTTCATGAGGTCAAAGTCAAGGTCACAGGACTCAATATATGTGCAAAAATGCCTTATTCTCGCGATATCTCTAGAACTGGTTGATGGATCAATTTTCAACTTGGTATGAGTGTACATATTGGGGTGACAATGATCTGATTAGATTTTGGGGTTCATGAGGTGAAAGGTCAAGGTCGCAGGACTCAATATATGTGCAAAAAAGCATCCTTCTCACGATATCTCAAGAACCGTTTGACGGATCAATTTCAAACTTGGAATGAGTTACATACACATCGGGTGGCAATGATTGGATTAGGTTTGGGGGGCCATGAGGTCAAAGGTCAAGGTCACATGACTCAATATATATGCAAAAATGGCTTGTAATGACAAAATCTCAAGACCTGAATGTCAGATTTCAATCTAACTTGGTATTTGAATATTCTTGGGAGCCAATGTAGCCATCAAAGTTTGGGGTCTACATAGGTCAAGGTCACAGAACTCAAAATATATATATGAAAAAAACAAAATTTCAGTGCACGTTATTTTGGGCTTGATATTGAAAATTGCGTCATAGCGGAGGCATAATTTTCGACTGCGCGCAGTCGAAGATCCATCTAGTTTCTTCCTTATTTTGCAGGTAATTCAAACATGTAAAGAAACTGACCAGAAAATATAATGTGATTGAAAAAGAGCAAAGAAAATGGGATTCCAACGGGATTCTAACCAGAGACCTCCGAATTACTAAACCGGTGCTTTTACCAACTGAGCTATAGAAAACCCTAGTACGGCGTTCCTCCCTGAAACCCCTTAATTTTCATTGCTCGTGTGGTCAGAAGCTATTATAAACCCTGTTATTATATCATTTTTGCAGGTGACGGCTTTGCTGCTGGACTTGGACTTCTTCCTGAAGCGCATTGAGCCTGAGATAGAGAGCATCACGGGAGAGGAGAGGGACACAGCGTCCTTCATGAAGATGATGCGCATCTTTAACGAGGTAGGTTGAAGAATGTTTTTAAGAAGCAAATCAAATGTTCCGTGACAGAGAAAAGGGGAATAATATCATTTGCCATTTGCTAACTCAATGACATGACAATGACATAATTGTCCCAGGAATCAAACATATTACAAAAAAACATAGGGGGGAAATTGAACAGCCAAAGTTTGTTTCATGAAATTTTTAATGAAAAGAAAAAGAATGCAAAAGACAACCACTAAAGTTCCAAGTGACTTCAGTAATTTGAGTCTTATTTACTCATTCCATTTTTACCAAAAAAATTCCTGACAATTGCTCTTCAGAAAATACAGAAATCAAAGATTTAAGAAAACCAAATGTTATCCTTCTACTGCCCACTGATAAAATATTTATAATATTTTTATCTAAAATATTTTGTTTTCCCTCTAGGTGTCGGCCAAACAACAAGAGATGGACGGTCAGTTTACAGCCATGAACCGCACAGTGTTGCTCCTCAAGAAGTACGGCCAGGCTCTGCCCGAGAGAACAAAGGCATTGTACGAGGCGGCGCCAGGACGCTGGAACAATCTCAAGACAAAGGTGTCCCTAGCCAAGCAGCGACTTGGACCCAGGATCCAGGGGGAGAGTGATAGCATCACAAAGGTAAGATTGTTAAAGGAACTTAGTAACATTGTCCAAATCCAATTGGAATTCTAGCGGTTCCCTCATATACCTTGTTATATTCGTATTAACAATAAAAAAACATGGGACAGGTTTCGGTTTTTCAAATTTCCGTTTCGTTAAGAAGATATTTACGATTGAAGTGTTCAGATGTTAAATTATCCACTGGACTGTGAAAACCGTGACGTGAGTGCAATGAGTTAGTGAATATCACTTTGCATTTTTGCTCGTTACTCGGCCATATAATGTCCATTTAACTTGAAATGTACAAACAACATCCAGTGGACATATCCAGTGGATAAGAAGTTAACCATTTTGTATGTAACTTTTTCTTGCTAGAATATTTGACAGATTATAATACTAGTAATCGCCCTTTAGTTAATCAACTCTCTTATTTTTTGCTATAATCTTCCCAGGATCTTGCTGAGTTTGGTGAGAGAGTGGAGGCATTGAATGCAGCACTAGCCGCGTCAGAAGTCTACACGTGGGACTGTTTCATGGAAGAGGCCTTCACAGAGATCAACAAGTTCCAGAGAAAGCTTGAGGAACTGGACAACGAAGCTCAGGTAAAATTCCATATTCTTTGACTAAAAATAGTCATCCGTGTCCACAGGGAATTAGTATCCCCCCTCCCCTAAACAAAAGCGAGAACATTTAATTTTAATATATGGTGAGGCTTTTAAGTCATGAAAATACTTGATATGCTGAATGTTTGGGAAAGTGTTTTGATAAATAAACACACAGTATGTATCATTATTTTATCACTATTCTGTTTTATCTGACCATAGCTAAATTTGTATATTTATTATATTTCAGTTGTTCAAATATATTTTCTCCAATAACCTTCATTTACAAATATACCTAACATTCTATTGATTCATTTCAACCGTGTATTACCCCTTTCCTTGCAATTTAGGCAAAAACACTCATCAAACTTTCTTTAAAGTTGGAGAAGGAAGCATGTACCTGTTCATATGTTTCTCAATATATTCATTATGCAATTAATTTTGTTTCCCAATGAATCAAATGCTACTAATATTTATTTCACTACTATTTGAACATTTTGCATACACACGATAACAGCTTGAACATCATTGCTTGATTAAAATGAGGTATAGTAAAGATGCATGTGCTAGTTATTTTCATAAATCGTGTATAATCAGCTTGCACAGTAGTGGCCAAAATGCTATTGCTATTTAGAATTTACATGTACATTTTTGCCTTTTGAAAGCACGGCACAAACATCTTGGTTAAGTATTAAAAAGATACAAGATTATATGGATGACATGAATGTTTTCTCATTTAAAATCTGCACTATCATGTAGGCAGCTTACTAGTTTCTCAATGTCAAATGTATGTTGCAAAAACTTTAAAAGCTGCATTATTATATGATCATAGAATGTGTTGCACTTAAATGCTTGTACTTTTTTTTGCATAATTTTTCCTTTTTTTCCCCCTCCACCACCATCCAGAGCTCTTTCAATCACATAAATATTGAAAGTAATAAGTAATAAAATGTGATCTGAAAAAGGTAGATTAGATAATGAGCATGCATGTAATGGAATTTAGTAGTTTATTTGTTCTAGAAATGATTTAGGATAGAATTAGAAAAATAGGGAAACTGCTGAAGAGACTGCGGTCGGTAGAGCACTGGTCCAGCCATCTGCAGGACACAGGTTCAAATCTCGCCACAGTCAGCTGTTTCTTGCTCGCCATTTACTAAATGCTTTTGTTTACATTATTCTATGTGCTTTATATTTGCACAGGACGTGATTATTTATTTGGCATGGTGAATCACTCGTCAAGATGTATGTGTTATAATTATACTTTCATGCTTCTTTGGTTATTTGTATACATATATTTTGAATTATGTTCTGTTTATATCTCTGCAACTTGCACATCTTGCACAAAAAAGTGGTATGGCCAAAGCTCTGTTCTTTTAAAAATGTATTGCACATCAAATTTATCATTCTTAGGTAACTGCTATAAGTTAGTTCAATTAGAATACATACATGTAGATACAGCATTTAGCCTTGCAATGTTTCTGCTGTTATTCATTATTGAAGGCCCGGTCACATCTGACCGGATTGTGAAAACGTATGACAAACGAACAGCAAAATTGTCAATCCGTTCGTCTCCGTTTGTATACGTTTCTTGTCCGTTTCTAGTTCGGTGAATACGTTTCTTGTCCGTTTCTAGTTCGGTGAATACGTTCTTTGTACGGCGATGTCTGTTCTATCCGTTTGAAAGTAGTCGTCCGTTGGTCGTACGTTTGTTGTACGTTGTGCATACGTTTCTCGTCCTGTACTTGTCAGTTCGTATCCGTTGATGTCCGTTGAAGGATGCGAACTGACAAGAAACGTACGAGTACCGAACAAAACGGATGCACAGCGCACCACAAACGTATGACCAACGGACGACTGTATTCGGTGGTGTCCGTTTCAAGTTTTGTGCATGCACAAAACTTTCAAACGGATAGAACAGACATCACCGTACAAGGAACGTATTCACCGAACTAGAAACGGACAAGAAACGTATTCACCGAACTAGAAACGGACAAGAAACGTATACAAACGGAGTCGAACGGATTGACAATTTTGCTGTTCGTTTGTCATACGTTTTCACAATCCGGTCAGATATGACCAGGCTAAAAAATACGTTCGAAGTACGTTTTGTCCGTTTCTTATGCGTTCCACATTCGTTTTGACCGGTTCGTGTACGGTACGCGTACGGTGTTGTCCGTTACTCATACGGTGATGTCTGGTAATCGTGGGTTTTTGTACGTTAAATCCGTTTTATATCCGTTCTTCGAGCAACAATGGAGATTAAGTTCGTCACCGAATGATTTTTTTTCGCATTTTTTCTATACGTTTGGCGTACGTTTGGCGTATGTTTACCCAATCCGTTAAGATGTGACCAGGCCTTGAAATATATAGACCCATATGCCTGCTAGTAAAAACAGAACAGTTTGTTAATTTTGTTTGTATGTGTCTTTGCCACACAGGACCTGATTGAACTACAAGAGCTCTTGGAAACAGCTGTGGTCAACTTCACCATCTTGCCAGAGTAAGTTCCATCTTAGCTTGTAATCTTTTGACATGCTTTTTTAAGTATCTAATTTATTTAAGTATTGAGCCTGAGAGAAAGTTAGCTCAAGCTGGGAAGGGTTCTCTATTTATTTTATGTATTTATTGAGGTAGTCGTATGGAAAGAGGGTGTTATACCATTGAAGGCAAAGGTCTCAAATCTAAACCATGTATGGGATGCAGTTTGCATCCTGCAGAAGCATTAGCAGAAACCAGAGTTAAAGAGTTGTGAGAACTGCACATTTGTTTATTGTTGACTGCTTGTTTATTGTTTCATTGTTAACATTGTTCATTGTTTACAGATGCCGACATGAGCTGCAAAACCTGCACCAGGTGTGGGACACAGTTCGGACCCTTCAGGAGCAGCAGCAGGAATGGAAGGCGGAGCGATGGCAGAGCATGAACACCAAGTACCTGAGTGAAGCCACCAACGACCAGCTGGCCACCGTCAAAGGCCTCCCAGAGGAGACCCACGGATGGGACGTCACAAGGGGTCTAGAAGAATCCATTCTTGTGATTCAGGTAGGAAAAGTTGGGGAAATTAACAGACTGTTGCAAGAGAACACAAATCTTCTTTTGGAGGAAAGAGGGAATTGTACTGAGTAAGATTTGTGAGAAGCCACCAACGACCAGCTAGCCACCGTCAAAGGCCTTCCAGAGGAGACCCACGGATGGGACGTCACAAGGGGTCTCGAAGAATCAATTCTAGTTATCCAGGTAATGTTATTTACAGAAAGTAAGACAAAGATTACAAGTAAGATCTTAGTGAGTAGGGAAGATGATTGTACCAAGTACCTGAGCGAAGCCACCAACGACCAGCTGGCCACCGTCAAAGGCCTCCCAGAGGAGACCCACGGATGGGACGTCACAAGGGGTCTCGAAGAATCCATTCTAGTTATTCAGGTAAAGCTATTAACAAAAAAACAAAAAATTTTAATGGTGAGTTTATTGGCAGCCGCAAGATCATTAACCAGTTAGCCGCTGCCACAGGACGGACAGCCATGGATGAGACTTCACTTAGAAGAGGCTTAGAAGAATCAATTCATGTTGGACAATTTAGAGTAATTAACAAACTGATGCAAGTGAAATCTTCTTTGGGAGAAAGAAGATTGTATCCGTGTAAGATTTATGAGTAGTAACCAACGACCAGCCACACAGTTGTGGTTTCTTTCTACAAAAAATAGAAAATACTAAATTTTTCTAGACTCAGCGCCTACAATTCCAAGCCATGTTTTACTAATAATTTAACATTTTCTGTGTTTATAGGCATGCCTTCCCTTGATTGAGGACCTCAGCAACCCTGCCATGAGGACCAGGCACTGGAAGCAGCTGGTGCGCGTCACTGGGGGCGCCCTTGTCATCGATAACGAGAGCCTCATCAACATGACGCTGGGGCAACTCCTGCAGCTGGGACTACAGAGTGAGTTACAGACTTTTAATTCCATCTTTCATTGCAAGCCCCATCATGTGTTACACTTTCATGGGCGTCGATACTCACGTAATACCTATTCACCAGGGGGGGATGAATGAATAGATCATCTCCCCCTGATGAATGGGTATCAATGACAGATCGACGCCCATGCACACTTTAATATGTGCTGAGCAATAATAAGATCTTTGGGTATCATTTCCATTGTATCCTAGGACATTGTGAAAACTTCATAATGTGTTAGATACGCATGCACTGTTAAAAAGAAAATTCTGCATTTTTTGTTTGTATCGTAAGCTTTCATCTTTCCCTACAAATGTACTCAGCCTCTGGTGCAGCAAGTAGTGAATATCAACAATAGAGAGTACCTACAGTACTAAAAAGACAAAGATAATTCCTTATTTTTTTAAAAGTGATACTTTTAAGACTAGGTCAACAGCATAAAGATGGCATACCTTTACCGCATAATTATGTATTTGTTTTTATACATTTTTCTTGATTTATTCAATTTCTGTTTAGATCATGAGGACGAGGTGCGTGCCATCGTGCAGCGAGCAGTTAAGGACGTGACGATAGAGAGCGCCCTCAAGACATACGAGGAGATCTGGCTCAGCAAGCTCTTTGACCTCCGACCCCACGTTCGCACCATCACGCTCGGCACCAGCGAAAAGGCAGACAAAGACGTGAGTGATCTGTTCCCAAATGTGAATTTGAATGTTTCGTTGCAGAGCTGCCAATTTAGTCTCCCTGTTTTTGCAGGAGACTTACTGAAAATAGACCCAAGATTACTGCTTTAGATTTCACCCCATCAGCCAATTTCCCAGATTATTGAAAGATTTGTTGTCATTAGTTTGTATGATAGATATATCCCTGATTTCTTTTTGAAATTTCCTTAAATATTTGTGATTGTTGAATTTCAATGTTGGTAGCTCTACCATTGTCTCGTTTTCTGCACAAGTTTAAAAAGTATTTGATGGAAGGTTTATAAAGATATCTGGTTTTTAGTCCATATTCAGATGTATGTAGAGTATACTTTCAAATTTGTTGATCCCTTTGTTGGATGAAAAAGCAATCTCGGCTTGAGTGACATAAATAGAGTTTGTGTTTTCTCATGTTCCCCTTTCAATCAATATGTTCAACATTCATCATTATGAAAAAAATGTGTTCATAGAAAGAAAAGTTTACTAAAAGAAATTCTGATTTCCTCTTTCAGCAACATTCTGATACCAAGAGTGAACTGTCGCAAAGCCAGAGTGACATGGGTACAGCGATCACTGAGACCAGGTCCCGCCGACGCACCATAAGCCGCATGTCAGCTCTCACCTTGGAGTTGGGCGGCGGAAAAGAGCCAGTATGTTAATATAGAGTTAGATTAACCAAATGAGATCCAAACTTTTATCTTATTCCAGCAACATTCTGATACCAAGAGTGAACTGTCGCAGAGCCAGAGTGACATGGGTACAGCGATCACTGAGACCAGGTCCCGCCGACGCAGCCGCATGTCAGCTCTCACCTTGGGAGCTGGACGGCAGAAGAGAGCTAGTGTGTCCTCCCTGCCAGGATCCCTACTGAACATGGGAGAGGTAAGTCAGAATTTCTCTTTCATTAATTTTTATGTTGGTTATATCTGACATCATTTCTAAGTAGTTTGTTCGTTGACAATGGTCTAGCAATTCAGAGATTTGATTTCTGAAGGACACACACTCTATCTGTAATGAGCTAGAGTCAAAGTAAGTCCTGTAAGGAATGGAGAAGAAGTTAACCTGGTTGATTCCCGGACAAGCCCCCATATGTTACACCCTTTAAACGTCCATCTGACTCTTATTTTCATTTTGCTTCTCACAGGACAATGGGCAGCTGTGCCTACTGAATGACACATACCCTATATACACTAAGCTCGAGTTCCACCGAATTGCCCTTCAGGGAATGTTGAGCTGCAGTACAACTGCGTGTCTTCCTGACAAACCCCCAAATGTTACATCCTATAAATATCTATCTGACATCTATCATATTTCTGACATGCTTGCAGGACAATGGGCAGCTATGCCTGCTGAAGGACACAGACCCTATCTTCACCGAGCTGGAGGCTCACCAGATCGCACTTCAAGAAATTCAGAGCAGCAGTGCCATTCAGACTTTACTACTAAAAAGCTAACATGTGTTACACCTTGTAAACATCTACATGTAGCTAATTCATTCTTGTAATTTTGTTTCTTACAGGACAATGGAGAGCTGTGCCTGCTGAAGGACACAGACCCTATCTTCACCGAGCTAGAGTCCCACCAGATCGCCCTCCAGGGAATGCAGAGCAGCTCTGCAGCGGGCTCCTTCCTGGATGAGGTCACCAAGTGGCAGAAGCGGTTGCAGACCATCGAGGCGGTCCTCACCGTCTGGCTGGAGGTCCAGGAGAAGTGGGTGGAGCTGGAGGATGTTTTCAGCGGTGCCGACGTGAGGGCATCCCTGTCGCACGAGTCCAGCCTCTTCACGTCGGCCAACAGGGACTTCAGGCTGCTCATGAGAGCCTCGGAGAAGAACCCAAACGTCCTGCAATGCTGCCAAAGGAAAGGTAATTATGAAGGGGAAAAAGCCTAACCCGTTGTAGGATAGTTTTCTTAGGTTAGCATACATTATGCAGAGCCCCCAGCTTGAATATTTTCAGGATCAGAAAATTTAATCTAAAAGGACCATCTGATAGTGCAATATTCAGGAGTGGTTAAGGAGTGAGGATACAATGACTGCCAATTTCAGATTGTTCATTCATTTGCAATATTGATTTCTATAAGATGCTATCAAAAATATAGATTATTATTGTAATTTTCATTGTTTTGATATTTGTTTTTATGTTTCTTAGGGATTCTATCCCTGCTGGAGAAGAAGAACGCTAACCTTGAGATCTGCCGTCGCTCCTTGCTCCAGCACCTGGAGAGGAAGAGACAACGCTTCCCGAGGTTCTACTTCCTGTCCATGGAAGACGTCCTGCACATAGTCTGCAATGGTAAGCTTCATGTAGATACAAGACTTCAATTGTATAAATGTCATTGAATTTTCGTATATAGCATATGAATGCTAAACTGGAGATCTGTCAAGTTTTTTATGTGGAGTTTTTTATGCTGTGAAATTAAATGTTGGAACCTCAAGTGTGTTAAATCTGTGATTTGTTTCTCAACGGTTACTCTTTTAAAATTATTGCCATATGAGGGTTTTGAAATAAACATGTTTTTCATTTACACTGGGTACATATTGGACTACATGATAGAGTAGTTTTTTCTGGGATTTTTTTTTTAGGTGTAAAATCTATTATATTAATACGGTAAGCTTCAACCCCTCGAATCGCCTCCCACTCGAGATATCCTAACCCCGAGGATTCGGCGACTCCCCGACCGTCGGGATCGAAGGATATACGTTTTGCGGAGGACAATAAGGCATTCCCGCGTCGCTCCCGCCCCGTGGTCGTCCTCCAGATCGAAGAAAAGGGAAAGTCAGCAATGTCAATTGCCTGTTTAAGAAGCCGAGCATTGACTAACGATTTATCGCCGTAAAAGTATTTGTAAGAATATAAATTGGAGTAGATAAAACAAATAATATATTGAGAAACCATTTTAGATATAACACGTTGCGAAACTACCCAGGTTTTAATAAATATCAATATTTATATTACGCGTATGGTATGGTAATGATCGCTATTGCCGATTGGCATCGTATTTGTAAGTGCATCGACGACAAAATGCGACAACTTCAATTTAGCTGCGGTTATACAACGCGCAATGGCTGTACAGCCGTGTATACAGGTCGCGCAGTCATCTAATTACCCCACTGAACCGTAGTTTATTTGCATATCTCACTGACCTGCTGACCATCGTCTCTGGTCACTATCTCATTCGCCCTACCGTACACGATACTATAATTGCGCCAGCTTGTGGTAAGATGTATTAAGTCAGCCACGAAGCTACCATGCAGTACCAGAGGAGACGCCGAGGGGTGGGGGGGGGGGGGGGGTTGGGGGGTGGGGTTAGAATGGACGGGGGAGGTATCTGCTCATTTATTATGCAATGCATGTGTAGACGGCTCCTATTCCCTTCAAAGGAATATATCATCGGGTTTCACAAGAATATGAAAAAATGTATACGCGGGAGAACTTAGTTTGGATATGAATTGTTTAGGGGACACGACGGGTTATGTGTCATGCAGGCAATCGGAGACAGGGGGGGGGGGGGGGGGGGGCAGCGGCGAAGCTAGCAAGAACACGAACATAGTGTACTGTATCTAATTTGATACAAGCGGAACAAATTATCGAGGGTGGGGATAGAATGGATGGGGGAAGTATCTGCTCATGTAGCATGCAAATGCATGTATAGACAGCTACTATTCCTTTCAAGAATATGAACAAAGGTATACGCGGGAGAACTTAGTTTATGATATGAAACGTGTAGGGGACACGACAGGTTATTTGTCATTCAGGCAATTGGAGCCGCGGGGGGGGGGGGGGGGCGGCGAAGCTACTTTATTAGCAAGAACACGAACATATATTATTGTATCTATTTTAACAAATTATGGATCATATATGAAATATGGGGGATAACTGAATAACTTTGCGTGGATATTACTAAACCATCATGATTTTGTTATACATTGGCCGGATGTATCGTTGGACGGGGCCCCGACGGGTTGTTGGGTGGGATTGAATCGCCCGAGTCTATTTTGTCTTATTATTTAAATGATGACTGTGGGATATTTAGTAAAGTTTTAAAGTGTCGTTATGTCATCATCGTCTTTCTCTTACAAAAACCCGCGGATTTCCGCGGGTACAGCTAGTAGATCTATATTCTGACAATTTTTAGTTTGTGTGATTATAATTGTTATGCCTTTTGTTTTGTAATATTCACAGGGTATGACTTGGACCAGGTGAACCTGTACCTGCCCAAGCTGTTTGAGAATCTTGGACGACTGGAGTACGAGAACAACCAGTCTGAGGCCGCAGAGTGTAACTTCCAGGTCACGGGTCTGATCAGTTCACTGGGGGAGAGGTTGCCACTAAAGCAGGTAAATATTACTTCAAAATCTACATATTATAGTAGAGGTTGGCTACAATACAGTTATATCATAGATGATTCATATGCTAAAAACTTCTGTCATATATGTACCGTATTAAGAAACCAAGGGGTAACAGGTTGAACGTTTGTAGACAAAGGATTTTCACATAATATAAAGGATTCTGGAATTTGAAGTCATATCTTTTTAAAATTTGATAAGTGAAAGCTAGAAATATTTCTATCCAACGTTGTTGACTTTATTTTTAAAAATTGTCTTTTTCAGTTTGTTTCTTGCGAGGGACCCATCAAGAACTTGCTCGGCAACCTCCTACCCAGCAATAGCTTCCCTACCTAGCTCAAAATACACTAAACTGTCACAATCCTAGACGAAATTTTGCATCTCCTTTTGTTTGTTTGTGACCTTTTCAGTTTGTGTCCTAGCTTTTGGGGACCCATCGAGAACTGGCTTGGTAACCTCTTCCCCATGATAAAGACCTTGCTTCATCAACAGCTTGCTTCCACATAGCTCAAAATAGCCTTTACCATTAATCTTGAAACTAGATTTCATCTCTTTTTGTTGGTTTGTGACCTTATTAGTTTGTATCCTGTGAGAGACATATTGAGAACTGGCTTGGCAACCTCCTCCCCATGATAAAGACCTTGCTGCAGCAACAGCTAGCCTCTGCCCTTGTACTCAAAGCACCATGTAATTGTCTATCCTGTACTAAATGTTGTTGCTTTTGTCTTCTTTACTTCTTCAGTTTGTGTCCTGTGAGGGACCCATTGAAAGCTGGCTCGGAAACCTACTCCCCATGATTAAGACCTCGCTGCAGCAACAGCTAGCCTCAGCCCTGGCCCACGAGACCCTGGAGCTTCAGGCCCCGTACCAGCCTGCACCCCAGCCAGAGGGTCTAGTGGCCCCTGGACCTGGACCTACACCCAGGAAGGAGAGGGAGATCCACAGCGCTGGGGCCAGGAAGATCGCCATGGGCAAAGAAAAGAGAGAAGGTAATTAGAGAATGATTTATATAACTTTGTTTACCATTGCATCCTGGACCTGGACCAGGACCTGGACCTACTCCCAGGAAGGAGAGGGAGATCCACAGCGCTGGGGCCAGGAAGATCGCTATGAACAAGGAAAAGAGAGAAGGTTGGGAGATAATTTTTGTCATGGTTATGATCTTATACAGGGTGGCCCCCCAAAAAACGGAACGGGGCACTTCCCAAAATATAGCAACATAATGATTATGTCTATCGGTTAGGATGTCTTTTCCAATGAAAAACGATACCAAGATCAGTCATTTTGGTCGTGTAGTTTTTGTTTTAGGGCGCTCTGAGTGCCACCATGTCAGGTTCCCTTTTTTGTCAATTTTTAACAAGTCAGAGCCTGACAAACCGCACTTACTGCCTGTCATAGCATTCGAACAACGAGCAATACGCGCGCTATTGTTAGTGTGCATTCAGCTGTGTGCCGATAGAATGGGCATGGTTGCTATCCGATGAACAAAATAGTTGTGTTACTTTATTTTGGGAAGTGCCCCTTTCCGTTTTTTTTTGGGCCACCCTGTATAATCAAACGGGTGTTGACAAACACCCCACATAGATATGCATTTACGGGGCAGGGTTGGGCTCATTCACATTCCAAATTATATTCCAGAGTATGGGACAGAGATGTATGCAAAGGTACCCTAGCCTATGGGTTGCATAAAATTACAATCTGGTAGCTAATCAAAAACAAATTTCCAAATAATGTATCACACTATTTAGGGAAAATTAATGTTGGCATAAGATGCAAATGGCTATGGGAAATAAAGTTGTCTACAAAAATAAGTAATTGGTCAGGATCAACACAAGAGATAACCCCAATAATCTTTTTGTCTTAGGTGGACCCGGGAGTCGTTCAGGCAGTCGGGCTGGCAGCCGGACCGGCCAGAGGACCAGCACCAACTCAAAGAGACCATCCACCAGAGAGTCCCAGGACCAGGCTCCGGATGCCAGCATGAACAGGGAACCACCAACCAGGTCCTGGATGCTGGACCATGTCACAGAGGTGGTCTACCTTGCCATGCAGATCCAACTCGGAGACCAGGTTGAAAAGGGACTAAAGGCTGTAGATGAAGGAGAGAAAGACTCACTCAAGGTATGTAAACTAGAAATCTGCAGTTCTTGGACCGGATGTAAGGTTGTAGTCCTAGAGGTAGTCTACCTGGCTATGCAGGTCCAACTGGGGGACCAGGTCGAGAGGGGACTTAAGGCTGAGGACGGATGAGAGAAAGACTCACTCAAGGTAAGTAGGGACCTGTTCTGATTTTTTGGACTAAATTAAGGTTCCTAGACCTGATGTAAGGTTCTAGTAAATGAGGTGATCCACCTGGCCATTCAAGTCGAGCTTGGAGGCCAGGTAAAGAAGGGACTAAAGGCTGTAGACAGAGAAGTGAAAGAATTAAGTATCTTGGTGATCTCAATTAGGTCTAATAGTCAGATGCAAGGCCCTAGTCTGAGAGGTGGTCTCACATGCCATGCAGGTCCAACTAGGAGACCAGGTAGAGAGGGGACTTTACTTAGTCGGTGGATGGATGAGATAAATGAATATATGTATAAATCATCCCTCCCCCTAACATTAGGGATCACTTACATATCTAGGCCAGTGGTATTCACCATGATGCTCGCATCTATCCCCACACTTTTATCATTGCCTTTATTTATGTGGATGTGGTGTGGCGAGATTGGTAGAGCGCTTGCTTTCCAAGCGGGAGATCCCGAGTTCGAACCCTGCCCACTCACTGCTTTTGTCCTTCAGCAAAATTTATCCACAATTGCTGCTCTCTACCCAGGTGTATAAATGGGGACCCGGTAGGAGGTGAAAGCCTTTATGTGAACGATCTTCTCAATGCCCATGAGCCGCTTGGAAGGAATGCTCCCCAGGGAGTGGAGATGGTGCACACAATTTGTGCTGGTTTGCATTGTATCCTATGACCAGGGTAATAATATCATTGTAAAGCGCTTAGAGATGATTATCAATCATATTAGGCGCTATATAAATTGAGTATATTATTATTATATTATTATTCATTTTTTTCAATTGCAGGACATGATGACGAAGGTGTCCAACAGCATCCAGTCTGCAGTTGTGATGCTGAAGGGCATCGAAGATGAGAAGGAGAAGAGAGCCAGGCTCCGCAAGGAAATCAGGAGGTCTGAAGGTGAGACTAATGATACTGGAACGTAATATACACCCCCAAAAACAACAATGTCACTTTTGTAATAAAATGTATACTTTTTAGCATGTTGTGTCTTTTCTGAATGACTGATTTTGTTGTATAATTATGATTATTCTAATTTACTAGTAAGATGAATTGCCATTTTTTTAGATAGAGGAAAGTTATCATTATATTTACCCCAACAGGCCAACGATTTCAAGAGATTAATATAAAATGATAACATTCTGTATCTGTCTTAAAGGACCTAAAGAATACAACGTACTTTGACACTTATTCCATAGTTAATGACTTGAAACATAGGTCTGCCGAAAAAAAATCCATGAAAATAAACACAGTAGTGATTTAAGACTAGTTTTCTGATGCCAAATCTCACTTAGCAGCCAGTTTACGCCCCACCCACATTTAGGGTCCGGAATCGGCAATGTGATCGACATGTGATTGACAATTCATTGGCTTACGTCATGACGCGTCATCTACAGAATTTAGTTCACTAGTCCGTTCTTTAGATGACGTCACATTTTGGCGATTTAAAAGGGGCGTTCCCAGGACAATTAGATATTTACTAATTACCCCAAAATTGATTTGATTTCATGAGAAATGACTGCCAAATTCTTTTTCTCCGGGAAAAATTACAAATAGAGAGCCAAATTTTGAAAATTAGGCCATCTAGACGCTGTAGTTCCTTTAATTATTGCCCCTATGTAGTGAACAATGCAGATACATCAAACAGATAATAACAGCACAGTTATTTCACAGACTAGGAGACAAAGCCCCCACCCCTACAGGGGGTTGCAGTGGAGTCTATAAAATGACCCCCCCCCCCCCCCCCCCCAAACCCCAACCAAACACCTCCATTATCTATGATCATAATAATATTTTTCATAATTTTTTTTCCATGCAGTGAACTACGCAGATACATCAAACATCGATAACAATAGCACGGTTGTTTCGCAGACCGGTAGACAAAGTTCCCATTCCTATCGGGGGTCGCAGTGGAGCCTCAATGAGCCCGCCATACCCCAACCGGCCACCCCTATACAGGAGGAAGGGAGTAACTACTCTGTTATTAATGAGGAAGAAGCTAGCGAGATCAGTAAGTATTCATTATTTATACAATCATGTACTTCTTAATAATAATAATAAAATATTTATATAGCGCATAATATGAACACATCTCTATGCGCTTCACAATCAAATTAATTAACAATTTATTCAACAAATTTACCTTTATATAATATTAAACCTAAGTAATTAAACTAAACAAATAAGCAAATAAACAACAAACGCTACAAAATATACTTAATAATTCTTAATTTTCATTTGATAATTTTGTTCTCACGATACTAATTTATGCAAACTTGGGATCAGGCATATCAAAGTTTCACTGAAGTTGCTAATAGATGTCGTAGTGTACGTACGAAGGTCAAATTTTTTCCTGCATGATCCTGAATGGCACAAAAATGTGTTTTGGTTTCAAATTAACTTTGTAGGGTACCAACATTTTTTATTAAACTTTATTTGATTTCAATATTTGTTTTCTTATGAAGCTAATGAATGAATGGATGAGATAAATACCCACCTTTATCATGAAACTTTAGTGTATTGAAAAGATACAAATTATGGCAAGAAATCAGGATTAAACAAATATGAACAAATAATTTCAAGCAATCAAGCAATTAAAATTACAAGAGTGCAAAAAAATACATATCAGTAATGTTGCAAAATCAACATCTATTAGGTCCATTGGCCTTTCAAGGCTTATCCTGTGGATAACAAAAATACTATATACATGTTTTTCTTTCTTAGATGGTGATGCCAAACCTGCCAGGAAACCGGTGGACACGATGAAGGTGGTACTGCCCCCTGAGAGGCCAAAGGTCAAAGTAGTCGTGGAGGAACAGGTCGACAAGACGGAACTCAAGCTCATGCTTTTCCCCGCTCAGATCCAGAAGATTAGCAATTTGGTGGCTCTCATGGCTCATCAGAGAGACATTGTATCAAGGTAATTAAGCCATCATATACCTCTTCGAATAACTGTTAAAAATCTCCTATGATTATAATTTGTTTCAAAAATTGTTTGGGGAACAGTTTGACAAGACGGAACTCAAGCTCATGTTGTTCCCTGCTCAGATGGCTCTCATGGCTCATCAGAGAGACATTGTATCAAGGTAAACCAGCTTTTAGAAATGCAAATAATATGATAGCTTTTTCAGTAGGCACATCTTCAAGTAACTTGTCTAAATAAAAAATAAGAAATCCTACTTCTTCACTAATCACAGTTAAGTGTCTTGTCTCTGTTGTGTCGTTAGGCTAGTAGAGACTTGACAAGAGTTTAAATTGATATGGATTGACAAAACGGAACTCAAGCTGATGCTGTTCCCCGCTCAGAGACATTGTATCAAGGTACCAGCTTTTGTATGTACAGATAAATCCAACTTCTTCAGCAAGCACATTTTGTCTCTGTTGTGTTGTTAGGCTAGTAAAGACTTGACAAGAGTTTGATTTGATATGGATTGACAAAACGGAACTCAAGCTCATGCTGTTTCCCGCTCAGATCCATAAAAACATAAGATACATGGCGCTCTATAAATGCTTTATGTATACACTCTTATATCTCATTGTTTATTCTGCAGGCTTGAGAAGAAACAGGGCGAGACAGGAAAGCTCTCCGAGTGCTTTGAGTGGAGGAGCCAGCTGAGATATGGCTGGGATGAAACTAACTCAACCCTGTCAGTCAAGGTAAGTTTCTCAGCAAAAGTGTCAGAGTTTTAAAATATATTTAAATCTTATGATTTTAATTGTTAACAAAGATTGCCAATGATGGCTAATCAAATCAACTTTTTGCATAACATGCAACAGAATATCACATATAACATATTTTGATTGTACAGGCATAAGGTTCTACGAAAGAACTACAAATCAGTAAGACAATGTTGATTTGGAAATTTGCTATTACTGCATGTATTTCTGTACCGAAAATTGTTATTTACTATTATTGTCAAGGGGTCAATAAGCAGCTGCACAAATTGTTTTACATCGGATTGATGGGGGGGGGGGGGGGGGGGGGGGGGAGAAGAGAGATAAGGCAATAGGACATCACCTGAACAGAAGAACAAAATCAAATAATTCTTTTAAAAATTGACTCACAGGCTTCCTCTGATTATGGGTAGAGGGAAGATTTTCTAATATCCATATCTTGCATTTTTAATTAAAAAAAAAATTCATTTCCAGATGTTGGATGCACAGTTTGAGTATGGCTTTGAGTACCAGGGGTCTGCTGGTAGACTAGCTCTCATCCCAGGAACTGAGAAGATCTTCTACAGTATGGCCAGCACCATCAAGGCTCACATGGCTGCCATGTGTGCTGGATCAAACGTAAGTTCATATAATTGAATGAAAAAGAGCAAATAAAATGGGATTAAGCAGGTTTAAAATAAGGGAGAAAATGGGCTGCTTCAAAGATCGGCATCCATTCAAGCGCTGTAATCTAATTATTTTCATCCAATGAAAAATTGTATTTAAACATGATTTCCGATGCTCACAATTTAATTGAAGGTAGATTAGGACATCCTCATCCAAGTCCAGAATCTCATATTTTAAACAAAATTGGACTATTTCAGCTAATAATAAGAGAAACTACCACCGTGACTTAACGGTCATTTTGTGGTGGAAGGTCACATGTGTGTATATAGACCACTTTTGTCTTAATTTTCGAGGAAGTAGTTCGCTTGTAAATGAACCTGTCTGAAATGGTCTTTGATGACAGGTTTTACTGTAATATAAATTCTCATAATAATACATTTTCTACTAAATTTGGTTATTTCCAGCTTGGAGAGAGAGTAGAGACTGCCAGGGAGCTGAGCCGAATCGTAGGCCAGCCGCTGTATGTCTTCAACTGCACCAGAACTATGGATGATATCATGCTGGTAGATGTATTCAGGGGCTTAGCATCTACAGGTAAAGTTTTCAACTTACTTTGTGCACTCTTGATGGCTTGTTTTCTTTGCTGATAGTGCTAGATGTAATCTATAGCTGAGCCGAATCGTAGGTCAGCTGCTGTACGTCTTCAACTGCACCAGGACAATGGATGATATCATGCTAGTCGATGTCTTCAGGGGCTTAGCATCTACAGGTAAAGTTTACAACTTACTTAGTGCTTTCTTTGCTGATAGTGCTAGATATAATCTATAGCTGAGCCATATCGTAGGCCAGCCGCTGTACGTCTTCAACTGCACCAGGACAATGGATGATATCATGCTAGTCGATGTCTTCAGGGGCTTAGCATCTACAGGTAAAGTTTACAACTTACTTAGTGCTTTCTTTGCTGATAGTGCTAGATATAATCTATAGCTGAGCCATATCGTAGGCCAGCCGCTGTACGTCTTCAACTGCACCAGGACAATGGATGATATCATGCTAGTCGATGTATTCAGGGGCTTAGCATGTACAGGTAAGCTCATTTGAGAAATTTAATTTGATTTGAAATTGAATTATCTATGACAAAATTGGTATCACATAGTATTGTATTTGAATAATGTCACCCCAGTGGCAATAGTTTAAATACATGACAAACCAAAGGTTTACACGTTGCCTATTAAACTGAGTGTGTCATTAAAAGCAATTCCAGTATATTGAAGACAATAGTTAATATTGTGCACATTTAAGCAAATTGATTTGATTGAAGATAAAATAAATCAATCTGGTGTTTAGCAAGCACACATCTAGCAACTCAGAGGTTTCTTGTTAGAGTCACATTGTAGCCGTATTGGTTTTGTTGATTTTTAATTTTAGAACGTTTTACAATGTTCCACCTCATGAATTAATGTGAATAAATCATTTTATCCCCCCTCAGGTGCGTGGGTGTGCTTCAACAACCTAGCCCACATTGTGCCTGCCGCTCTCAATGTCCCGTCTACTGTATGTTGATGAATTCAGATGGCAACAAAAGAAACACTGAGGAAATGTCTGGCCACAGTAAAATTTCACTTCCTGTCATTCATCTCTTTTTCCATTTTCCTTCTTTAGGTGCCTGGGTTTGCTTCAACAACCTAGCCCACATCGTACCGGCCGCTCTCAGCGTCCTGTCCGAACTCCTGCGCACATTCCTTGAGGCACTACGAGCCAAGCGCCCTCACATCACGTATGCTGCGCTCGGCGAGGAGATCGCGCTGCACCCCGGTGGGGCGTGCCTTGCGACGATAGACAGCGCCCTCTCTGCTCCGTCCATGTCCAACGTTGACCGACATCTTGTGCTTGACTCGGCCGTGTCCAAGCTGCCCGCCGATCTGACCGGGCTGTTCCGAACGGTGTCCATCGCAAGCCCTGACTTCAGGATCACCATGGAGATACTGCTTCTCTCACAAGGTACGCAACAGAAGATACTTTAAAGGAACACATATGCGATCAACCAATTACAAAGGAAATTGCCAGCTCAAAGATGTGTTCAGTTTCTCAGATTGGTTGGGTTGAACATAATTATCTTTGTGCAATAGATGGTGAGATTTTATAACAAAATATATCTTCACAAAGTTTTGAAATAGGCCCCACATAGCAGTTAAAATTTAAATATTGTGTAATACAGTGAAAAATACACATTGTGGCTGGTTTCTTATTAACCATGTTCATAGTAAACCCAGATGTTAAAGAAACAGTCACATTCTATACTTTAACAATACAAGCAGCTGTATGTTCAATTTTAACAAAAGTTTGATACACTTTCTTCAATAAATGATATATTGTAAAAATGTAATAATCTTTCTTTTAATTACAGGATTCACACAAGCTGTGGATCTGTCCCAGAGGCTGTCCTCCCTGAGGGATATGTACAGCAAGATCATCCCAACAGGACTTACCATCAACAACGACAACAAACTCAGTAAGATATTAAATGCATTCTCTGCACACATTGACATTATTTTCCTATTTTGAAGGCTTTTGATTTTAATTGTTGGTTAGATGCAAGATTATGTTTCTCTATTGTTAGCATGGAATATGGCATTGGGTAAATGCAACGTCTGTTTTGGTCTGAGAAAAAAACAGAAAGCATATGATGTCAAAACCCCCTAGAGATATTGAACCCTTAGCACTCAATTTTGATGCATTCAACAGCTCCAAGTATTATTTTGTTAGTGGGTCATGTCTAACTTGTTTGTAAAATATTCATTGTTAATTTTTGGCTTAATGAATATTGAGTAATATGCTACTAGGAATTTCATGTAAACTCACTGAATGCCTATCCTTTCCCATAACATGAATAGACTAGTCTCTTACATGAAAAATTACCATTGACCCTGATCATTCCATTATGTTTTGTAGGGAATGCAGCCTACGAGGGACCCCATGGATGGAGTATATCCAACTTGCAGAGGATCCTGGTGGAGGCAGGAGGCTTGCTGGATGAACTCCAATCTGTGTACATGGAGGAGGAATACCAACTAGGTGAGTGGATGCTTATTGATTTGAACCCTAACAGTATAATATGAATTATTAGTAATTTGTGAATAACATATGATTCTTGTTTCTATTTGTAATTGCATTATTTTGTGAAAGCATTTTGAAATAAAGAAGACCTGATGTGGTTAAAAAAAAAAAAAAAATATTATGAATGCTCCCCTGGAAGTTCAGATGGTGCAGAAGATAATTCTGAGCGTGTTTGAACTATACACAAGGAGTCTTCAGACATGGGGTGTTGATTGTAGTCTAGATTTGTCTGGTAGTATTCTAGCATGTATGCTCCCCGGGGAGTTGAGACGCTACACAATTTAGATGTTGGTTAGGTGTTAATTAGCCTGTAGCACCCTATATATAGTAGAGCAGCTCAGGCTAGTATGTTTAACAGGGAGTTGAGATGGTGCACAAGATAATTGTGTGGGTTCGAACTGTACCTGATGACCAAGTTTAATAATATGCTGCAGAGCTTAGAAACCCTGTATTAAATATGTTACTATAATGCAATCTATTATCGTCTTTGCTGGTGCATTAACCGCACCCTTTTCATGATGGAAGAACACAAGAAAAGGGGGGTTGCATACACTGAGATAGTTTATGTGCTGGAAGCGTAAAATGAGAACCCAAATTTGGGCGTGCAGTTATTACACGAATGTGGTTTATACACCGGCAAATATGGTATTATTAAATAGAAATAAAAAAATGCATAAATGTATACCATACCATGTATATCTTAACCCCTTGACTACGGGAACCGGGTGGGTTGTGTACAAAGTCTATGGGGATTTCACCAACTCGTAGGGAACGGGTTAAATTCTCTTGATACGTATAGGGTTAAATTGTTTACTGATCATTGTATTGATTATATTTATCATTATTTCTTTCATTTACAGCACTAGCCGAGATGTCAAGCTTGGACAACAGGGAGCTGCAGCAGCTGGCGGGACAGGAGAATGAGGCAGAGGGCAGTGGCGATGACAAACAGAATGAGAAAGGTGGGTTTTTAAATGTTATCAGCACCAGTTTATAATTTTTGTCTTCTGTATCTGTGCAACAGATTTCCGAATGTAGTAAAATATCTTAGCAGGTTTCATTCATTCAGCCCTCGTCACAATCATTTGGTGACTTTTGTCTTTTTCCTTCATCGCGTACGTCAGGTGTTGCTATGTATCATGGTCACCCAAGGGAAACAAGAAAAGTGGCCGTTGCGGACAGTTGACCTATATATGCAGGTTCTAACATTGTCCAGTGTGGTTAGAACAGGGCAGTACAAGTAAATCCGTTTCTATGAGAGTCCACCATGCCACTTAGAGGGTCAACAAGACATAATATATAAAATTGGGATACAATGATACATAGCTCAAGTATTGAAGAAAAGAGTGACATTTCTTACTGCCTTTTTCACCTTTTTTGAATCAAATAAAACAAAAAACCTTGTTCACTTAATGATTTCTTCAGGTGTGATGAAGAAGCTTAAACTATAACAATCCCAACTACTGAAGACAAATTTACCCTTGTTTACTGATTTTTTCCCGCAGGAGTTATGGAGCTACCAGAGAGCCCAGCCAAGTATGAGAATGAGGCGGTCGTCACGGCGCTACGCAACACCTTCATGCCCCGCCTCCACGGCAGCGATGCTGAGATGTTTGTAACCATGGTGATGGATGTCTTCCCGGACACCTCTATTGACATGGGATTCGGTGGAGTGGAGGCAGCCTCTATGGGGAAGAGATCAGGTAAAGAGGGCTTGATATATTACTATACAAGATCATTTGAAGGCTGGGGAAAATAGTTTTTTAAAGTGATCCATTCAACCAAAATCACTTGTAGCTTTCACCCTTTTCTTGTGCATTATTGTTCGGCTTTATATGGTAACAGAAGAATTAAATTGGATTTTGATTTTTCAAATGTCAGGTAAAGAGAGACACGGTGTATACAAGATGCTTTGTCGGGAAAATTAATTCTGCTTAATTGTTTAGGGGTACTTTTCAGATTGTCTGCAATTGAAATGAACACTAAACATAACTTCGTTTTTGAAATTGATGATGGATGGGTGCTTTTTGGGGATTTTTAAGGTACTTTTACATTATAGGGTTATGCAAGGTTTGTATGTGTTTCTTTCTCGAGGGGGATATTCAAAATGGTGATAGTTTGGTTGACTGCCAAACCGACTTAATGATAGATAAACTGACTAACAGAAAGAGTGATATTTCTACAGGGAGAGAAATAACCACTAGAATTATTTAATTATTGACTGATTCATTGATTTATGCATTGATTAATTGTTTGAAGGTAGCACCAAGTTTTCTTGTGACAAAAGATGAAAAACAAAGTACTAGACTGTGGAATATTTATTTAATATTTGCTTCAAGTATAAGATCAATTGTATTTCAATTTGGTTTATCTCCATGCAGTGAGTCTCAACACGCCTGTAGTGAATGCCCAGCCATCCAGTAAGGTGGCACCAAACTTCCTCCCGACTGCAGCGACAGAGAAGCAAGCCCTGGACGACATCAACTCTGCCATTGCCGTGGCAACGCACGAGCTGGGTCTCCTCCCTGGCACCTCCTTCCAGGCCAGGGTTGCACAGCTGGCCCTGCTCATGGGCACACACCAGACGGTTAGTACTATGTTACATATACCAATCAATAAACCCATCTGTCTATCCATCAATCTATCCACCCATACATCCATCCATTTACTTATCTGTCTTTCTATTCATCCATCTATCCATCTCTTCCTAATTCCAGCTATCAATCTTCAAACTTTCTATTCATCCTTTCTTCATAACAGTTATCAATATATCAATTCTTCCTTCCATCCATCCACCCACCCACGCACCCACCAACCATCCATCCATTCCTCATTCCATTCTTTCCTTCCATCCATCTATCCATCCATCCATTTATCCATCCGTCCATCCATCCATCCATCCATCCATCCATCCATTTATCCATCCATCCATCCATCCATCCATCCATCCATCCATCCATCCATCCATCCATCCATCCATCCATCCATCCATCCATCCATCCATCCATCCATCCATCCATCCATCCATCCATCCATCCATCCATCCATCCATCCATCCATCCATCCATCCATCCATCCATCCATCCATCCATCCATCCATCCATCCATCCATCCATCCATCCATCCATCCATCCATCCATCCATCCATCCATCCATCCATCCATCCATCCATCCATCCATCCATCCATCCATCCATCCATCCATCCATCCATCCATCCATCCATCCATCCATCTATTCACCCACCCATTAATGTTTGTTTCCCATTGTTATATCTTAACTAGGTGATAGTGACGGGCCCACCAGGCTGCGGTAAGAGTGAATGTATCAAGACACTGCTGGCCGCACAGAGAGAGACAGGCAAGCTGGTGACTGCTCACAGGATCTTCCTTCAAGCCGTCGAATCTGTGGAGCTTCTAGGTAGCGCAGACCCTGAAACAAAGTAAGAAACTTGTATAAACATTTAATTTTCAGCCCCTTGATTTTGATTTTTTTAAAATGTAAATTATATCAACAATGAATTGAAAATGAAATTCTCCTTCAGTAGTAACCAGTGTTCTAACGAGTTGAGAAATGTGAACTTCAAATAGTAGGGTCAGTCATTTCCTCATAGATTTCAAGTCCCCATGACTGACTTCAACCAGACCAAACCTTGTACAAATCAGTATCCGTATTATGATTGTCATGTTCCAAAAAATCTCTTGTATAGCACCCATCCAAATATTGTTAATTTGTATGTTTTAGGGAGTGGCGTGATGGTCTGTTCATTGCTCTACTGCGCAAGCTGTGCCTAGTTCCTATGACTGACTTCAACCAGATCAAACCTCAGACGAAGGTCATGCATCTTGACGGAGAGGTGAGCCATTCTATGATGTTGTGTAATGCTTCCCAGAGAAGATAGAGTACACATTGTTTGTATTGATTGTGGTGTGTTTCTAATGTCCCAGGTAGTAATACTATGCAAATGACCCACCGGGAGAATATTGAGAGCACAAAAGAAGTTTCTCGTATAAACAACCATTATCCACCGGGAGAATAGTGATAGAGCACTAAAGAACTCAAGGTTATTGCATAAACAACCATTATTATTATTAATTAAATGATTATTGATTATCTAACTGGTTGATTGAGTTTCAACTGCCTTGATTTTTTTAAACTGAAATATTGATTGATGGATTTATAAATCTGCAGAAGTTATCACTTGAAAAAAAATTCTATTACCTTCTTTTATTCATCACCTGGAATTCTACAATTTCAGATCTATTGATTAATTTGTAGGAAAGTAGATCTGTTGATTGATTTGATGTTCATTTGCTAGTGTTTGTTTTAGCATCATTTTGATTTCTTCTCTATTTTAGATCAACCCAACACAGATGGAGATCTTTGGCTCGCTGTTTGACAATGAGGGCGCTCTAGTGCTAGCCAACAACGAGCGTGTCCACATCCCCGACAACCTTTCAATATTCTGGGAGGTGAGTATTTAATGATGATCATTGATGAGGAGTAGGAGGAAGAGGATGATGACGGTGGTAACACTGATGATGATGGTGATGATGGTGACAAGAATGATAATGATGATGGCAATGATGATGATGATGATGATGATGATGATGATGATGATGATGATGATGATGACGATGATCACGATAATGATGATTATGATAGTATTGATGATCATGAAAATGTTGCTGATTACAAATTCTTCTACTGTTGATGATAATACGGATGATGATGATGATGATAGTTATTATATTCATGATTTTAAGTTGATGCTGCTGCTTATGTTGCTGATAAGGATGCGGTATTGCATTCAAACGCTAAAAAAGAAATTATATTATACTAGTTGGGAAAACAATTTATGAAATGTCTAAAACTATCCTAATCTTCTGACCCCATCTCCCCAGATTGAAACCACCGAGCAGCTAAACCCAGGACTCCTATCCCGGGTCGGTCTGCTCTCAATGGACCGCGCGGACGTCAACTGGCCCCTGCTGCTAACGGCTTGGTTGGACCGGCGGCCCGAGCGAGAACAGGACATCCTCCGGGCCTTGACCAACATGTACCTGGAACAAGTCATGGACTACCTGGACCTGTGTCTCAGACCGGCGGTCATGACGTCCAGCAAGCAGCGGCGGAGACCCAAGATGAGACGCCTGGTGGATACCAGCGAGAGCAACATGGTCAACACCTTCTGTAGCATCCTTGATGTAAGACTAGCATTTAACAAATTCTTGGTTGTGTTTTACACTTATTTCTTTGAAATAATAATATACTAGATTGATATAGTGCCTAATATGATTGATCATTTCTTTGTTTGATTGATTATTTTGTTGGTTGATTGTTGATTCATTAATTTACAACTTCTTTGATTTCATATTTTTATATCATATTAATTCAGTTATTGATTAATTTCTGGTTTGATGGATGGATATTTTGGTTAGTTTATTGAATGAATGAATGAATGAATGAATGAATGAATGGTCCATTGATTCATTTATCAATTTGCTGATTTATTGAATGACTGATTTTACTAACTGCTTGTTTATTTTTTGCTTTATTAGTTCATTAACGATTGATTAATTTATTGATTAAACTATACAACAAACTACATACAGTCAAACCTGACTTAGCGGCCACCTGTCTTTAGCAGCCAACCTGCCTATAGTGGCCACTAAAAGTGATCCCTTGCAGAGAAAAACAGTGTAATTTAACCTGTCTACAGTGGCCACATTTCTTGTCTCCCTTGGGTGGCCACTATAGACAGGTTTGACTGTACTTATAATAGGTATTATAACATTATTTGTGATTTCAGTTAATTTTTTGTATGTACATGTGCCATTCTAACATTCAATGATACTTAAACTTAACTTTGTTTGTGGTTGTTAACATTTTTTCTTCAGGCAATCATCGCACAGAACACAGAGTTGACCGAAGAGCAGTACGAGCGTTACGTCAGTTTTGCAGCTGTCTGGGCGTTTGGGGGTACGCTGGAAGAGAAGCACCGAACTACGTTCAGCCACTGGTGGCGCTCTAAATGGGAAGACCGCTACATTTACCCAGAAGATGGAGAGGTAAGATTTTATATCACAAGTATAAAGAGTGACTTTAATTGTGCCCTGCTCTTTCTCAATCAACAATGTATAATAGTATTGTATCTTTATTGCTTAGAAACTACATTATCTCATGCCAGGACAATGTGAATTATGTTACTTTATATTTATTATAATTTTGCAGGTGTTCGACTACTTTGTGGACAGTGAGAGTCAGGAGATGGTGAGCTGGGCTGAGGCCGTCCCTCCTTACAGCATGCCGCCACACGAGGGCATCCCACTGGACGCCTTTGTACACACTGTCACTACGGAGGTAAGCATTAGAGATAAACTTAGCTTATGATTTGAAGGGGTGGTAAAGTCCTGGATGTGCTTCACAAAGATGTATGTCAGTATAGTCCTTAAAAGGTAGGTATCCTGCAATCCAAGAGACTTCCAGATTTATTTCTAGACTAACGCACTCCCCTGGTGAAGCAAGTGCTTGAAATAATTTTTGTTTTCGTTTTTGCAAGGAAGAAGAAGATTAAAAAAAAAGATTAATTGCAAAAGCACCTGTATATTTATCAATACAAGAAATGGTTTGATTAAACCCTTTTTTCTTAAGCTCAACATCAGCAATTATCCTACCTGTTTGGGTCTACTATCTGATGCTGGGAAGCCTGTGACAAAACTGCCAAGCAGATTATGCAATAATTTGTAGAAGTATATGTTTACATTTGAATGTTTTGATATCACTTACATTGTTAAAACATTATTTACTGTAATCAATAATTATGAATGATCTAATTTTCCCAAATCAGCAAACATCTTACCTGTTGGGCCTGCTGTCCGATGCTGGAAAGCCTGTGATGCTGGTGGGAGAGGCTGGGTGCGGTAAGACCGCCATCGTCAACGATCGCATACGCACCGTCTGCTCAGGCGAGGTTGCCGAAGTTCTCTCCCTCACTGTCACAGCAAACAGGTAAAAATTACTTTGTTATTTCGTTGATAATAAGAGAACCACACGAGAAATGCTTCACTAGATTCAAATTTATGGAGCTGGGATAAGTTTGTAACCAAAAGTTCAAACCGGTGGCTGTGGTGAGCCTGCGATGCTGGTAGGAATTTGGTTGTGGTAAGACCGCAATTGTCAATGATCGCATTCCCTCACTGTCACAGCCAGCAGGTATTACATATTAGCTATGTATTTTTTTTATATGTATATGTATATGCCAGGATCAAATCAACAGTCTCTGGACTCTTCATTGATAATGAACCTCAAGTGAAACAGACTTGGTTCAAATAAAAGCAGTACAGTTTGCAAAATCTCTAACAACTGAGCTCACAGACCTTTTCTCAGTTAATTGCAATTTGTTCAAAGTTCTACTTGCTTTCAATAGTTTCCTGAACAATAGAATTCATTTTTCTTTCAAACAAGGAAAACAAAATTTGATTCTTCATACTGCTTCTAAAAATAAATTTCTTGTAATATTTCAATATGTGTACATATTTTTGTATAATATTCTAACTATTGTACAGATTCACAACAAGTCGTGTGCTGTGGCAGCGGCTTGAAGAGAGGCTAGAGTGGCGTCATGGTCGTACCTACGTACCCAAGGGTAACAAGAAGCTCATGTGTCTGGTTGACGACATGAATCTGGCTTATGTAAGTATTTAAAAAAAAAAAAAATCTTATCAATTGTACTACCGTGTACGCCATATATTTTGCGTACATAGATTTTCTTGAATCAGGACTTTACAACAATTTCGCGAGTGGTTAAATTCGCGTTCGGCTGTTGCCAACATGCATTCATGACGCGAGAGAGATGCTAGTGCAGTAATGCATGCAATACAGGTACGTGTATTGCTTTGCATCAATATTTGTGTCAATATTTAAGCGTGTTGTTAATTTCGCGATTCACAAGTGATTCGCGAAATTCACGAAAAATAAAGTATATTGCTATCTTAAAAATGAGCAAAGAAAATAGGGTTTCTCTGGGGTTGCTATTGTCTTTTTCCCTTTGGATAAGTTTTGATAGTGTGAGCAATGGATTTGTGCAGTTTCTTGGATATTAGACACTGTACTGTATAGGTATGCATTATGTTATTCCAGAGAGTCTATTACTATATCATCAAAGGGAAATTTGTTTTTAATCATTTTATTTAAATCTATTGAATTTTTTTTTAGAGTGTGTGCAAACATAAAAAAAGTGCCCATAAACCAAACGTTGTTTTTCCCCCTTGTTCCTAGGTTGATGAACACCATCACCAATCAGCATCGGCCATGGTTCGCCAGCACCTGGATTCGGGCGGTTTCTACGAACCTGACACGCACCGCATGCGCGAGGTCAAGAACGTGACTTACGTGACGGCCGTGAACCCCGCGACTCCGGCTGGTGTACCGCCACTCAGCCAGCGACTGATCAGACACTTTGCCGTGCTTGGCATGCCATACCCCAAGTAAGTATCTATTATATATATATATATTTTTTAGTCGGAGATTTATAGTATATGATCTCTAGCTTCCGCTTTAAAATGTTAAGGTGAAGAGTTTGAGTCCCAAATATTGTCACATAATTATGTTCTTTAGCAAGAAACTTTATCCACATTGCTGCTATAGATCCAGGAAATATCCTAAATGGACAATTGGTAGAAATGGAGCCAGGGTAATAATATAGGAAAGCATGTATGCATCTTTAGCAGGTAGCTTAGCTGAAATGCTGCCAAGAGAGCATAGATTATACACATCATATACAGATTGCTTGTTAGTGCATCTAATGACAGAGATATAAAGTATCTGTGTATCACTTAGAAATTTAAAAAACGCTGTAAAGATAAGACAATTATTAGTATCATCTATTTATCACCATTTATTTATTTATTACTCAGGCATTATTATAGTAGATAAGCAGTTTTCAGCAGTATTTTTGCATCACCATTTATTTCAAATTGCATTTACAAACCGTATACAAACATATCAAATTCTGTGATGTACATCCAGAAAATGTCTTTGAAATAACCATATGTACACCTACATTACAAATGTACAGTACTAAACTAAAAATCATTAATACATTTCATACAGATTAAGTGTAATAATTGATTTGTATTTTGCTTCCTGCAGGAATTCTGAGGTGCATTACATCTTCACCACCCTGCTCCACACTCACTTCCTCACGCCAGCTACCACATCATCCGGATCTGGCAAAGACCACAAGGTACAAGTTCATTTCAGGAATGAGTTGATTAATTAGTATGGTTGAAATGTTATCATTCACTAAAAAGAGAGTGAAATGCAAACCAGTTCCTTATTCAAATGTTTATTAAAAGAGATTCAGATTCGTGGTATGGATGCAGCGTGCCATCTTGCATATTCCCTGCGCACGGTATGCACTGCATACTGCATCAGTGTTTATGCAGTGCACACAAACTAGCCGAGTTCAGAATGGCAAGCTATGGTATAGCAACCCGAAGCTTGAACAACCTTTGAAAATGCAGGGCTACTTTATCCTTGATTTCAATACATGTATGTATTATGGAAAATGTTGAAACAAATATGAAACATTTTTAAACATGCAAGTATTTGTTAATATGTATTCTTTTTAAAATTTTTTTTTACAGAAGCAACATTTAATCGACAAGGAGGAGGAGAAACTGCGAGCGCTGATCTCTATGATGGTGAACGTGACCATCGAGGTCCAGGAGAGGATGAGGACAATGTTCCTGTCGACGGCTGAAAGATGTCACTATATCTTCTCCCTGAGAGACATGAGAAGACTCTTCCAGTAAGTCAAAAGAGATGATGATGATGATGATGATTATTATGTTGATGGTGATGATGGTGATAATGACAATGATGGCAATGACAGTGATGCTGATAAAGATAATATTCTAAATGAAAACAAAATTAAATTAAAAGCAACAATATCTGCCCTGGCAATAGACCGGGCAAGCTATCTGGGGATGATGATGATGATGATGATGATGATGGGGTGATGGTGATGGTGATGGTGATGGTGATGGTGATGGTGATGGTGATGGTGATGGTGATGGTGATGGTGATGGTGATGGTTATGGCGATGACGATGGCGATGACGATGACGATGACGATGATGATGACGACGACGACGACGATGACGACGATGACGATGAGTATTATAATAAATGCTGCTGCTGATGATTTTTGTGGTGGTGGTTATTATGTTGGTGATGAGGGTGGTGGTGGTGGTAATGGAGGTGATGATGGTGATGGTGATGGTGATGGTGATGATCATGATAAGGAGGAGGATAATTTTGAAGATGGTGATGATGTTGATGATGATTATGAGTATGGAGATGATGACTGATTGGACTTGAGTTATGCTGTTCACTCCATTTATGGGTTGAGTGGTCATATTCTAATATTTTGCTTACCCAATATCAGTGGTCAATAATGTTTGTGAATATTTTTAGCAACAGTACTCTGATGCACGACTGGTATGTCGAAAGAATACACATTGATAATTATTGTAGCCTCCTATATAATGATACAAAATCTATTAATCCACATCATTTGTTTATCCAGAAACATCTGCCTGTCCCTCCGACCCGGTACCAACGCAGACAATCTGCTGTTGCTATGGCGACACGAATGCGAGTGGGTATACGGCGAGCGACTCGTTAGCCCGGTGGACTTTGACCGCTATCAGCTGGCTTTCGTGACCGCCGCTCGCAAGGAGTTCACTGCAGAAGAACCTGTAAGAAGGATACACTTTTAAACTTGTTTGATGTTTTTCTACATAGTCTCTTTTCACTGTTTTCTTTTTTAAAATTAGTTCCATTTTAGTATTGTAAGTTATTCCTATTCTGACAGTTCATTTATTTTGTTGCATGCACTAGAATAGTTTTCTTTATTATCATGTATGTCTGTTTTGAATTCTCACTTTTTACACTATAGTCGTATTCCATTCTTGAATGATTTCATGCATGCCAGATCTTTCATGTATTTAATCTCTGATTAATTATTTTACTTATTGCCTTGCCCTGCATTTGTGTATTTCAAGAATGGTTTTATAATGCACATTGCATAGTTACATGGTAGCACAACCATTTCACCTTCATTTAAAAAAAGTGATAGTGGACATTTGTATTTCATTTCACTACGTAAATACACGTCACTTTTGCATATTCACGTTTCATTCAGTCGATTCACGTATGTAAATTCACTTCAAATACTATGCATTATATTCATTTCATATTTGCAAATTCACTTTACATTTATGCATGTTCACTTTCCATAGTCACTTCACAAATTTGCATATCTATTGCATATTATTTGCATATTCACTACATCTATGCATATTTGCATATCTTATAATAATATTAATTTCTCACTTTTGTATATTCACTTCACACACGTATACTGTACTGACCGGCGTAATCGCCACATACTTTTTCCTTGAAAAAAACCCGCAAAAATTTCACAATTGCATCCATATGGTTTTCCATTACACATTTTCATTTATGTATTTTTCAAATGTGCATTTATTTGTATCATATGTTGCATGTTCATGTATTAATATCAGTGCTTTTTATTAAGTTTACAAATCTATTCATTAATATGTATATTCTAACTAGCTTTTTAATTTCATCTCATTTATATGCTGTTGCCGCACATTTTAATCCATAGTCCGAGGCCTATAGTCCCGGCCGCAACGCCAGAGCCTTTATGAAAGGAGAGAACGTGGTAGGCGCCTTTGCCATCTAAAAAAACCCTCTTCAAAGCATGTTTTGCTCTTTCTTTTCTTAACTTGAACAATTAATTCCTACTTACTTCCATGAATTGCTGCTAGTTTAAGTATGTAATTTTTTTGTAAATTTTTAGCTTGCCCATTATATCAATCATAATGATTGTAAATTTCAGCTCAAATATTAAATTTGCATTAGGAAACACAAATTGAAACATGCTGCCTTAATATTATGTTATTGACTTTTGATATCACTTAATTCATGTATCGATAAAAAAAACAACAACAACAACATAATTTACAGACGTTCGTTAGTATTCACTTTCTCAAAAGTGGACTACGAGAATATTTTTGTCTTTTGATTGTGTTGGGTTTCTAAGGGCCTTTCCACTGTATCTATGGTTTGGGTGTGCTAAGATTTGGATCTAAGTTAATATCACTGTTTTGAAATTGATTATAATTTCGATCTGTGTAAAAATCCAGTTCTCACAAAATAATCTGATGCTAATCAACTGCCTATATCAAACAACATTTGATTAATTGTAGAAATGTGTTGTAACATTCAGTATATTCAGAAAATGAATGATTACAGACAATTAAACCGAAGAAATAGGAAAAAATATCACCAATAGGAGACCTTAAACCAACATCCAAATAACTTATTTTCTTGATAATTTGACCGTAAGCTCACATTGCTCTAACCAACATAGTAAAAGATCAATGGCTTTCAACCCTAATAACCTTTTACATCGTCTTCTATCTGACATTTGATCCCAGTTATGACATTTGATCCACATTATGACATTCTATCCTTATTATGACATTTGACCCTGATTATGACATGACCCTTATTATAACATTTGACCATTCTTTTGACATTTGACCCTTTTTACTCTTTTGGCATTTGACCCACATTGTGACATTTGACCCTTATTATGACATTGGACCCATAGTGACATTCAACACTTTTGACATTTGGCACTGTTTACATTTAATCCAAATTGTGACATTTGACTCATATTCTAACATTTGACAATTTTCATGACATTTGACCCGTATGGCATTTTACCCACATTGTGACATATTTGACCCTTATAACATTTGACCATTATTATGACATTTGACACTTGTGACATTTGACCATTATTATGACATTTTATCAAAATTGTGACATTTGACCCTCATGATATTTGACCCTCATCATGACATTTGACCCTCGTGACATTTGACCTTTGCCTCACAATACAGCTCAAGCTGACAATCGCCCCAGACCAGCCGCTGTTCACTAACCTGGTCCAGCAGGACTCGGGCATTGTGACGGCCGGAGGATACCGGTCATCGCAGTCGACCAGCAATTCAGCGGTCAAAGGGGACGAGGAGAATACTGACCAGTACAGGCCATGCAGTGAACCGGCTAATGTCCAGAGGTTGCTAGGGGACGCTGTGGAGGAATATAATAAAGGTCACCCCAAGATTAAGCTGACCTTGTACAAGGTAAGTCAATTATATCAAGAGTTGAGCCATGTCCTGCAAATGACCACAACTGTGCTTGCTAAAGTATACAAACCAGTTCACGCAATGCAATGAAATATCTAACCTGTATAGAGATTGCTGCAAGGCACAGTAGGTAAACTTTACAAGGGCCACTCAAAGTTTAACTGACCCTTCACTAGGTATGTTAATGTAGGCACCCAAATTTTGAATGGTATAACAGATTAATTGTAACTGTTTTGGGGGACAAGGGGAATACTGACCAGTAGAGGCCGTGCAATGACGGGCTAATGTCCAGAGGCTCGTGCAGGATGAAGTGGAGGGAAAAAACGAGGGACATCCAAAGATTAAGTTGACCCTTTCAAGGTATGTTAATGAAGACATCCTAATATTAAAACTAGAAAGTAAAGAAAGGTATGAAATTGTTATAATTGTTGTGGGTGATGAGGAGATACAGAGTAGTGCAGGCCATGTAGCTGTTACAAAATGCAGTATAGCAATTTATCGAGGGCCACTCCAAGATCAAACATACATTTAATAAGTTATGTGGAAAGGATGAACAGACATGAAACTCAACTTCTATTTCCATATTCATACAACCTTCCATGTTCCCAAATGTTCAGAAAAGTCACCATAGGACCCTAGATTACTGCACATTCTTTTTATCAAAATATATGATGCATTACAGTTTAAAGAATAACTTAAATTTTTTCTTTTTCAACCTAACCACTTTCAATGTTTCTCCCACTACAGGAGACCATCCAGAGAGTGTGCCGTCTGGCCCGTACCATCATGTCACCCCACGAGGTAGGCCACGCCCTCCTGGTTGCCGATGGCAACCCGGGGCTCAGCAACCTGTTTGCGAGGCTGGCGGCCAACCTGTGCGGGTTCAACGTGTTTGAGATCAGCGCGGCCCCGGAGACGTCGTCACGGAACTACAAGCTGGATCAGTTCAAGGCTGATCTGGTGGCTGCATACTCCAAGGCTGGAGTCAAGGTAATACAATTTGATTCAACCAACTTGCCTTCTGGAACCGGGTTGTCTATGGGGATTTCAGAATCTTGAATGGAATGGGTTGAATGTAACCTATGTTAGCACTATTAGGACTTTGTAATGAGATCAAAGGCAGTTGTTACCCTCATGTGACAGTCACCCTTGTCAGCCACTCCTGCCATTCAGATGCATGGCCTTGTCAAAAGTTGCTGACAGGTAATCAAGGGTAACAAATAGAAACTTAACTACACTTTCAGTAAAAAAAAAAAAACATGCACTAAAATTCACCAAACTGGGCAACTAAGTAAGGTCTTAAGAAGATCTTAGAGTGTCTGCCATGTCATTTGAATTTCTAAAATTTCTTTTGACTGACATTGTAAGTAGGCATGTTGAAATTGCAGGAGTATTAACTTTTCGTAATGTCTATCTTATATAGGGTGAGAAGCTACTGCTCCTGTTGACAGAGGAAGACCTTCACGAGGAGGATTTCCTCGTCTACGTTGGAGAGTTCGTCGTCACCGGAGCCATCACGCATCTCTTCACCAGTGAGGAACAGACGACCATCATCAACTCCATCCGCACCGAGGTCACCGCAGCAGGACTGACCTACACCAGGGAGACTGCGTGGAACTTCTTCCTCAAGTAAGTCACTTACTATCTGTTATTATCAAGGCCCAGAAGTAGAGTTACACTTACAGGCTGGAAATCCATGGTTTTAAACTATGGAGCGCCATTTGTAGACCTAATAGTAGACCAGTGAGGAACAGACGGCCATCATCAACTCCATCCGCACCGAGGTCACCGCAGCAGGGTTGACCTATACCAGGGAGACTGCCTGGAACTTCTTCAAGTGAGTCAAAGCATTTAAATTCATGATAAAGTACTTCATAAATGCACTCTATTATTCATTTAGGGTGAAACTTTATGTTAACGTCTCATTATATGCCCCGTGAAATTGATACATGACACTGTTTCCATTTGTTACTGGAGGGCTAGCTCTGTGTGAGATCATATAAAAGCATCATAAGAGGGTTCTTGAACATGATGGGAATATTTAAATACTTGCCTTCCAGTTACTGTACATGGGACAACAAAGAATTTTGCAGACTGGCCATAGAAAAATAAGAAAACAGCGCTAGTTTAGACTTGTGCTGGTTTCTAATTTGTTTCTTATTTCAGCTCAGTTTATATCATGTTTTGCTTTGCGTCCTGTGGATTAGAGGATGGTAACGAAATGCTGGGCTAGAAAAAATGCTGATTATCTGGGAAAAAAAAGGCCATGTTTTTAGCCTAATTTTGACATTTATATTGTCCCCTTCCTTTCGTGCAGGACCGTGAGGAACAACTTCCGCGTGGTGCTCATCTCGGCTGACACCGGTCACGAGTTCCAGAATAGATGCCGCGAGTACCCCGCCCTGACCGAACACCTGAACTGCTACTGGTACCAACACTGGACCAGGGAGAAGCTGGTGGATCATGCCATGGCGTACCTCAAAGGTAAAAAAATGATTATTTTCTTGAGATGGTTTTGTAATTTGCAGAGAAATGGTGATTTGAAGAATTGTTTTTGTGTGTGGGAGGGGGGGGGGGGGGAATAAACAATGTGGTATATAGACTGAAAGATCATTTCATTGTGTACCTCAAAGGTAATACTCTAGTTTGTTTTCCGTGTATGTATTACAGTGAAATCCATCAAGCATGCTGAATGCAATTCAGCCTCTTCAGGACTTACCAAGGCACTGTTACGGGTTGTAATGGACCTTTATCTTCTTCATACTAGGCATAAAACAACTTGATAGCTTTAATTTGGAAACTCAAGATATATAATATGTGTCAAAAGTTTTACTAGGCCACAACTATTCCTGCTAGCTAAGTTATTATTTTGTTGACTGGCAAGATATTGTAATGCTCAAATGATCACGTATATTTGATCTCATAATTACAGGGACTGAGGGCATGAACAACATCCAGCAAGAGAACCTAGCTCACCTGCTAGCCACCATGCACCTGTCTATCAGACAGCTTGATGGGGAGGAGAAGGGTCCGGGCAGCTTCAAGCACCTCACCAACACCACCTATGAGAAGTTTGTTGAACGGTGAGTGTTGAATAGAGAAAGTGTAACACCTTGAATGAAATAAAGGTTCATTGAATGCTAGCGATAATGGGCATGTCTGTTAGACAGTTGGATGGGGAGGAGAAGGGACCAGGCAGCTTCAAGCACCTCACCAACACCACCTATGAGAAGTTTGTTGAACGGTGAGTGTTCACTTCCTTTGAATGGAAATGGACTGCATTGAATGCAATGACATTGCATTGAAAGATATATAATTTGAAGGGGGAAGCTACACATGTATGGCACTTGATTATATTGAAGGTACAAACACATCACTGACATGTACTTCACCTATGAGAAGTTTGTAAAGCAGTGAGTATTGACGAATTGTATGGTAATTTTGCATTGAATAGAATATTTATTTATTACTTTGTTGCCTTTCAAGGTTCCTGTCCATGTAGGCCTACAAGCTGCACCAATCCAAGGTTCATGAAGAACATCTGACTATAACCAAAGCTCTTCAACACATCAATCGAGAGAACAAACTGGCCATGAAACTTATCATTCTATTAGACGAGAGCTTATTCTAGCCTTGAATGCCCTTTCTTATTTCTTTACTTATCTCTTGTTGTCTTTGAAGGTTCCTGTCCATGTACAAGCTGCGCCAAGCCAAGATTCATGAGGAACATCTGACAGTGACCAAGGCACATCAAACGGGAGAACAAACTAGCCATGAAACTTATCATTCTATTAGGCAATAACTAAATCTGGCCTTGAATGCCCCTCTAATTTCTTTACTTATTCTGTGTTGTCTTTGCAGGTTCCTGTCCATGTACAAGCTGCGCCAATCCAAGATCCATGAGGAACATCTGACGGTGACCAAGGCCCTTCAGCACATCAACAGGGAGAACAAACTGGCCATGAGGCTCCAGAAACAATTAGAACATGAGCTCATCGTTCATGAAGAGAGGAAAGAGGTAATGTTGTTATATGAGGGGTGTTTAACAAGTTCATAGCCTGTCCTTGAAGGAGTCAAGGTGCAACATCCATTAATATAGACAGATGTTCATTTGTCCACATAATCCTCATCTACAGCCATGAATTTTTGGCATTCTTCATGAGGGCCTCCAGGAACTCCTAGAAGAAGTCTCTTGAAAACCCCTCAGAAACCTGCATATTCACATCTTTTGCCTTGTCATCTTATAAGGAGGTTTTGTACTATGCATTACTGGGCAACAATGGCCAATTCGAAAAAGTTTTGAATGGATAAACAGTAACGATTGTGTATGCACAATCTATTGATGCTGATTCACTAATGAAGTAAATTTTACTTGCCAAATTGTGCGTTGTCTACCCTGCAATTATGACCTGTAACCAAAAAGATTAATATTTGTATTTATGTACACAATGTGACCAATAATTAATTTTAGTATTTTTTTTTTTCCGTGGAAACTATTTCTAGTTTGTGTTTATGTCACCTCAGAGAAATACTAGAAAAATACACGAACCACTTACTAGAAAGACATCTGCTAACTTCTTTAATGTATTTTTTCTCATACCAGGGAACCATCAAGCTGCTGTCACAGATCGGTCAAGACAAGGCCATCGCCGGTCAGCAGGTCAAAATTGTCCAGAAACAGCTGGACAGCCTTCTCAAGCTCAAGCAAGCGCTGCCCAAGTACACCCTCGCCCACGAGAGGGCGGTATACAAGACGGTTGCTGTGGTTGCGGACACAAAGAAAGTGGTGCAGACGCTGGATGTGACGAGTCTGGGGGAGCTCAGGGCCATGCACAAGCCTGATGTGGATATTGAAGATCTGCTGGCATCCATCATCATGATATGTGAGTAGTCTAGCTTGCCTTTTCATTTCTAAAAGAAAATATGATTCTTTTTTGCTCTATTTTCTGTTTTAATATATATCTGCAAGGCATTTTTCTTGAGAGATGAATGCTGTGTGCAAGCCTGATGTCAATATTGAGTATCTGGTGGCTGTCATTGTAACTATACATGAGTTTATTTCATAAAACAACAAAATTGAATCTATAGTATTTTTCTGGTTTAAAGGAGAAGGAATTTTACAGTACACCACATCAAATATTCTGTCTTGGAACAGTGGCAATCCTCGGGGACCCCAAAAAAACATATCTGTTACATTTAATGTGTTAATCAAATTTAGCATCACCATCATTATCAGCTTCATCATCATCATCATCATCATCATCATCATCATCATCATCATCATCATCATCATCATCATCATCATCATTATTTATTGATATTTCATGTTTCCTTTTGCAGTGAAATCACCCTCCTCTGATCTGACGTGGAGCAAGGGAGCCAAAAGACAGATGGCCAATATAGAAAGGTGAGTTACATTTCGTAAGCCTTATCTGCATTTTTAATTTAAAGGAATATAATGTTTTGCATTAATAACTTGGGTTAATGGTTTATAAGCAATATTAGCACTTTACCTAACTATGGTGAATTGTTTCTAAAAATTAGAACAAATCATAGCAAAACAAACCAAAACAAGGCAGCTAAAAAACAAACAAACATACATGCATGCATATTGCTGACAGAGATAACACAACTGAAAAATGTTTCTATCAAGTTTTCTGTTTTCTTCTTCCGACACCCTGTTATAGACTCCCGGAAGAGATAGCATCATTCGATGACCTCTGACCTCCGGAAATCCACTCTCAATCTGATAGAGCATAATATTGACACGTTTTCATTTATTTGTTTGATGTTAAATCACCCCTACAAAGCCTTAGTCTAAAGTTGGTTCAATTTGCACCTAGGTTCCTGGAAGAGTTGGCATGCTTTGACGACGCTGAGCTACCGGAGTCCACCCTGAACCTCGTGGAGCCGTACCTCAAGAAATCATCCTTCCAGGCCAAGAACATGATGAGGAAGAACAACAACGCTGCTGCCGCTTCGCTCTGTAACTGGGTCAGAGGGGTCTGCAGGTAACTATTGTTATTTTTAATGAAAGGAAAGGAAACCTAACATTTCACATTCTTTAGATACAATGTTGATAATAAGAAATGGAATCACCATTTTGCACAGTATGCAATAGGTCATTTATAATTTCACAATTTAAATACACTTGCTTATAACACTTCTTCAACTAGTGCTCTAAAATTGTTAATTTGAAATGTAAAAAGAGAGATGGTATCGTAAATAATGTGCAATTATATTTTATTCACAGTCATTTTCAACTTTGATAAGAAATCAATATACATATGAGAATTTGGTCCGCATGATATAAAACTGATGATAACATCTGTGTTCAGGTACCATAGTCCAGTGGTGTGGGAAACCCTCCCTTAAACTAAGAGAAGGAACACAGACAGCCATGAATTGTATTGATCATTACCATTGATATTTCCAAATTGATTGATTACCAACAAAAATATCTGATATATTTTAATACTTTCCCATTCTAGATACCATCGTCTGATGATCTCCAAGGTAAAACCTCTCCACAAGAAGGTCGAAGAGACGAGAGCTGCCATCGAAGAGGCTGAACACAAATTATCCATGCTAGAAAACAAGAAGAAGGTATAGTTGACTTACATCTGATATCTTATATTATTATGAGAACTTAAAGTACATTTATATAAAGCACACCCTTTTGATATAACATACAAGTCATGTAGCTGTGGTTCAAAACAACTAGAAATGATGATCTCCAAAGTGAAACCCTTTCACAGGAAGGTTGAAGAGGCGAGAGCTGCCATTGAAGAGGCTGAACACAGTCAAGCTGTCCATGCTGGAAAACAAGATGACTATCTCCATTGAGAAATTGAATTATGAACACTTGATAGGATACTGAATTAATGACATCACACCCTTTTGCTCAAAACACAGTAATAGTTCTAAACACATTGTTCTGTGATTTCGGCTTCTGAGCTGGCTGTTTGCCTTTTTAGCAACTGCTACATGTACATGCATGTATGTCACTAATTTTTTGCCTGCCTGTATTTTTCATTTTGTGTTGATAAATAAATGTGAGATCACACTTTTTATTTCCTGTGATATAATATTGATTGAAAGGATTTTATAACGGAAATAGCTTTTTACTGAGCATAACGAAACATATGCACTGTCATCTCCCTTATTAACCCCTTGACTACGGGAACTGAGTGGGTTGTGTACAAAGTCTATGGGGTTTTCAGAAACTCGAAGGGAACGAAACAAACAAACAAACAAACAAACAAACAAACAAACAAACAAACCAATCATTCTCAATATGTTTCTCTTCCAAAAATATAAAACCTTAACAAGTGATAATCTATATAGCTATGTCAAAGGAGTACATATTTCCGTTGCTTTCATATTATTAATGTAAAACTGTGTTATTTTCCTTTGCCAAGGCTTTGGAGGAGAGATTGATGGACCTGGCGTTGAGTTTTGAGAGTGCAACGGTGGACAAGAATGACCAAGAGGACCTGTCCAGGAAGATGACCAAGCAACTGGACACCGCAAACAAGTTCAGACATGTAAGTATTTCTCCTTATTATTTAGCCGCTGTAGAAGATTCTACTAGGAACAAAAATTTAGGCCCGCCCTATACAGGGTGGCCCAGAAATAACGGAACGGGGTGCTTGCTAAAATGAAGACACATGATGCCCGTCATAGCAACTAGTAACGTTCAATGCGTGTGCCATTGTTAGTACCCCTTCTCTATACACAGCTGAACGCACACTCACAATGGCACACGGTTGATCGTTACTCGATGCAGTATGGCGGGCATCATGAGTCTCTAGTATGGCAAATACCCCGTTCTGTTATTTGTGGGCCACCCTGTATTGACTCTCTCCTTATTGTTGATACAAATGTGTAGACTCTGGGCACTTACAGAGTTTCAACTCTTGGTTTGATTGTCTTACCAGTCTGAATGCTACTATTACTAAGTTACCTTTAAATTCTGTGAAACTCTAAGGCAATATTCTTCACAATGAATAATTCTTCTAGTCATCTTATTTATTGATGCAAATGCTTGGACTCTAGGCACTTAGAAAGTTACACCTCATGTATCACTTGGTTTGTTTTTGTTTAAACATTATTACATTTTCAGGAAATTCTAAACAATAAATAATCTCTCTGGTCATCCGTTGGGTCTTAGAATGGTTGCTTTGGAAATGTAGTAAGAGTGGGGAAATATACTACAATATAATTAATGATAAATATTTAATTGTATGTGCTTGTTCAGTTGGCTTCACTTAACCAAGGGCATTATTGATCTGTTAGTTGTTAGATACTCAAATGTTTAAGTGATTATTTAAAGATGCATATCAATATTTCTTCGATCATTTCTCAGTTCCTGCAAATAGAATACGAAATTGGATTTACCATGTTTTCGCTTAGAACCCCCTGAAAATCCCATTGTGTTGATACATGGTTGATCAGGTTCCAATCTAGGAAATGGGCTAATTTCATTTATTTGTTTCTTCTTCAGATCCTTGCTATGGAGCACCAGCACTGCATCCAGATCTGCCAGTCGCTGCCTCAGCGTGAGTTTGCCATCTCCGGAGCGGTTGCCATGGCAGCTGCCTTTGCCACGTATCTGGGACCCTATGACCCCAAGTTCAGACGATCAGTTCTCACGATCCACTGGCCGCTTTGTCTGCAAGAACGTGGCGTACCGCTGGTCATCGATGCCATCGACCCTATGAAAGGTTCGCAAAAAATACAGTGTTGCAATCATAGAAATTCTTAATTACCAATTGATCAATGATTTTTGGGGCATTTGTCTGTTTCTAATGGCCTTAATGTCAGATGATTGGTTCTATCCGCTGAAAGGTAAAGCACAATTTTTTTTTATTAACACGACTAACAGATGTTGGTCAATACAATTCAGATTTGTTCAGAGCAGATAGCATTCATCAGTGTAATATTTGAAAATTAAGATAAGCATCAACAACTCAGGAACCGGTAATTGCTACAATATGTCCTGGAATAATGGCAAAAGAAACAACCGATGGTAATTACAGTCCTTATCAACCCATTTTAAGACAGTTTCCATTAAACTTCCCAGTTTGGATTATTAGAGTTCGGTTGTTTCCATGTAATATCAATCTCTTCTATTAAATCACAGGTTGGATTGTCGAGTGGGCCATACACACCTCCCCCAAGACCAGGGCCAACACGGGCATGGAGAGTGCTCTCCCTCCACTAGACTTTGGCCAGTTGGACCAGGCTCAGGACCAGGAACAGGACCAGGACCAGGACCAGGACCAGGAACAGGACCAAGAACAACAAGTGCAACAACAACAAGAGGGACCTGACCAACAAGCAGTGCCAGTGGAAGAAGAAGAAGCGAAGGGAGGAGAGATGAAGGAGGAAGGGGAAGCGGAAGGATTGACGGATGGACAGAAGGATGGAAAGGTAGAAGGAGGAGAGGGAGAAGAAGGAAAGGATGGTATTGGAGAGACAGAAGAACAGAACCAGGAGGCGAAGGAGAAGGAAGAGGAGATGGATGCCTTGCTCGCTCAGACTCAGCAAGGTATGACGGAAATAAATCAAATTTGTTGAGGCATGTTTCTTCTGTAACAAATAAACTAGCAGGCTAAATTATGCTTCACATTAAATAAAATAATTTGTTGAGGAATGGCCTATTTTTTTAACCGATAAACTAGCGAGCTAAATTATGCTGCACATTAAATCAGTAGTTTCTTTCAAGGGGCCATAAAACACTTTTCCTCAGTGTCATGGTACCGACTATGAATGTTATATATCAACCAACAGAGTGCTTATAGTGTTAGTGTGAACAAGCAACAAGTTTAGTGGTTTTTTGTCGTTTATGAAACAATTAACTTATCAGATTAAAGATGAGGAACTTATAGCCACAACTTAAACAATTTCGACACAATGTTGACTAAATTAGGCTGTAATATAAAGAATCAAAGTGTTACAAAGTTGCATTTTTATTATTGTGATATATGATATTTCACAGAAATGCAAGACACGCCACGCAACGAGCGACCAACAGTCCCTGCCGAGGCGCCGCGTGGCTTCACGGCGCTGAGCGAGATAGCGGACAGCCAACATGCTTATGAAGTCGACGCATTTCCTCAAATTGGCAGCGCAGAATACCAGCGCTATGTACAGTCACTCGTCAAACTACTTGTTGGGGAGAAGTGCGTCCACGATTGGATGACCAAGGGTATGTATTTCAAAGGTTTAAGGGATATGCATCAATTAAGTAATGTACCATCATTGATCAAATTTACTGACTCAAGTGGTCAGTCTCACCAATAGTTGAATTGATTATGTGCAAAATGAGATCATAGATATACAGTATGGTATATGTGACAAATACTTTTTGGGGAAAGACAAATTCCAGTTTGAAATTCATATTTTTAATATAAAAAAAAAAAGAAGTACAAGACTAGTTTTTAAGCATGTTGATTTCACTAAGATCTGGTTATTGTGCCTTATTCCACTTGTTTTTATTACCTAAATGTAAGAGGAAAAAAATGCTCATAACTATATTCTGCAACGCATGAAGATATTGCCAAACTGTTTCATGATTTTTTTCTTTGCTTTTTAATACCAAATTGACACTGATCTGGGATACAAACACTTTCTTTATTTAAGTGGATGTCATCCCAGAAATCAATCAAAAAGGATAATTGAAATGATCTGCAAATATCTGAAGTATTCATTTCTTACAATATAATATTATTATTTTCATTTTGTTTCACAGGTCTGAGTATAAGACAGATGGAGAATCTGGCCATCCAGAAATCTTCATGGCAACGACCCCCGTACCTGATTGACCCGGATATGGAGGGCGTGCGCTGGCTGCGCAGGATGATCTACCAGCATAGGCTCGTCAACATCGATATGCATACAAGGTAATCATTTTAACAAATTAGTTTCCTTCTTTTTTGTCCATTATCTAATCTGTTATACATGTATATTCATGCTTTTATAGAATAATGATAATGAAGCTAAAATAATGTGCTTTTGTTTCCTGCAGAAAAGTGTAATCTTTAAATATAATTCATTTGCAAAATAAGTAGAAATTAATTGCCATGCAGATCTATTGAGTAAAAACATCTGTTTCATTGTACTGTTAAAGTAAGCTATGAATTGTTGCATAATTACATACATTGCACATAGATTCTCATTAAAATGTTTCTCCTTTTTTTTGCATTTGTTTCATGTACCATCTCCTATTTCATGGTCTACCACATTATCACCATGCATCTTCCTTCATCACCATGCATTTCAGATGGTAAGTACTTCAAATTGTCATAAATATAATTTCAAGACTTTGTTTTCAAAGCCCTTATAAGGTCTTTAAAGTTTGTTAAGTTATCCAAGTACATAGTGAAGATTTATAATTACAAGATCATGGATTCCTTACTCAAAGCATTTTATTTGTAATTTGTAATGTGTGATTTGAAAAATGTTTTTTTATGAAATTGTTGAACTTATATAAAGGTGTTTTAGTTTTTCTCTCTTGAGTAAGGGGGAATATAGGTCTATAATCTCATGTTCATGGATTGCTAACACAAATTATAATTTTGTATTTCTGTAAATTTGTGTTATGACAACTTGTTAATTGGATTTTTGTTATTTACATGTACATGTAGCTATGAAAGTAAAGTATAGGAACATAAATATAGTTTGTTGAGAAGATTGTCATTTGTGGTGTATGATTTTGGTGCATAATTCATTTTTAATACCTTTAGACTTAGATTAGACATGAAATTATTAATATTTTAGAAATGTGATGAGCTTCAGAAATGGCCTCATATTTCATCTTTATCCTATTGCATGCTACTGTCATTTTTTCATTCATAAATTGGTGTTTTGTATTTTCTTTCCATCCATCATCGTCATCATTGCCTTCATTTTCTGGATGTAGGCGACATCAACAAATCCATGTGTACTCTAAAGACACATTTGAATTGTAAGATCTCTTTTGGCAGTGGTATAGCCCTCACTGTACCTCTTTAACGCACAATATCCCATGTTTTGCACATTCCCTACAGCTTGAATTAAAATAAACACTCTTGGGCCATGTAACACAAAGTTTTATGATTATTTGTACAATCAACTGATTGTTCGTACCATAACTAATTGATCATATGATGAGTAAAATAGATGATCTTACAATTAAACTTAAAAACTATTACAGGCCTTACGGTGCCCTGTACTGATAGAATAACTACTAATGGTATAAATAGCAGAAAATATATCTGATGTATTTTTCTGGTAGCAGAGGGATTCTTACATCTGTAATCCATACATACAATAATTTTTTCTAAATTGCAAGATCTATTTTTGGAGTGAAACCCAAGCTGCACCTGATTCCCTTATATACACATTTACACAGCGCCGAGTCTCTCCCTATATTAGTATATGCACCCCTGCACCTGTAGAGTACAATAGTCAGGAAATGTGATAATAAACCGTTATAGTGCTCTAGAACATTAAATGCCATGTATGTCAGATTTTCTTTAGTTTGTAGTTCCCCAAATATCCCCTTTCACCCAAATACTTTTACACACCCAATGCACAGCACGACGCATAACTAGCTGCTTATATGCACCCAATATTTGTATGTATACACAAATGCATGACATATATACTAATTTATAATAAAGAACATCTGAAATAGTTCAGCCACACATCTCCTCATCTTATATATTGCTTCCAAATCAGCACTGTAACATTCGTAATAGAAAGTGTTCGGGCACAAAGAACTAGTGATCAAGAAATGCGAAATGTGATTGATTTCAAATAAGTAAAATACAGAATGTACACATAGCATGCACTCTAAATAGAATAACAAATAGCATGTAGAATATTCTGCAAATTCCTTCTTTAAATGTAGAAATGTATTAAACTGGCACATTCTGTATTATTTCACTACTATTTACCTGTGCACCCGCTTTGTTTTATTATTTTATTCACTTCTCAGGTATTATTTAGTTTATGAAAGTTTTATCTTAACACTTTAATTGCTGTATAAATACATGATTGTGGTGATTATATTTTGTATATGCAGAAAAGCACACGTAACAACCACCCCTCTCATGTTTATAAAAATGTGTTACATTTACATTGCAAATAAGTTCACAATATAAATACACATCTTCTTCTTCTTCTTCTTCTTCCAGGTGCAGTACAGTCCTCTGAGTAGAGTATTATCGTACTGTTGTGCGGTGCAGAAGTGCAGCGTGCAGAACTCCAGGAGAGAGCCAGGAAAATATACTTGAATAGGCAGTCATAAAAAGTGCGAAAGTGCAAGTAAAAAGCCATCTTTGTTTCTTAGTTTTGGCGTAGCTTCAGTCCTACCAGCTCGCTCCTAAAGTGGTCGATTGTAGGAGCTGATCTTGTCGAGACTGGTAGCTGGTTCCACAGGCAGATGGCGCTTGGGAAGAAGGAAGATTGATAGCTGTTGATCCTGCAGTATTGTTGTTGAAACTGGGCTTGTTGTCGTCTAGAGCGGTATATCACAGGAAATATGTATGGTGGTCCAGATGGTATGGCAATCAGGTTATTTACGATTCTGTACATCATAATAACCTTGAGTTGGGCTCGTCTTTCATGGAGTGTCTCCCATTTTAGGGTCTGAAGCATATGAGTGACACTATGAAGTTGGTGGTAGTCCCTCAGTACGAACCGAGCTGCGCGTCGTTGCACCATTTCTATCTTTCTGATGTGATCTTTGGTATGTGGGTCCCATGCCGTAGCAGCATACTCGAGAGTTGGACGAACATATGTAGTGTAGGCTTGTTCTTTTATCTTTTGAGGGCAGCCATGTAGGTTTCTTTGTAGGAAGCCTCTTGTTCTGTTGGCTTTCTTGCAGATGTTATCAATATGAGGCTTCCATTCCATCTTTGAGTTGATCGTGACTCCCAGGTATTTTGCATTGTTGACTATCTGCAGCTCAGTCCCATCTAGAGTGTAGGATGATTGGATGATGTTCTTCAACTTGTTTGTCACTCTCAGAACTTCACACTTAGATGGGTTGAATTCCATTTGCCATGTTGATTCCCAGTCCTGAAGGTGCACTAGGTCTTGTTGGAGAGCATCGGCATCAGCTTGGCAAGATATACGTCTATAAAGTAGACAGTCATCAGCAAACATACGGACTTCTGAAGAGACACACTCTGGGAGGTTGTTGATGTAGGTGAGGAAGAGAAGGGGTCCAAGGACGGTCCCTTGCGGTACACCAGAAGTAACTCTGGTACGGTCTGACATCTTGCCATCGACGACAACTTGCTGTAGCCGATCAGAAAGGAAGTCTCGTATCCATCGAAGGAGATTGCCACGGATGCCGTAGTGACAGAGTTTAAGTAGGAGCCGTTCATGAGGCACTTTATCGAAGGCCTTTGAAAAGTCTAGCAGTATGGCATCGATCTGTTGTCTATCATTTAAACCTTTGGCTAGGTCATGAATGGTTAGAAGTAGCTGAGACTCGCATGAATGTTGTTTGCGAAACCCATGTTGCTTCTCTGAGAGGATGCCATGGCGCTCAAGATGGTTAATGACTTCAGAGAATATGACATGCTCCATAACTTTGCAGATATGAGATGTCAGTGAGATTGGTCTGTAGTTACAAGCTTCATGTTTGTTTCCTTTCTTAAAGATAGGGCTCACTATTGCGGACTTCCAGTCAACAGGAATTCTACTTTGATGGAGTGTCGACTGAAATAGGAGTGTCAAGACGGGTGCAAGTTCGGTAGAGCATTCTTTGAGTAGCCTTGATGGCAGGTTGTCCGGACCAGATGCTTTGTGTGGTTTTAGTCCTGCTAAGAGTTTTCTTACTCCTTCAGGACTTATTTGAATTGCTGGTAGCTCTGGATGAGGGCTTACACCTAGGTCAGGAATACTGTTCAAATCTTCTTGAGTAAACACAGATGCAAACTCGTTGTTTAGGAGAGCTGCCTTGGTGTCACCATCATTTCTCAGTATGCCATCCTTCATAAGTGGTGCAACGCCAGAGTGGTCACATCGCTTGCTTTTGATATAGGCCCAGAACCGTTTGCCACCATTGGAATTTTCCCCAGAAATGAGATCTGAGATATAGTCTTGATATACCTTGCGGCATTTCTGTTGCATGATCTTTTTCAGGTTCTTGTATTTCTCAAATCGGTCTGGACTTCGGCTTTGTGATTCGCGTAGCCTTTTATACGCTTTCCTCTTCTTCCTGGAGAGGCGCTTCAGTTCAGACGTTATCCAGGGTTGGCTAAATCTATTTGAGGTGAGCTTTGATGGAACATGTTGATCAAGGAGACTCAGAAGCTTGGTCTTGATATGGCTCCACTGCGTCTCAACAGGAGTCTCCAAAGTGGTGTTGATGAAGTAATCGTCAACAAAATTCTGAAGATCAAGACGCACTTCTTGAAAGTTTGCTTTGTTCCAGAGATATATCTTTCTTTGAGGCGTCTTTTTGAGTTGCGCCCTTACATCTGAAACGGTAAGTACCATTTCATGGTCACTAATCCCAGGCAGGGGGACACATTTACTCACTAATGCAGGGCGGTTTGTGAGGAACAGGTCAAGAGTTGATTGTCTTCTGGTTGGGAAGTCCACAACTTGAGTAAGGCCAAGGTCTTGGAAAGTTGACAAGAATGCAGAGTTGATTGGCAGACTGTTTTGATGGCTGTCAATAGATTCAGTTTTCCAATTGATGTCTGGTAGATTCAGGTCACCAGATAGCCAGATTGTTGCTGTTTGGTGGTTCTGTATAATCTCACGTATGGCCATGCATGCTTCTTCTGCCTGCTGGAGGTTGTTACTTGGAGGGCGATACAGAGAGATAACAACCAGTTTCTGGCCTCCAGTGATGGCAATTTCGGTAGCAACAATTTCAGAGTTGGTGTTTGTGGTGATCTGTTTGTCCACAATGTCCTGTTTCGTTGCAATGAGGACTCCACCATATCCATCAGGTCTGTCTTTACGAACAGCTGGGGTGTTGTAACCAGGTGGGATTATCTCACTGCATAAGATATCTTCTTTTAGCCATGTCTCGCAGCCAATGATAATGTCTGGGTTGCATGCATCTACCGCTTGCCAGAAGGACTCCTTCTTGTTGCGCACACTCTGGAAATTTACAGTCAGAACCTTGAGAGGTTTGCACTTTTTCCGGCAAGGCTGCTTTAGTGCGCTCTTAGGTGATGAAGACCGTAGAGGCGGCGGGGAGTTGATGGGAGAATCTGGCAGGTTTATGGAGACTGATGAAGGGCTCGAAGAGGAGGGACAAGTGGAAGGCTGAGATCCGTTTCCGACTAAGTTTGCATGATCATCAGATATTTCAGATAGGACACTGAAACTGTTCTCGCTCTCAGTAACTACATAAGAGTCCAGCAACGAAGACCGGTTCGGTTGGTCACAGTGAGCACAAATCCAGGTCACGTTGCTGTGGTTGAGGTTGTTGTATGTAGATGAGGACATCCCCATGCAATCAATGTGGTACCACACGTTACAAGAATCACATGCTACGGCTCTACGGGCCGTGGACCATTTCACGGCTTTGGTGCAGATACCACAAGGGAATTTTGGTGTGTAAGGACCAGGGTTTAGTTCTGTGTCGTGGGCATTGGTCAAGAGGAGCATGCTCAAATAGAGGAGAACTGCTTTCATACCATTGTAACGAAACTGTGCTTCTGATAATGATCTGAGATTGACACTGGATGCAAGGGCTGCTTGGAGGTTACCGCGTGCAGTATCATGACTACCTACGGTTAAACCTGAGGCAGGATACCATTTAGACACAGGAAGACATTCATACGAGAAGTGTTTCATATGTGCTTGCAGAGACTGATTCCTTGTAAACAAACAATTGACAGCAAGTGCTGGAAGCAGTAGAAGGAGAGCAAATATTTGGTGATTTCCCATGTTTAAGGAAGCTGGTTTCAAACTTGCAAAGGCTCAATATACATGAAGACATCCAAGAGCAAGTCCAATTCAACAGAGTTTGCTGAGAGTAATATGCTCATGAAAAGAGAAGCTTAGCAATGCTTAAATCCATTGACATGATTTGTCCAAGATTATCTTCAGACAATAGGTATGGTGGTATGCGTCAACGAGTCTAAAAACTAGTACAGGGCTAGTTGAGTGTGGCCTATACAATATGCATGCAACTTGGCATGTTACACTGCAACACATAATATATTAAATGGGACTAAGGCACAAAGTCTCCAAAGTGTTACAAAAGCAGTGCATTTTGTATATCCAAATCTCACTAAGGTGCTGAATCCAACAACAATATCAACTCAACAATCAGATTCTAGAAATGTCAAGCTAATGCAACAGCATAGTTCAGAAACAAAATATTGCCAAATAAAAGTGAAAAAAGAGATAAATTTCAAGAGCTCTCTCTGAGGGGGTGCACACTGCAATTCGCCAAGCACAACTTTCGCCAAGCACAACTGTTATGAACCAATTTCAAAAATTCCTTTTATGACAGTATTTATCAAGTATGCAGTCATTTCGAACCGTAAACCATTTACTTTTGATTTCTGATGCATGAAATGTGTGATTTACCGTAAAATAACTCTCTTCTTTCTGAATTATAATTAAATGGAAGTAAAGACATCTTATTTTTGAGAGAAGGAATGTTCTGCTTGAATAGTTATAGTGAAGTATTCAGAATTAGAATTTATTCAGTTACCATGATCATGATTATCTATAAGGAAAAATATCTATTATTACAAAATGTTAATGAGAAATTTTGATTTTGTTGTTAACATCATGCATCATGCATGATAATGATAAATAATGTTTATGTTTGTCTAATGTTTTACCCTGCTACCATACTATAGCCATGTGGAAAATAAACTTGGGTATGTTATACTGTACATCAGAGTTATTTTTGTGTGAAATGTGTGATATAACTGCACACTTCAGAATACAAGTATGAATACTGCACCACTAATATTAATAGTTTTATATTAACAGGTATTCAACAAAATGCAGTGACTGATATTTTGGTCCAGTGTTGACAAATCAGCCGCAGTGAACTATGTAGAATAAGACTGTAAAGAGGAAATAATGATAATTTATTGAATAATTATGAAATAGACTTCACATGGAAGGGCTTACAAACATCCACAAAGCCATCTGTAAAGTAAATAACTAATATTGAACAATATTGTGTTTTTGTTCTTGTGATTCAAATGTTTTTTTAAATTCCAGATCTATAATGTGTGTTTTCCCCAATGTTGTTACTATTATCATGAACAAACTTTAAAACTATACCCACATGTTTATTATCAATATTTTAGCATTTGCTTGATGTGTGTTTTGAAGTCGATCACACCCTTATTATCATGTTGTGCATATTTTACAGACTTAAGACAATTTTGCATATTGATTTAAATGTGGCATTTAATTTATACAGATTTCATGGTCATTCACGGATTTTGATGTATGTTCTAGCATTTTCATTTGATTCCAGCCCAATTATTCTCGGAACCAGATTTGATAGGGTTAAATGATGCCGTTCTTGGAGGCTTATTTTTATGAATGAGTTCCATGTATCAGTATTAGCGTGTGTGGAATTTCCATATAAATTTTGGTAAGACTGAATGCTTTTCAATGGGTCAGGTGTAAATCAGTCGGTCGCACCACTGTATGGCGGCTTGTGGCTAGTATGCTCCCTAGGGAGTTGAGGTGGTGCATACGTCCATATTTTGTGCCAGAGCAACACCACTGGAATTGGGACGGAAGGCTTCTGGCCACAGTTATTCAGTTAAAATTTTCCAAGCCCTGGCATTCCAGTGGTTGCAATTTCCTTATTTTGTTACATTTTCTTGTTTATTTGATTTGCAGAATAAATAATAATAATAATAATAATAATAATACTGACAGCTTGTGAGCATGTTTATGAATCCAATATTATTAGTAAAGCATTGTGATTTAACTTTCAATCAACGCAGGTTCGACCCGTCGATGGTGGTGCGTATCGAGAAGTCCATTCTAGGAGGGCGCCCCCTGCTGTTAATGAACAGCGCAGACAAGGTGGACTCGATGTCCTTACCCCTCATCCACCATTCAAACCACGGCACGGAGGAAGGCGGAAGTGGAGGTATGAAATTAACTAAATAGTTTTAAGGAATATACAGTCACTGGCTTTTTTGTTTAGATTTATAGCTTTTATATTGATTATTTTGTTGCCCCTTTGTTTTTGTGGACCCTCTGTGCCTCAGAATATTATTACTAGATTGATAGCGCACATTAAGTGCTATATATTATCATTATTATTATGTCTTTTGTAAATAACCCTATCTTTTATAATAGCATACCTGCCAACTGTTCCGATTTATTCTGAATATTCTGATTTTCTGAATTTTTAGGACCTTAAAAATCAGAATATATATATTTTTTTTTTCGCCCCGTGCCGTGGCTCACGGGGGCGATTCCAAAGGTATTAGGGGCGAATCGCCCCCGTGTATTTTTTTGGTTGGTAGGGACAGAAAGTGTTTCTCATCGTCATATGCCCCAGAAACACTCAAGGCTGCAAAGAGTGCAACCTATCAAGCTCTGTAATGGTCAGTTAATTGTTAACAAATGGCGAATTCTCCGATAAAGTGCTATATTTATGAAAATCATGTCGCCAGCATATATGGGCGTGTTTATATTCCTTCTTATATTCCTAATGAATATTTCTGTATGTCAAATAATACCTACGGTGTTATGCCTTAAAACTAGTTGAGACTTGTTGTGAAAGTCAAAGAATGTATCACCCTAAGCACAATTCTGAATGATGGCTGACCTCTAATGTCCCCATGTCGCCACTACTGTGGTGCTCCATGTTTTATGCCCCCATGTATTACAGAGAAGCATAAACTCAATATCATCCATAATTTCCATTAGCCCATGCCAAACTCTAACATTCAAGTACAGTCACCTGTAATGTCAAATCAACACATTTCGATACCAGCCCTCTGATGGTCTGTCGCCAAAATGGGAACAGATACGTTACCGTTTCTCTAAAAATGGTTGTAAAACAGTGGATTACTTGTTTGAAATGCATTTTCATATGAAATGAATTATGGTGATTTAATGATCACAAAACATAAAGCGACTCCTGCTGTACTGCTTTGGGAATTTTAAGAAAAGAAGCATCTTTTCCATAATGGCATGTGTTACGTTTCTGTTTCGACAGATACGTTACCCATATTTTATACGATTATCAAAAGCGCATCAATGAATAACTAAAACTAGTGTTTACATAAACGTTTCAATGACTGGTTGATGAATAGTTGATGTGAGAATAGTGGTAAAAAAACATATATTACTCTTAAAAATTCACATGGAACAAAATGACCACCAGATACGTTACGACAGATACGTTACGCAAGATTATCTCACTTTGAATGCGCACGTAGCTTCGCGCGTAACAATAGGAAACGCGCTTAAGTTTGTGCACGTGATTTACAATTTCGACATGCTGGAGCAGAAATATCACGGCGCGGTGTTTCTACGGCCCAATTTTCCTGCATTCTGCCCCATTCTGCATGCTCTTTCTGCAATCGTACGGTGAGTAAGCATATTAAATTATTGAATTTTATCACTTTGATTGTTAAACCTTGTGTACTGTTCTTGATCAGAGATAAAGTGTGTTTACACACATACATTGGTTTGATATTAGATGTACTATTTGATACGATGATGCACATATCTCTGTAACGTATATCTATACCATGTGCGCTCTCACTTATTCACTGGTAAAACTGGTAACGTATCTGACCATTGTGGTAACGTATCTGTCGCGTTTGTTTTTGTGCATTCTTATCATACTATGACATAATATCATGATATATATACACTATAACGTTTAATTATCTGCAATTTAAAGTTCCACATTACAATTGTGACTACATGTATAATATTTATTCTGCAATATTTGATTATGACTGTGTATGCTAGATCATTTTGGATAGGCCTATACCTGCCAATTTCGCAGACCCCTAACAGTTATCCATATATCTTTCTTCATAATAACAATGCTAAACACACACACACGCACGCACACACACACACACACACATACACACACACACATATATATACACACACACACACACACACATACCATTTTTAATAAATATGAATTTAAATATTGTCTATCTCCAATTTAATATCCTTTCAGATAATGGGGAAATCCAGGGCCGAGATCCAAAGGGCCTATAGAGAGAGAAAGAAGAAAAAGGATCCGAAATTCCTCGAAAAAGAAAGAAAAAGACAGGCGTACTATCGTGTTCCTGCTACACAGTTGAGCCAGTCAGCCCTTAAGGAAAGGAGGAGAAAAAGTCGTGAACATTGTAAAGCTTACAGAAAGAAGAGAAAGGCTATCAATGTCTCCTCGACGCCTGACGGTCCTGCTGTCCTGACTGACAAACGAAGGTCTCGTTCAGCTGATGAGTCCGATAAGCTTGTAGTCCAGTTTGCTTTTCCTCAGAGAAATACAAACAAAAAACGATCAAGAGCACTAAGAAAGGCAAACAAAACTCTAAAAGAAATATCTTCACAGAACGTTCGGCTGCGCAGGAAGCTAAAAACAGTACAGAAACGATGTGAGAGGCTTGTGAAGAAGAAAAAATCATCTGAGAAAGTCACAGAAGATATGACACCGCGGAGCAAAACAAAAGAAGAACTTAGACAGGCAAACATGGACAACAAAGCTGTACCACTATCGATTCGGAAAAAGCTTCAATTTTCGAATGTACTTGCTTACCAAATTAAGCAGTCACACAGCAAGGCTTCGACCCAAAACAAGCAGCGAGAATTGCGAAAAGTCATTGCCGGGAAGATTGTCAAGAAATACAGATGCTTGGCTTCAATTCACAGAAACACTGGCATTAGACATTGCACATTACTCAAGACTGGAGAGCGACGTTCGCGCAATGCATCAATAAGAAAACTAATCGAAGAGAAGGTCGTCTCCTATTTTCAGCGAGATGATATCAGTCGATGTATGCCAGGAAAGAATGATGCCACAACCACTGAGAATCATCAGAAATCACAAAATCGCATTCTCACAGATTACTTGAGCAATATCTATGCAAGGTTTCGTTCTGACCATCCAGATACCATGATCTCTTTCTCCAAGTTTGCAAAACTCAGACCACCCCATGTAAAGCTAACATCATTTCTTTCTAGAAGTACGTGTCTTTGCACTATACACCAAAACATGGCGTTCAAACTGAAGTGTCTTCATTCACTGGGTGTTGATGTGTCCATGAATCCAGAATCAACTAGCAAGAAGGTCAATGCTGAAGAAATGACAGAAATGATATCACAGCTTGATGAAAAAACTGAGCTTGAATACGAAATCTGGAAGAAAGTAGATGTCAATGGAGTAAAAAAAATGAGAATAGAGAAGGAAAAGAAAAGCAGAGACAACTTCAGAGAAATGATGACAAAAGAATACGCTGCATTCCAGTCGCATGTAGACAGGGTAAAACAACAGTTCCATGCTTTGTCTGAGCTCAAGTCAAATCTTCCACAGAAACAGGTCATTGTCCAAATGGACTTTGCGGAAAATTTTGTTTGTCAAAGCGCACATGAAATCCAAAGTGCGTACTGGAATAGTACAAGCGTCACTCTCCATCCAGTTGTAGCTTACTACAAAGATAACGAAAATAAGCTGCAGCATAAAAGCTTTGTCTTTGTATCTGACGTCAGTGAACACAATGCCAGGACTGTTGTTGCCATACTTCTCAAGTTAGTTCCCCTCCTCAAAGAACACATTCCAGAATTGACCAAAGTACATTATTGGACGGACAGTCCAAGTTCCCAGTACCGGAATAGATTTATCTTCCAGACGATCTGCAAGCATGGAGAGATGTTTGACGTAGAGGCTGCATGGAACTACTTCGAATGCGGACACGGAAAGGGGGTGTGCGATGGCATCGGTGGCACAGCTAAACGCCAGGCAGCGGATGCTGTCAAACAAGGCAAAGTCCTCATCCAAGATGCCACAGACTTCTTCAAATGGGCTTCAGACAACCAGAAAGAAATAACGTATCTTATGTATTCCAGGGACGAATACAACGATGCATCGAAGATCGTGTCTTCATTTGACTGCCAAGCAGTGCCCGGGACGATGAAGGTGCATACTGTAGTCCCTGCCGACAACAACTCCATACTCGTAAGACATGTGTCCTGCTACTGTCCCCAGTGCCTTGAAGGTAACAGTCGATGTGAAGGATGGGTGAAGCGGACGCTCAGGCCCAAAGGACAGATCTCCAAAGAAGGACCTATCACGACCGTCAACGACGGTGGCGAGGCATCAACTTCGATCAATACCATGAATGAGGGTGGCAAGGCATCACATTCGAAAGACAATATTTCGGTGGCTGCAGGAGAATATGTAGCTGCAATGTATGCAAATGAATGGTACCTTGGTAGAGTACTTGAAGTCGATGAAGAGGACCAAGATGCACAAATGACTTTCATGGTAAATGTACGATCTAAACAGGGCACGAAATTCAAATGGCCACATCCATGCGATGAGCTTTGGATCCCCTTACAGGATGTGATCATCAAAGTAGCCCCTCCAACTCCGCTAGGAAAATCTGAGCGATTTTTTCAGATACCAAAGGAAACACTAGATCTCATTGAGAGTTTGAAGACAAATGTTGACTAAATTCTGCTTTAAAACCAGCATATTACTTGCTCATGGACTCTTATTAATCAAGGTATATCTACACGTTATATGCTGAACTTTTGAGTTTTGAGTTTCCTTCTTTGAACTTGAATCATACTAAACTTACAATGAATTGGACTTGTTTTATAGCCTATGAATAAACTATGTGCCAGCAAGAGACAATGTATACACTAATAATTTTGCTTTATTACAGGAAAAAAGTTGCTTGATTGATATTTCAACTAAAATAAATTGACCATAGACGCATCAGGTTTATCATGTTTATGAGATTTTACTCTTTATTCAGTTTCTGAACTTCTACTTGAAAGTAATTTCTTCTGAATCAGATAAAGTTAAAACTAACTTTTTTATTGGCAATCCTGAGCTGATTATTTTTACTTGAAAATGAGGAGATTCACGAATAACAAGATAATTATCTTGTATGTATTTTCGGAGGGTAAGGAGAAAGAAGTTGGAGGACAGATACGTTACGTCTTTTGATTGTTCGAGACGCGTTTGTTTAAAGTGCTTGGTTTCCATGTTGGATAATGATTCATAAGTATACAGTTAATACATAGTATTGCGTCTTTTGATGATATGTTTTAAGATCACAAAGTTGTTTCTAGATTAGAAATATGAACTATGTTGAATTTATTAACTCAAGGGCTTTGAAACATCAATGAACAATTTTTTTCGCTTTACTGCGGAAGAAGACTATTATAAAGGTCGAAAATATTAAATTTACCATCCTCTTTTTAAACTTTAACACTTGACTTAAAATGTGATGGGGCTTTGATCTTGTCTTTATTATCTTAAATGAGACAACAGATACGTTACCGTATACACAATGAGTGGATGAATGTACTCATAACCCAGTGTTATAAATATATACGTTTTATTTCAGTATTGATAATGATTATGGTAAATACAAGTTAAATCAGATATGTATTACATAGTAAAATGTTTGGAATAAAAACAATAATCTTTTATTTTGTGAGACTATACTATACATATTTACACCAAGAGTAACTTGTTGTTTCTAGATTAGAAATATGAACTATGTTGAATTTATTAACTCAAGGGCTTTGAAACATCAATGAACAATTTTTTTTCGCTTTACTGCGGAAGAAGACTATTATAAAGGTCGAAAATATTAAATTTACCATCCTCTTTTTAAACTTTAACACTTGACTTAAAATGTGATGGGGCTTTGATCTTGTCTTATTATCTTAAATGAGACAACAGATACGTTACCGTATACACAATGAGTGGATGAATGTACTCATAACCCAGTGGTTATACATATATACGTTTTATTTCAGTATTGAAATAATTATGGTAAATACAAGTTAAATCAGATATGTATTACACAGTAAAATGTTTGGAATAAAAACAATAATCTTTTTATTTTGTGAGACTATACTATACATATTTACACCAAGAGTAACTATATATATATATATTATATATAAATATATATATATATATATACCTCTTTTTCATGGCAGTTTCATCTGGTGAAAAATGTTCCTAGGGAGAAATTTGCATTTTAAGTAAACAATCTGGAAATTCCCATTGATATTTGGTCTGTTCATACATAAACTTGATAAAAAAAAGTGAACTAGTATATATGTTACATAGTTAAGTATTTGAAAACAGATACGTTACCCTATACATGGTCATTTGTGGAGTAATCTTTACCAAATCTAAAGGTACTGCGTCTATGAATTATTTGTGTATATTGTTGTCTGTTTTACAGGCTTGAATTTCATGCTGCTTTAACATGCCTTCTGAGTTTTTGTGGACCAGAAACTCAAACTGAAATTAAACCAAACAAATGTTAGGCGATAAATCTTCTTTCCGTTCCCTTTTTCAGAGGTCAACTTAATATTGATCTTCATGTAAACGTCTTTAATGCCATAGGTTTTCAAAAAAAGATGTCTGGTTATTTGCAAGATGTCAGAAGCTGCCACTGTAACAAGTTATATGATATACAATGCAGATATTTTTACCTTAATCACAAGTTTGTTAAAAAATGACTTGCGGTGACGTATCTGTTAGCCTGTTAAATACTCATTTACAAGAGTCAATTTTGAGGTAATTTTCTGAAAAAATATGAGATGTTAAAAATCACCCGTTTGTTATTCCACGTTTGTCATGTATTAAAGTTTCAAATGACACGTTATTTTCATGAGTTCTAAGGGGTCGTTATTTCACTTTGTCTCTATTAATGTTATAGCACTTAATTGGAGAATTCGCCAAATATCAAATTTGGGTTAACCAGAGCCTGTCATTTCATTTTGTTTTGCCCAAAATGCTTCAGCTTCAGGGGGCCCCCAGTGGGTACAGATTTCTGAATTTCAAATGTTGGCAGGTATGTAATAGCAGTCTGTCTTGTTATGAAGCCTGATTTCGAACATTACCGGTCTGAATGTTTTTTTAGTCGCGTCAGCTCAGTGTGCATTGCCTCATGGGCGGAATTTGCCAGTCAGTAGCTAAAGTGTAAGTGTAAGGGGGCCGACTCAACATGTTGAATTGGCCCCTACTGATCAGGCCCGACTCTAACCTAACTTAAAACCAGTCGGATCGAGAAGTCTGCTCTGTGTAAAAAATGTATAAAATGTATGGATCTCCTTATATATTTGTTTTAAGCATACCATAATTACACTTTGAAAAAAGTAGGGCCTTTTCAAATTCTTAATCTCTTTGGTAAACAAATTTCAAATCAATAATTAAATTTCATATATTTTTTCTCCAGATGCCCGTCTCATCAAGTATTGCGGTCGCAGGCTCCTCGGCCATGAGAACTTCCGCGTCACCATAGCAACCACCGAGATGTTCCCCACCCTGAGCGCAAGAACGGCATCGGCTACGACAATAGTCAACTACAAGGCTTCTCCAGAAATGTTGAGAGAGGAGCTGCTGGATAGGGCCTTTGCAAGGGTGATGCCCCAGCTATACCTTGAGAAGAAGAAGGTCCTAAGAGCCATCCAGCAGCACAAAGAAACACTGAAGGTTTGTGTCATATGCTTAGATAAACTTATTGGCTGATAGAAGAGTAATACAGTTATTGAACATTCACATGTCCACCCTAACCACCATACTTTTCAGTTGCAAGGTATAAATCTCCAAAAATATTCAGTGAAATAAACCAATTAATAGAAATTTAGCAAATTCAACTACAAGGCTTCTCCTGAAATGTTGAGAGAGGAGCTTCTGGATAGGGCCTTTGCAAGGGTGATGCCCCAGCTATACCTTGAGAAGAAGAAGGTCTTAAAGGGATCTAGTAACTTTGTTGAGATGTGCAAAAACTGATGAATGGTTGATGCAATGTATACTGTTGTTATCTCATATGTCCTCGGGGTATTGTGTGAAAATTTCAGGTCAAATGGACAATGTATGGCCAAGTAATGAGCGAAAATGCAAAGTGATATTGGGTGATATTCACCAACTCACTGCATTCACTTTGTACAGGGATGAAAATCTCGCCCGGAGATTTTCTTATCTAAATACTTCAATCATACATATCTTTGTAATGAAAGGGAAATTTGAAAAACCGAAAGCTGTCCCATGATTTTATTGTTAATACGAATACAACAAGGTATAAAGGAACCGCTAGAATTACAATTTTATTTTGAGGATTTGGACAATGTTACTAAGTCCCTTTAAGAGCCATACAGCAACACAAAGAAACACTGAAGGTTTGTGTCATATGTTTAGATAAACTTATTGGCTGATAGAAGAGTAATACAGTTATTGAACATTCACATGTCCACCCTAACCACCATACTTTTCAGTTGCAAGGTATAAATCTCCAAAAATATTCAGTGAAATAAACCAATTAATAGAAATTTAGCAAATTCAACTACAAGGCTTCTCCTGAAATGTTGAGAGAGGAGCTTCTGGATAGGGCCTTTGCTAGGGTGATGCCCCAGCTATACCTTGAGAAGAAGAAGGTCCTAAGAGCCATCCAACAGCACAAGGAAACCCTGAAGGTTTGTACCAGACATATTGCCTTATAAAGTTTGTTTATCTCTGTGAGAATATGGGTTAAGACAGCTAGACCTTTGCTAGAGTGATGCCCCAGCTATACCTTGAGAAGAAGAAGTTCCTAAGAGCCATACAGCAGCACAAGGAAACACTGAAGGTTTGTACCAGACATATTGCCTTATAAAGTTTGTTTATCTCTGTGAGAATATGGGTTAAGACAGCTAGACCTTTGCTAGAGTGATGCCCCAGCTATACCTGGAGAAGAAGAAGGTCCTAAGAGCCATCCAACAGCACAAGGAAACACTGAAGGTTTGTACCAGACATATTGCCTTGATTTTATATCTCAGTAAGTGCTGGTTAATAATAATTCTTGTTTAAAAAAGGGTGAGAGTATTGGTTACGACAGCTAGGCAGTTGCAAGGGTGATGCCTCAGCTATACCTTGAGAAGAAGAAGGTCCTAAGAGCCATCCAGCAGCACAAAGAAACTCTAAAGGTTTGTGTCTTTTGTTCATGCAAACTTTTTGACCTAATAAAAAATTACAGGGCTTCTCCCGAATCAGAATCTCTCTGATATGATACAAAAACATTCATCGCTCTATTCCTGTTAGCACTTCATCTTCTGTGAGGTCGTGTCTTACATGGTTGTTATTCTTTTGCTAAGTTGTCTTAAGCTTTATATTACAGTTTCATTCAAAAGAATGATAAGTAAGTCTTAAAGACAGTCTGCAACAGACTTTACTTGACCATTTTTACCACAACAAAAGAGATGAATATTTCTAGTGATTTATTTTCCTCTTCATATTCAACCCTTTCACAGGTTTTGGAGGACAAGCTACTCCAAGTCCTGGAGGGTGAGGTGTCGTCCCAGGAGATCACGTCCCACACCGAGTACGTCAACGCCATCGTCGACCACAAGGAGGCCGTGTTCGCCCGTCTCGGCGAGGCGGAGAACGCCCTCTTGAGTCTTGAGCGCATCAGAGAGCAGCTGCTGCCGTTGTCGAAGCGCGGCGCCATGCTGTTCTCGGTTGTCCAGGCGCTGCGCGGCGTGAGGCGGGAGTACGGAGTATCGCTGCCAATGTTCCTGTGGATGTTTGACCAAGCCGTGGGAGAAGAGTTACCACCCGACCTGGCTAGGGAGGAGGAATGGGATGATGTAAGTTTGTTTAATAGCTCTTATGTTTATTTTTTTGTTTGATCATTTTCCTGTTTGAGTATGGCGTATCGCTGCCGATGATCTTTGGGATGTTTGACCATGCCTCTGGGAGCCAGGGTGCTGTGGGTGCTGCAGCACACCTTTACCAAAAACAGGGGTTGCGGGGATGCTGCAGCACCTCCACTTTTGTTTGACCAGGTGCTGACCTTGTCCATGACAACACCCCTCCCCCCACTTGCACAACCTGCCCATACACAAATGAACCAAAGGCCAGGGACAGAGACCACTGCTAGTGTGGTGCCCTCTCAGGAAATGGGCACATGCTTCCATGACAATATTGTTGTTTTCACTAATTGTCTTTTGAATTTCAGGGGGGCGTTTCACAAAGATTCTAAGTTGAACATATTTCTAAGTTGGACCTAACTGTTATGGAAACACTCCCGGTACTATGTATCTAATCAATACCTGTTAAATTATTTCATTATTTCAGACCGGTACCGGTAGTGATGATGAAGACGAAGCGAGGGTGGTGCCCCCTCCCAGGATGGGGAGTGCCTCCACCAGGATCTCAGAGAGGAAGGTTGCCCAGGAGAACCAGGAGACACAACAGGGAGACCAGCAGGAGGGTGAAGAGAACAAGGATGGTATGTTGACTTAAAGGGATTTGTTTTGTTTTTTGTAGTGTTCTTTATCCAGGTTAGCCTCTTCAGTGCTCTTTTTGCTCTGTTCTTCCAGAGGGACTTGCATCTAATATTACTATGTACAACTCGGCCATTTGATACACTTCTGCACTATATTGTGCACTTTCTCCACTCCCTGGGAAGCATTCCAGCAGGTGCTACTTTATAGTGCACTCATGCTTTTGACACCCTCATGCATGCCAAGTACCCATATTGCACCTGGGCGGGGAGCAGCAATGTGGATAAACTGCCTTGCTGAAGGACACTAGTGCTGTATTGGTGGCATCGATATGGGTTCGAACCCGGCTCCCGTGCTTGGCAGTCTAGCGCCTATCCGATCGTGCCACAACACCTCCAGTAACATTGTCAAAATACATAAAACTTCCTTTGAACTTTGTGGTTATCGCATACCTCGTTGTATTTGTATTACCAATAGAAGTATGGAACAGCCAGTTTTCAAATTTCCAAAATTCTCTTTCCTCATAAGAAATCTTTATTAAAGTGATCTAGTAACATTGTCAAAATCCACAAAATTTACCTAGAAATCTCGCGGTTTTCACAAATATTATTGTATTTGGATTACCAACTATAGAAGCATGTTTTGTTGTTGAGGTATTTATGATTGAAGTGTTCGTATTTGAAAGTCTCCCGGTGGTTATGTTTGATTTCTTAGCTTAGTTTCTCATTATGAATTTAGTTTTCCTCTTATACATATGTTTGTGGTGACTTTGATTCATCCAAGACTTTCCACACTTCAGTCCCAAACAAAGAAATCCTCGATGTATCCAGATTTATTTGCTCCTATGGGTGTCTAGCTGAATTGTAGAATTGAATGATACTCACCGTCATTTCTTGATTTTATTTCTGTCTTCTCTCGAAGTTTATGGTGACGAAGCTGACTCGGATTCGGCCAAGACTCCCCGCACTTCAGTCCCAGACATTGCAATCAGCTTTATTATATGTTCCAATCCTATTGGTGTCTGAAATGTATAATTTAATGATACTCACTGTCATTTGCTTGATTTTATTTTTCTCTTCTCTCGAAGTTGATGGTGATGAAGCTGACTCGGATTCGGCCGAGACTCCCCGCACTTCAGTCCAAGACATAGCGATCCCTGATGTACCCAGCTTTATTATATGTTCCAATCCTATTGGTGTCTGAAATGTATAATTGAATGATATACTCACTGTCATTGCTTGATTTTATTTCTCTCTTCTCTCGAAGTTGACGGTGATGAAGCTGACTCGGATTCAGCCGAGACTCCTCGCACTTCTGTCCAAGACATTGCAATCCCTGATGTACCCAGCTTTATTAAATGTTCCAATCCTATTGGTGTCTGAAATGTATAATTGAATGATATACTCACTGTCATTGCTTGATTTTATTTCTCTCTTCTCTCGAAGTTGACGGTGATGAAGCTGACTCGGATTCAGCCGAGACTCCTCGCACTTCTGTCCAAGACATTGCAATCCCTGATGTACCCAGCTTTATTAAATGTTCCAATCCTATTGGTGTCTGAAATGTATAATTGAATGATACTCACTGTCATTTCTTGATATTATTTTCCTCTTCTCTCGAAGTTTACAGTGATGAAGCTGACTCGGATTTGGCAGAGACTCCCCGCACTTCAGTCCCAGACATAGCGATCCCTGATGTACCCAGCTTTATTATATGTTCCAATCCTATTGCTGTCTGAAATGTATAATTTAATGATACTCACTGTCATTTGCTTGATTTTATTTTTCTCTTCTCTCGAAGTTGATGGTGACGAAGCCGACTCGGATTCAGCCGAGACTCCCCGCACTTCAGTCCCAGACATAGCGATTCCTGATGTACCCAGCTTCCCCACCGACGGAATGGAATACAACAACCTGTCTGTCAACCAGGTCAAACAGCTGGTGGACTGCCTCACGCAGACGGTGTTCCAGAATGTCAGACAGTAAGTACAACCAACTAGAATAAGTTAAAAACAAAGTAACACAAACCAAATGGTAAATCATCGTCACCACTATCATCATCATCAACGTCATCTTCATCTTCATCATCATCATCATCATCATCATCATCATCATAATCTTCATCTTCATCTTCATCTTCTTCATCATCACCATCACCATCACCATCATCATCATCATCATCATCATCATCATCATCATCATCATCATCATCATCATCATCACCATCTTCATCACCATCATCATCATCATCATCATCATCGATCATCATCATCCACCATCTTCATCTTCATCTTCATCTTCTTCATCATCATCATCATCATCACCATCATCATCATCATCATCATCATCACCATCACCACCATCATCATCATCATCATCATCATCATCATCATCATCATCATCATCACCATCATCATCACCATCTTCATCATCATCATCATCATTATCATTATCATCATCATCATCAGGGATGCCAGTTTTCAGGCAAAATCCTGAATTTCAGGCAAAAACCTGAATTTCAGGCCCTGGGCACATACAAATTCAGGCTTTTGTACCATTTTGCACACAAACGAGATATCAAGACACAATTTTCAGGCTCTCGGCTTGCAGATCACTGGCATCCCTGCATCATCATCATCATCGCCATCTTCCTTATTACCATTGTCTCCTTTCACCAGCGTCTTTGTAATTGCTGTTATATTTATCATTGTCATTGATCATTATCATTTTCAATTTCAGATCACTGTATGAAGACCATCGTCTCCTGTTTGCCACTCTGCTGTGCATCAACATCCAGTATGAGACAACCAGCATATTTTCTGAGGAAGAATTGGCTCTGCTTCTACAAGGTAAGAAAGAGATATAAATTCTTTAATAACTAAAAAAAAGACTGAGTTAATGAAGACATTATTCTAAATCTTAAAATATTTATCATAGTTTAGATCTTCTTGGGGGCTGATTTTCTTTTGCACGGTTTTGACCAGCTATCAGCACTTTATTTGAATTTTCTTTTCTTATATATTTACATCACAATTTCATTAGACACTAGGTACTAGAGTTGTAACAATTGTTCAAACTGTTGTTTTACACCAGACCTGTTTGTAGATAACATTCATCTCTTTTGATTTGATTTATGCATTTATGGGTTGCATGACTGCATTTTGTTTAATTAATTTGTTTTTGTTGATTTCTATTATTTATGAAGTTTTAGCATTTTTTATGAAAGTTGTTGAAAAATCAAAGCAAAATTATAAAATAAAAATACAAACTGCTAGATAAGTATAGTTATATTTTGTTATATTCATACTAACCTCAAGTGAGGATAAATTTGTTGGGCTTACTAATCATGGCTAACGTTATTAACGTTATCAAACAAAAATCAAGTTTTCATCAAAGCAGTTGAAGTGGTGTGGGCTACTTACATGTATATCACCCAAACCTGAACAAATCATTCTTTCTTCCATTGGTGATATATCTTGATTATTTTGTTACTCGCTAGGAAATGCTGTTTTCAAGGAAAAAAATCAGACAGAGCCAGAAAAAGAAAGCAAAAAGTTTTTGCTATAAGTTGATAAATTCTTTCATTTAAAAAAAATTGCCTCAAGGAGTCATAATTATCTAGGATGATTTCCTGGCTTGAAGTTTATTTACCTGAAAATTTTTTGTTTGCTCTGTTTCATTTTAAAATTTAACTTTAATATTATATTTCCTCTCCCCAAATAGATCTTGATACCTGCCTTCAATTATAAAAATCTTTTCAATGTTATATTTTGGTTAATGGCATTTCATTTTGTTCTTTTTATACATAAGAGTAGAATAGATTAAAGCAGTCTGTACATTTTAATCACTTAATTGTTACACATTTCTTTAAAAAAATCAAATTAAATTACTACTTTTAGATTAATCTTTCAAGACCTCCTAATCTATTTAGTTCCTCTTTGTATAACTCTTCGTAATAGGACACAGCCTGTTTTCACCTTATTGCTGTGAAATTATCCTTCATTCTAAAATATTTTAGCATTTCAGGTCTTTATTTATGGATATGGATTATGGATTTAAATTTTGCATTTCTTAAGCAAATTAGAAATTTTGTTATGAATTGCATGTTGATCACAAGATCTTGTTTTTGTTTCTTGCATGTTGTTTATTTCTTTTCCAAGAAATTAATATTTTGTTGACACCCTTTGATCCTAAAAAACCTCTTTCTCTCTTTTGTTTTCTGAAACATCTTTTGCACCCTTTACTTCAATCTACTTTTCACTCCCTTTCTGTGGCCGAAATAAAAACACAAATAAAGGTCGCTTACCTTCTACTAAAACCAGCAACTTCCACCTGGGTTTCTTGGGAACTGTGCGCTCACAGCTGCCAAACGTTACAGGTGGGACTAACAACCAAAGACTATTACTATAAACCAGGGTACTATTTAGACAAATTCCGCTTCTTATTTGCTCTTTCACTAATACGTTATGAAAACAATAATGTATCTCAAATATGCGGTTGCTTTTTGATAACTAGCATACAAATTATTTGTTGAAAAGTAATACAAACATTTGTCCAAAGTGACCCCGGTTTACAGTAAATCAGTTTGCCTTAATTGTTATGTACATTTTCTTTTGTTGTTGGCTGATTAAGTAGAATAGTTTTGATTTCTTATAACATGTTTGATTTCCATGTGTTTAAAAGATGTTTGTTATTATTTTGTATTAGAAAAACATATCCATTATTGATGTTAATTTAGTACTGGGATTTGCCTGTTAATGATTATATGAAGAATCCTTGCTACTCCACATTTACCAACATTCTATGGATTATTGCATCAACCCTGCTTTGCAGATTAATAATTAATACAAACATTAAATTAAACAAATGTGTTGATTATACTATAGGAAGGTAAAATATGCTATCATAGTTATATGTATACTGAAATACAAAGTATTAAGAAATACATGTAGGTATTATAACATATGATGTAAATGCAAACATTTGTTTTGGATTGAATCCTATTACTTTGGAGAAAAGAACATTTATAAAGATAGAATTCCAGGCACATCAAGAAATTATTTCATTCTTCTTTTTTTTTGTTGGAACCCAATGGGTGATGTTATTTACCAAATGGGTTAACATGTTACCAAGCATCCACACTAACCTTTGTTCTGTACTGGCCCGATCAGGCAAGTAAAATCATACATTTTGAAATTTTACTTGCCCCATTGTAAAATTTACTTGCCCTCTTACTTCGAGATGAGATTAACACATGTGAAATCACATTGTTCTCTTATAGTTGAACAATTATTTAGTTGCCCGATCGGGCAAGCAAAATAGACAATTTATAAAATTTGACTTGCCCGACACCAATTTTTACTTGCCTGACACCAATTTTTACTTGCCCCGGGCAAGCGGGCAAGTGCTAGTGTCGAGCCCTGATGTTACATTGGTCTTCTTTCTATTCCTCTAGGTAACCCTGGACTAGGTACCATGGAGCTGACCCTCTTTGACTTTGGGTGTGACGCCCCCGTCCCATCCTTCTTGCCCCCGGACAAGTGGGATGACATCCTAGCAGTCTCTGTGCTTCCGGGTCCTCTGGACTCCCTGTGCATCCAGATAGCTGAGAATGCAGAGGATTGGGAAAAGTGGTACCAGGCGTCGGAGCCAGAGAAACTCTCTGTGCCACTCCGGCCTACAACATCAGCAGGTATGCACCAATACTAATTATTTGGATATTTGTATGGTTATGCCTTGATCCCCTCCTACCTATCTGCGGACAAGTGGGAGGACATCTTAGCCGTATCTGTGCTGCAGGGACTTTTGGCCTTTACTGTGCATCCAGATACCTGAGAACTCTTTGGCTTGGGAAAAGTGGTATCAGGCTTCGGAGCCAAAGAAACTCTCTGTGCCGCTCAGACCTACCACATCGGCAGATAAAATACTGAGATTAATTCTTGTTTTGACATTTTGGAAATCGTAAAAGGGAAGTAAGTGATGATGAAGTCTGTAGACTGTCTTTGCATCCAGATAGCTGAAAACTACCAGGATCGGAAAAGAGTGGTATCAGGCCTATAAGCCAGCGAATGTATTCTTGCACACGAAATGAAATGCCCCATTGTGGGTAAAACCTGCTCTATTCTTTTAAGCTTTTGGGGCCGCGCCAGCCAGGGTACAAACTTTTTATATCTCTAGCCATTTGTTCCCTTCCATATTGCATCATGTCACTCTTACAGATTGGCTACATTACCCTATAGTATGAACTTTTTATAAATCAATACAAAATATTTGATGTTTTACTCTTTCCCTACCAGGCGAGGAGCGTCCGGTAGACGATGCGGGCCAGACCTCGGCCCAGAGCAGCCCGGACCTCGGCGGTCTCACCGAGTTCCACCAGCTCATCCTCCTGCGTCTCCTCCGACCCGACCGCTTCCCGTCAGCGGCCTCCCGCTACGTCCAGCGCCACCTGACCTGCGTCAAGCCACTCCCCTCCGCGGTGGGGAGTATCCAGGGCAGCGCCGCTCGCTCCCTGGGGGTCATGGTGCTGCTGCCCCCGTCCCCCGCGGCGGGGAACACGAGGCTGGCCAGTGAGCTCAAGATGAATGCCAGGCCGGTGGATATCCTGCACGCCTATGCAAAGGTTAGCTTTTTATTCTGGGTTTTACAGCGATTTAGTTATTAATTTGTGGTAACAAGTATTTCGATTAGACATTTCTGAGATAAGGGTGAAGTGTGGTTGTAACAGCCATCAATTGTAATTGACATTTTATTTAAAAGAGCAACTTTACAAGTTAGTTGGTGTCAGCATTTAATACCAATCATTTTCATAATTGTTCCATCTTCCAAAGAAAAAGCAATCATGTACATTTGCATTGATGATAATGGTAACACTAGTTACACTTCCCTTTGGCTGTAAAATCATTATCTAATCACTTTTATCATATTTTTTGTTGCTGCCATTGTCATTGTTGCCCTCATCATAATCTACATTATCATCATCTACATTATCATCATCATTATCATTATCATCGTCGTCATCATCATCATCATCATCATCATCATCATCATCGTCATCATCTTCTTCATTATCATCGTCGTCATCATCGTTGTTGCATTGCCATCTTCATCATCTTCGTGGTCGTCATCATCGCTTTAATTATTTGTTCATGTTTCAGAGAAAGAGCATCCCCTACGAGAGGATCGCCATCAACGAGGGTACGGAGCAGCAAGTTGCCATGGCAGTTGACGCTATAGCAGACAAGGAGGGATGGCTGATTGTGGAGGATCTTCATCTGGCTTCAGACCATCTCCTGTGCAACCTGAAGGGACAGCTGATCAGGGTTGGCAACACTGGAGGTAAGGCTTTCATTAAACCTATTTTATGAAATCTTATTGCCATGAGTATACTGTGTATGTAACTCTATGACATTGTATTGGTTGCCATGGCAGTTGATGCTATAGCAGACAAGGAGGGATGGCAGAACCTTAAGGGACAGCTTATCAGGGTTGGCAACACAGGAGATTAGGCCTTAATATTTTCTTGTCATCTCAATACTGCACAAATTGCCTCCAGGCAGGGGCTACAGTACCTCCTTTGAATCAAGGCTAGCCACTAAATTTCTGCTTTTTCAAGGAGATCTTTGAAGCGGCTTCCATTTTAATGTTTGATGGCAGTAGTTCCATTGTTGAATGGTCCATTAGTCCAACAAGTGACAAAATGTATAACTGCCGTAAATACAGGTAGTCATCAAGTAACAAAGCACAACAAATTATTAATATCACATGTACACATGTACATCAATAACCTGTCCTGATTTATTATCATTAATATGTTTTTTAAGCAAAGGTTAACATTTTTGCTTCTTTTCCTTGTAAAAGGTCCTCTTGGCCTGAATCCCATCGCCAAGGGCAACCAGTCCCGGTTCTGCATCTGGCTGACATCGGAGCCATCTACCCGTCTGCCGGATGACCTCCTCCAGTCCCTGCGCATGGTCTCGTGGGATGTGATCGGACCGCATCTTCTGGACGACCAAGAGACGAGCAGCGGTACGGGTAGCCCAGGAGGTGGTAACACAGAGGTGGTCACTCTAGCCCAAGATGACATACTCAAGACGGGTAAGCACACTCTTCAATTATACCAAATGCATTCAAAATTTGTATTGTTTAAAAGCAATCGGAAGAGATTTAGTGAAAGGAAAGGATTCAGTGAATGCGGGTTTAGGTTGATTAACCTTGGAACTGCCAGCAGCAGTTCTCCAATATGCTAAGAACTGCCGTAATTGTACTATTTATTAAATTAATGAAATTAAAATGTACTTTTCAAGAGTGATTCCCATCTTTGTCTTGATAAAACAATGGACCTTCGGTACTCACGGTCTCACACTCTTTTTTAAATTCCTTTTTTGTTACACTACAGCAACCATAGCAGCATTGAAGTCCATAGAATCAACACACTGGCAAGCTTTGACAGACAAGAGTACGTCTGTACGTGGCCTTGCCTACGGTGCGTGTGTCATCCATGGATTGCTTCAAGCGCGACAGACGTTCGGTGCTCGCGGCCTCTCCCAGCGCCAGGCTTTCAGCGCAGTACAGGTCAACCACAGCATGCAGGTCATCATGGGGTCAAAGGTCATGGAAGAGGGAGGGCAAGTCGCTCAGTGCCTGGACAAACTTTGTCAGCTCATATCAGAGGTAAGCATCGTCTTTTAACAATATGTTCTTCTTTCTTCTCTGCTACACGTAACATAAAGATAAAGATCAAATTAAACCTTTTCCTTGCTGGCTCAGTTGGGCCAGTAAGATTATGATTTCATGATTTTTGTTCTGCCCCCAAGACAAAAAGAAATGTCCCCAAACCATTTTGTAACAGAAATTGTCTTTGAATGTTGATATATTGACATGAATGATTTCCACCAGGCCAGCTAGTGTTTCTGTTCAATATGTAGGGAGTTTGAATCCTAATTTGTGAATTAGGTGTTCTGCATTATATCTAAAAAATTTCCACATTATTTTCATTCAACATTCGCACTGTTTTACATTTATTAAATTTGTTTGATTATTGAAAATCTTATAAAAGATATAATTCATACCAAATCAAATTACATTGTTTGACAGGTTGTGTATGGCAACATGCTGACCGATCCGTGGGACCACCTCTACCTATTCACCATCGTCAAGCACGTCTTGTCCGCCACCAGCCACAACGGCGGTCATCTCAGCCTAGGTACCGTAACCATGCCGACCCCTCCGGCCAATGTGGACCCTTCCGGCTATGCCGGCTGGCTGGAGGAGAAATGGACGGACGGAGCTGGTACGACTGAGGCACTCAGTATGGATGATGGGGTCAAGAAACTGGTCAACAAAGCCAGGTTAGTTCAGATTCAACATAAAAATTTTATAGATTTGTATGGCTTTAATTGAAAAGTCCAACCTTTCAGTGAAAGAAAATGTACTAGAAGATTCATCAGTACAAATTTGAACAAATCAATCTAGACATGGGAAGGTTATTATTGTTTGAACAAAACCTATGTACTAGTTGACAAGTCTTGAGTATATACTTTTGCTGGGGTTAAAGGTGCACCTGTAAAGTGTCAGATATTGCCCAAAATGACATTTGAGACTTCAATCCTATACCAAAATCATTGTAAGATATGTCCGAATGATGTGTGAAAGTTTCACTGAAAAAGAACACTGCTTTCCTGGTTACAAGCGAAAATTTGCGAAATTTTGCATCAGCTTTTACAACAAATTACTGTATGACGTGTATGAGGTTTATGACCGTTCATTAACGCTCTTGAGCTGAAAGATTATCAATGATAGATATCTTTATACTAAAGGGGCATTTGAAAAAATCTAACCCTATTTTATTCTTCTCTTACCATTAGCCAAACAACACAGTAGAAGAGAAATGTGGAAGCTCAAATAAATTTGTGTGGAGTTAGACACTTTACAGGTGCACCTTTAATGTAGAATATTTTTGTAACCCACATTTAAAAAAGACTTGAATGGGTTAATGATTTTTATTTTTTTGTCAACATTGCTGCCAAGTGTGACATTGGCTAGCACACCCTGTACTCTGTTTCAAAACATTACAATCTCCATCACTGTCAAAGGGATAATATCTATATAGAAAAATATCATACTTGTATACAATTCTTCTATTGCCTTTTGGATCCTTCCTTACCTTTGTAATAGCGATGAAATTATTCAGTAAATGAAACAAATTATGATCAATACATTGTTCTGATTTTTCATGCAGTGATCTTGACTTCCTTTCCTACCTACGAGCTCCAGCACTCCGGTCAAATGAGTTCACCGTCGCAATCCTCCCAGCATTCCTTCGACTCGCCCAAGATCTCCAACTCTGTCGACTCAGTCACCTTCCTTTCTTACCCTTGTTTGCTAAATTAGACAACTATTGATAAAGCTGATGATAAAGTTACCCGTTTGTCTTTTTTTCTGCAGTGGGCTCGACTTCCTGTCCTACCTGGACAGCCTCTACGAGCTTCAGCACTCCGGCCAAATGAGGTCACCGTCGCAATCCTCCCAATCGCCCTTCGATTCAACCAAAATCTCCAATGCCGTTGACTCGATCACTGAGAGGCTGCCCTCTATAGTTGACCTCGGGGAGCTGCCGTTGCACATCGTCAACGAGGCGGAGAGATACACGTTCCCGTACCACGCACCGTCGCTGATGTCGCTGCTTAGCGCGGCAAGCGTTGAAATGCCGCAGAGCATCGGCTTTGTTCTTCTACAGGTAATTTATATATTTGGATTGTCAGAACTTTCTTTTAATTCTCTTCTTAAAAATAAAAGGATAATATTAACCCTGGCTCAACCACAGGTACAAAGTGTTTATAGTAAATATCATTTATAAAAAGTAACACTTTTTCATTTGGTAACAATAATATTTTGGTCAATGGAAATCAGAGAGATTGTTGCAATATTCCTTTTAAATTGTCATTTATGTTCTGCTCATGAATTATTATTTTTTTTCAATTAAAGGAATATCATTTGTATGAGTTGCTGCAATGCCATAAAGGTCAATTACTCTTTAGTTTTCAAATACTCAAATAACCATGATTTGGAATAAGTCCCTAAAATCAATTCTTTACTTGACTTCCCTTTACAGGAGTGCCATTGGTACAACTCGCTGCTTTGCCACGTGCGTCAGTCACTGCATGAGTTGGAGTGCTGCCTCCTGCAGGGTCCTCATCCGATGAGACCGGAGATGAAGAGCCTAGCCCAGGCCCTGCAGCAAGACTCGGTTCCAGCCAGCTGGGTCCATCCAAACAGACAACCCAGCGGACACACTCTCATCTCTTGGGTAGAAGGTTAGTTGTCTTTTTGTTTGTTTGTTTGTCCATCTGTGTGATTGCAAGTGTGTTTTGAAAGGGTCCTCATCCTATGAGACCGGAGATGAAGAGCCTAGCCCATGCCCTGCAGCAAGACTCGGTTCCAGCCAGCTGGGTCCATCCAAACAGACAACCCAGCGGACACACTCTCATCTCTTGGGTAGAAGGTTAGTTGTCTTTTTGTTTGTTTGTTTGTTTGTTTGTCCATCTGTTTAATTGCAAGTGTGTTTTGAAAGGGTCCTCATCCTATGAGACCGGAGATGAGGAGCCTAGCCCAGGCTCTGCAGCACTGCAGCAAGACTCGGTTCCAGCCAGTTGGGTACATCCAAACAGACAACCCAGTGGACACACTCTCATCTCTTGGGTAGAAGGTTAGTTGTCTTTTTGTTTGTTTGTTTGTTTGTTTGTCCATCTGTGTGATTGCAAGCGTGTTTTGAAAGGGTCCTCATCCGATGAGACCGGAGATGAGAAGCCTAGCCCAGGCCCTGCAGCAAGACTCTGTTCCAGCCAGCTGGGTCCATCCAAACAGACAACCCAGCGGACACACTCTCATCTCTTGGGTAGAAGGTTAGTTGTCTTTTTGTTTGTTTGTCCATCTGTGTTATTTCAAGTGTGTTTTGAAAGGGTCCTCATCCTATGAGAACGGAGATGAGGAGCCTAGCCCAGGCCATGCAGCAAGACTCTGTTCCAGCTAGCTGGGTCCATCCAAACAGACAACCCAGCGGACACACTCTTATCTCCTAGGTGGAAGGTTAGTTTTTTTTCTGTCCGTCTTTTTGTTTGTTTGCCTTTTTTGTTTGTGTGCTTGTTTGTGTGTGTGCGGGAGAGAGTACTAGCGCAGGCCCTACAGCAGGACTCAGTTCCAGCTAGCTGGGTCCATCCCAACAGACAACCCAGCGGACACACTCTTATCTCCTGAGTGGCAGGTTAGTTGTTTTTCTGTCTGTTTTTTTGGTTTGTTTGCCTTTTTGTTTGTGTGTTGTGAGTACAAAACCAGGCCCTGTAGCTAGGCTCTGTGCTAGCTAGCTGGGTCCATTCAAACAGACAACCCAGCGGACACACACTTATCTCCTGGGTGGCAGGTTAGATGTTTATCTGTCTTTCTGTTTGTTTGTTTTGTTTGTTTGTTTGTATGTTTGTTTGTTTGTTTGTATGTTTGTTTGTTTGTAAGTCTGTTGGTTTTTTTTTTTTTTTTTTGTTCGTAAAGTGATACGTTATTAATGAGCTCCGTAATTATTTATTTTCTTTGATAAAGACCTGAAGAAACGCTACACCCAGATGCAGGCTTGGATCAAGGAGGGCAAGGTCCCCCGCTCAGCCCCCCAGGAACCGGCCCTGTCCATTCCCAGCGAGCCACGCGGTCATCTCTTGACCATCTGGATGGGTGGACTGGTCAACCCAGCGGCCGTCATAACGTCGCTGCGTCAGGAGAAGGCTGCGCTGATTGGTTGTCTAATGTCGCAGGTTAGTAAGAAATATTTTTTCTGTGGCAGTTTTGATTTTTGACCATTCCTTACATTTAACCAACATCAATTTCAAGGCATTCAAATCTGTTCAGTGCAACAATATCAAGCATTTCATTAAAAATGTGGTGTTTATATGAATAATATTGATTATTTTGCATTTTTCCAGTTTGTGCCATGTAGTTTTATCACATAGTTTTGTTTTAATTGGTGGTAAAAGTATGTTTGCTAGTGAAAAAGAAATGGCGATGCAACATCACACAGGTAGTAGATGTTTATGCATGTTCATGCAAATAATGTGCAACAATGCCTATTTGTTTTTGATACAGATTGATATTTCCTGCGAGGTGTCCAAGTCGATGAGAGAAGACAGCTTTGACATCATCCACCCTGGCGGCATGTACATGAGGGACGTCTATCTGGATGGTGCATCGTGGGAAATTGAGAACTGTTGCCTAGCAACAGCAAGGTAACCCCTCCTTGGAATTATTTGCCTATTGATATTGAAATGTTCGTATTCAAACTTAGTTTTCAGCTAGCCTTAAGTTTGTTGTTTGAATTTTAATCAGGATGGCCAACCATTAACATCTTGCATTTGCCATAGACTCAATATATGCTCTACCAAGCTCCTGTTGTGAATGTGTTAATAGATTGAAGCACATGCAACTGAAAATATTAGTTACGAATAAAATTAATAGTGGATATTTTGTTGATTCAATTGTCAGTTCAAGCTACCTGGCTGGTGATGCTCCTGAGTGAGTGGTGATATGCACCAAGGAAATATTAACCATAATTACAATAACGATAGCTGTTTTTATTATTATTATTTTGTTCAGAATCAAATACATACACCAAACAAAACAATAAAATATGTTAAAATACATAAGTATTCAGACATATACATCTTAATGTCATCTAGACACCCTATTCCTATTTTGAATATTCCATCTTTATTGTAACTTTTTTCCCTTCAATAGCACCACCTTGTCACCTATGCCAAGCATGTACATCAAACCAGTCCTGCTCGACCAAGAACCAACAACAGAAGGCGGCGAGGAACCCAATGAGGATGCGACTAGCCAAGTAGCGCCCTCTGGTGGTGAAACTCAGCCAGGTGCAGAGAGCGAGGGTGATGATCAGCGTCCAGTATTGGGTGTCTACAACTGCCCTGTGTTCCTGAACCCATCTCGACAGGTAAAGTATACATGTAGTTTGTGTGGGTTCTACATAGAGACCGGGATGTACATGAAACTGCAAAAACCTTCCAAATTTATCCCTACAAAACTGTGAATTATTATTTATAGGTAAAATGCAGTACTGACAAATTTGAATTTTCATTCTAAATTGGAAGAGAAATTTACAGAAGCAGTGTCTTACCTTAATTTAGTGGTGAAAGATGGTGTTTAACAATCACTGGATATACACAAAACATAAATTCATGGTCGCGTTTGATAAGTGTCACTGATAAATGCTTTGTATAAATATTATTATTATTTCCATCATTGTTCTCACCATCATTATCATCATCACCGTGATAATGATGATGGTAATGATGATTGTGATGACAAAAATACAATTAATCATCTTCATCATCATCATCATCATCATCATCATCATCATCATCATCATCACCACCACCACCATCACTCCCATCCTCTAGCTATATTCATCATAATCACTGTCATTATAACTGTTTTCCATTTGCTTTATTATGATTCTATTTATTTCTCAACATTTGTTTTTATTTTAGGTGTGTGTGTTCAGCCTGGACCTGCCCTGTCCTCTCCCTGTGGAGCAGTGGATCATGGCTGGAACAGCTCTCATTCTAGACCCAGGTAAGATTGTCTATGTCTTTTATAATAATTAATAATAATTGTCCATTTTTATATAGCGCTTTATTACAGTTAAGTCTCAAAGCGCTTGGAGCATTATTACCTTGGCTTTAGCTGAGCAGCCTTATTCAAGCGCTGAGGCGTTTCAAGGAATAAATTCCTGCCAAGTACCCATTTACTACACCTGGGTCGAGAGCAGCAAATGTGGATAAAGTATCTTGCTGAAGGACACACTTGTCGCGGCTTTGATGTATTATGAATTATTTTGCATTCTGATATTAAAGGTACTCATACATTAAATACACTGTGTCACAGATTTTACAATACAGATCCTGTATTTACCAAGTTGTGTCAAGTAGCCAAATGACAGTTATCCAATCCCCTTCCCCCCAAAACAAAACTAAACACAAAAACAAATATTTTTGTTTGTATTTTGTAATCCTTTGAACAAATTCATCATACATGCACATTTTACATCTGTATGTATGAAAACTTGACCTCTAAAAGAACTGTAACATCAAAATTCTAACAAACAAAGCATTTCAAGTTGCATTTTGTTGCTTACATGTAGTTAAGTTATAATGATTTACTATGTGAACAGCTTTGTTCTGATTTAAGAAATTATGTTTTCCCTTTCTTCTCCTGTCATATTTGTAGAAGCTCCAGAGAACGGTGCCAGGAAGTGGCCCCAGCCCACACAGCCGATATCCACCAGGACGGTAGAGGAAACCAAGATCAGCGATGAAGGAGGACCATTGAGTGAAAGAGGCCCTCCCTCGCAGGCTTCTAGACGCTCCATAGGCAGCAAACCCGGCAGTGCCACGGGACTCTGGGTCAACTCGGGATCCAGGCACTCTGCCCTCAGCAGGCCCTCAAACAGCCGGCAGTCCGTCAGGTCTGAGAAGAGGGTGACCATCGAGGAGGAAGAGGAAGAACAGCCGCTGCCGACCAAGAGGGAAACCGTCCTAGAGGAGGACGAGGAGGTTGAGGACTCTGGAGACAGGATGTTGGACCTTGAGGATGAGACCAACGTTGACTTAATGCTGACGGCAAGATCTATGGAGCTGAATAAACAGCGCCACCGTCAGACCACCTTTGACTACAGGAACTTGTCCAACAACAATGAGAACGGGTTCCCCGATCAGGAGGGTAACGAGAACGCCAACAACTACCCCGTCGATGATGAGGAAGGCGACTACGATGATGACGTAGATCGTGCTCTGGAGAGGACTTCCACTCGCAGCTCACGTCACACCGAATCAAGAGCATCGACGGCCTCTAGAGGCTCCAGAGCTTCTTCAGGTCACAGTAGAAGTGGACAGAAAGCTCAAGATGATGGACAAAGGTCACCAGAAGTGGAGGATTCAAGGAAGACCGATGAAGAAGAAAGGCAAAGCCCTGTACAGGATGGTGACGACAGGCACTCCCCTGCAGATGATGAAGTAAAAGACAGCTTGCCTAAAGGATCAAAAGCCAGCTTGCCCAACGGATCGAGAACCAGCTTACCCAAGGGTTCAAGAAGCAGTCTCCAGTCTAAGAAGTCAAAGAAAGACGAGGACCACAAAGATCGTCCTTCCTCCGCAGATTCCACCGGCTCTGCAGGAAACAGTGATCTGAAGCCACGTCCTCCCAGTGGCGACAGCCCCAAGAGGTCTGGACGTACCGGGAGCGGGAGCTCCAGGAAATCAGTCCGATCAGCCAAGTCCCGGACGAGCGACGATGGCGACAGAAAGTCCCCTTTGAGTGACAACGGCGACAAGTCAGACAAACCTGAAGATGATGTTGACGACACCCAGCAGGAAGACTCCGAGCCACAAAAGAAGGATCCTCAAGGCTCAAAGGAGTCTCTGAACTTCTTTGAGGAGCTCATCGAGAAGGTTGTGGGGGATGACAGCGATGATGACAAGGATGATGATGATGATGATGACGCGAAGGCGAGGTCAAGGGACGCGAAGTCGGCAGCGAGCCACGGAAGGCTGAGCAGCCAGGCTGGCAGGGCCAGTAGTCAGGGGAGAGCAGCCAGCAGAGGACTTGCTGCCAGCAGGGCCTCAACCCAAAGGAGCGTCTTCAACAAGGATGACCCTGCGTACTAGGAAAACTGAACAATACAGTGGAACCGTGTTTTAAAGAGCTCTGATATAACAAGGCAATTCTGCTTATATCCAAGCTCTTGCTATATGTTTGTATCCTGATAAAACAAGATACCTGATATAACAAAGTAATTTTAATTTTACCTAGGTACTCGTTATAACCCGGTTCCACTGTACCCAGATCAGCTATTAAACATTTGAAACATTTTATGAAAATATGATTGTATTCAAGTGAAATGAATAGAAGATAAAATGCTTACTAATGTGTGAGGAATGGTTAAATAATACAAAAAGACAAAAAACATTGACATTGCCGTTCTTTGAATAGAGGAAAAACAAAACACTTGTCAAGGGGATGCTACATAAAGAGGTGAGTTCAATCACAAAGTTGCCATTAAATGTCAGAAAAGTCAGAAAATATGCGCATTTGAGCCAACGAATTGTGCATTTAGGTGCGACGGATTGCAACCCATTATGCCATACCCCACGGAGAATAGTTTGATGATGCATTCCAATCTTACATACAACATCTCCAAACTAGAATGTGTATATGAATCCTGTATAAAAAGTTATGTTTTTTGAAGTGATATACATGTATGCCATGATAATGGAATGATTTGTGTACTATATTTCACTTTGTAACATACCTTTTGTGGAGCATGCAATAAGCCTGATGCAAACACGACTTTGTACTTTTTTAAAGATATAATTGAAAATAATGTACAGTATAGTTTTCATATGTTATTTAAAATTATTTCAGATAAACACGTAGTATACTTATAATTCAAGATTTTGTGAAATTAATATTTTTTCTTTGTTTCTGAGAAATAATTTCCTACAACTTCAGATAAACAAATTTTCTTCTGACTAATTGTCTTTGAAATAAGAAAGTGCTTTCAATGAGTTACATTCAGTTGTATTTACATTGTATGTATAAAATGTCTTTATACTTGTACATATAGTTATATTGTATTAAAAACAAAGAGTGTATAATATTATTTTGAATTTGTAAATGAGCTATGAGTATTATAAGATATTTCTATTTCCTGAAAAGTGTGAATAGTTCTTGTACATAATTTTGTATGATATCTATAAGTATAGATGTATGTGCATTAATTATTAATATTATGAATGTCTATTTGAAAATAATTTGAGTGATCAATTACAAATTAATTCTAAATGCTATTGGTAACAATATTTCAATCCGTCCGTTCACTTACTTTTGATTATATTAGGAATGTCGGTAAGCTAATCCTTATTGACTTGTCAGTTTATGCAGAGTTAGCTGTATACATGTATGCATGTATACATTCCTCCGTAAAATCTTTCACAAAATCTATGCAAAGTATTAAAAAGAAGTTATTAAACAACAACAAAAATCACATGTTAATATTTGAACCGTCCACTTTATACTGTATATCAGATATTTATGTCATAATTTCATGAACTTGTATTCATAATGCAAGGGATCAGATCACATTTAATACATTTTCTTATGATTTCATATACAGAGCCGTCCAATTCATCAAAGTTGTATCAAGTTGCAGTGAAGGAATTCAACAATCTAATTTTGAATATTTTGTATTGTTTTAATAAAAGTTTATTGACTTTGACTTCAGTTTGTCTTTTTGATTTATTGTTTTTTTAGTAAACAAATGTACTAATTGTGACTTGATGTATCAAAACCCAGCATTTGTCGGTAAAAATAGAAATGCACATTTCTACGACATGAGAAAGGCCTCATCACAAGCTTTCATTTCTTCTAAAACATCGGGCAATATTCGGCAAAGACATGATTACTTAAATTTTACAAACGTAAGTCTTTTACATACATTGGGTGAACTTAAAATGCCAATTCCTTTAAAACATGAATTACTGGTAAATGAAATGCAAAATTAAATTTGATAATTATGGCAACAAGAACAATAACAACAACAACCAACAAAAGTGTATTTATTTATGAACATTAAACATTTATTTGTTTGCAAAATATAATTCTAGAGACGGATATTTGAAGTGAAAGACTGTACAACAATCCAGTGAATACTGCTGGAATAAAAGGGATACTGGCTCACACATTTAAATACACGACTTGTACATATTTACACACACACACACACACAGTATTATAATACTATACACACAGAGTAAAACCAAGAATACGTAAGAATAGATATTAAAGTATATTTGTTAAATATTGACAGACACATGTACTTATACAAGTCTACAGTAAACATGCATAAACATTTAAATACACGACTTGTACATATTTACAAACACACATTATTATAATACTATACTATACACACAGAGTAAAACCAAGAATACATAAGAAATTATGTTTGTAAAATAATGGAATAATCAGTCCAGCACCAATATCTATACCAACAATCAAAATATTAATTCATTAAAAAAGGTTCTTTAAAAATATATATATTTTCTTTTTAGAGCAATCTTCATAAATTATTCATACAATTTAATAATTTTAATATGGTGGTGTCCATACAGTCAAACAGCCATCGACAATTATGGCCCCGTTTCATGAAACCATTCCAATTGTAAATGTCCAATTATTGTAACGACTAAAGCCCGGCACAGACAGAGCCGACTCGACCCGACTGGTTTTCAGTCAGGCTAGAGTCAGCTTCGCTCAGTCGGAGCCGATCCAACATGTTGAATTGGCCTCGAATGACCTCCGACTGGCACTTGACTGGAAAAACCGGAGTCCTGAGGCAGCACATACTGAGTTAATCAGGCTGAAAACCAGTCGGATCGGGTCGAGTTGGCTCTGTCTGTACTGGGCATTAGGCAACATCATTAATGCTCAATGCTAATTGAATGTTGTCTTTTCTTCCAGTAATTTAATAGACATTTAAAACAATTGGAAAGCTTTTATGATACAGGGCAGAGATTGGAATGTTCACAAATTAAAAACATTGAGTCTTTGGTTCAAACTTAATATCTACTAGATATTATTCAACTTTATATAATCATGTTAAATATCATGTTAAATCATGTTAAATATAAATACACATGCGTACATGTAGTGATGATTTGAGAAGACCGAGATGTGAACAATTAATTGTGTAGAAATTAAAAAAGTAGAGTTGAAAAGCATCAAATACTTGACTATGCATTGTTGAACATCTAGCCTAAATCTGGCTTGCTAATGTGAAGCCATAATGCAAACTAACTCAAACAGAATCATATTACCTGAGGCAACAAGTTATTTATAATTATAATACACGTACACCTCTCATATTACCAAAATATATTAACAATGCCCTATGGGTTTAATCTCAAAATGCATCTTTCCATTTGATAGTTTACATCATTTCTATCATTTCTATCATTTATTAAAGCTGACTTGAGGCTAAATAATCCATAAATCATAATCGTCAACCAGAGACATCGGCTGGTTGGTCTTGTGGAAGTTAGTGATGATTTTCTTGTCCATTGTAGTTTTCCAACAAACTAGTTATACTAAGTAAAATGTCCAATTCCATTGTCAACATAATAATTCAGCTGGTTTGTCTTAATTGTAAGTCTTTGAAACTTTCGTCAAATGGTGTAAGTTTTCTCTGTCTTCTTTGCGACGGATTGGGAGACTATTTTTTTACATGTCAACGTGAGAAATTCTCCAAGCTAAAAATCGTCATCGTCGACCAGATAATTTGGCTGGTTGGTCTTGTGGAAGTTAGTGATGATTTTCTTGTCCATTGTAGTTTTCCAACAAACTAGTTATACTTTATTAAAGTAAAATGTCCAATTCCATTGTCAACATAATAATTCAGCTGGTTTGTCTTATTAGAAGTCTTTGAAACTCTCGTCAAATGGTGTAAGTTTTCTTTGTCTTTGACTTCTTTGCAACAGATTGGTAGACTAGCTAGTATCTAACATGACAACGTGAGAAATTCTCCAAGCTAAAAATCGTCATCGTCGTCAAGATAATTTGGCTGGTTGGTCTTGCGGAAGTTAGTGTCTTGTCCAGTGTAGTTTTCCAACAAACTAGTTATACTTTAAGTAAAATGTCCATACTATTGTCAACATGAGAATTCAGCTGACTTCCATTTAATAAATGGAAGTCTTTGATACTCTTCACAAATGATGCAGCCTCTCTTCGCAGTAAACTGGCAGACTCGACAAATCCTCAAAGCCTCAAAGCGTCGTCATCAACCAGATAGCTTGGCTGGTTTGTCTTGTGGAAGTTTGCGATGCTTTAATCTCTTTGAAATATGAGTTATCTGGTAATCAGGCAACCTAGTAAAATGACAATTTGAAATTCAACTCTCCAAGGCTAAAAATCGTCATCGTCGACCAGATAATTTGGCTGGTTGGTCTTGTGGAAGTTTGCGACGCTGTCTCGCTTCTCGTCCATGCGGGCCGGCTTCTTTTTCCGGGTGGCTAGGCGGAACGCGTTCCACACCCGCAATGTTCCGTCCCATGCACCTGAGATGTACTGAGAAAAAGAAAACAAAAACAACAAACAAAAATGAAGAGGATAAGATGAATTTCCAATCCATAAAATCATACTAATATATAGAGTAAATTCATGAATTGAATCGACCCAAAAGAGGCAGGCAAGCTTCTTTCTTCGGGTAGCTAGGCGGAACGCATTCCACACCCGCAATGTTCCGTCCCAAGCGCCAGAGATGTACTGAGAAAATGGAGAAGAAAACAAACAAAACATGGAGAGATTGAGATAAAATTATAATCTAGCAAAAGGGTATTAGATAAAGAGAACAAATTAAGCAAACAGAGAAATTTATAAATTAAATCAATTGATCCAAATTAAACAGGCCAGTTTCTTTCTTCGGGTAGCTAGGCGGTATGCGTTCCACACTCGCAATGTTCCGTCCCACGAGTCCGAGATGTACTGAGAAGAAGAAGGAAAGAAATTAAGAAATTGATAAGATATTATATTCAGTTGAAAACATAGCATTACTCAAATAAGATGTGGCATATCATGACAGGCCCACAAAGTACTTGTAAAACACAAGAAATTATTGTACATATAATGAAGAAAAGAAAAAGCATGATAAATCTCTTATCTAGTAAACGCCTGGCAACAATTTAAAAAGATTCTGTGTGATGTCAGGCTGACTTCATACTATAGGTAATAAATACCAAGAAATTAACAGAGAACATTCAGAACATTCAATATAAAATGCAACATAATCATGGATACATGACACAGATCTGAATAAAACTCTAAAAATCTAAAAGCAAATTGAATCATATTACGAACTGTACTAGATGGATCTTCGACTGCGCGCAGTCGAAAATGATGCCTCCGTCATTGCGCGATTTATATCAAGCCCAAATTAAACATACACAGAATTAATTCTGTCGACTCAATTTTGATGGCAATCTGTCTATCAGATCTTGACATATCACAACTACAGTATGACCTATATATAAGTGACCTTGACCTTTGCCCTCATGACCCCACATTTTATTAGCTTATTAGCTCCCCAAAATTCAAATTATACATGTAGGTACCAAGTTTGATGGTTATTGGTCAACTGATACTTTGACCTCATGACCCCAAAATCTAATGACTACAAATGCTCCCTAAGATACATTCAGGTACCAATTTTGATGGAAATCTGACATTCAGTTCTTGAGATTTCCATAATCACAAGCTATAAAAACACATATAACGATTTTAGATTATAATATTTTTTCATTTTGTTCAACATGAAACATAAAATACTTTGATAAATGACACTAGATCTTGATTTATTATAAAAAGTGATAAATGACAAACAAAATTACCTGGTTTCTCTCTGGTACGTGGATGATGCACCGGATGGAGTCGGTGTGGCCAAAGTTGGTTTGTAGGAGCTTGTTCTTGCTCGGGTTGTACACTCTGGCAATGGGGACAAATAGAAGATAAGCAATGTATTATTAAAGGTAGTGTTGAGTATTGGTATTTCCCGAAGTGCCCCCCTGATATTTTTTGGTGAGATAATGAAAAACTGACTGTCAAATTCGAAAGAACATACAATTTTAATGACAGAATAAACTTTATTTGATCAAAGTCAGTTCAGAAATGGCTGAAATATCCATAAATATATTTTTATTCAAAATGTTCTTCACCGGGCGATATTTAGACTTTTTAGAAAAATTTCAAAAAATGCTTGAAGACTATTTTTAAAAAAATCAGAATAGGTTTTTAAAAAGTTGTTGATGATATCTCTATTGTATCATTATTTTAACAAACATTAAATGCACAATTTTATATGAAAAAAGGCTAAAACCAATGATAAAAAAAAAATAGCGCCCTCTTGAGTTGTAACGACTCTTTTTGAATGATAACAGGGGTTTTACTTAGTTGTTTGTAATTGTGTATACTCTTCGAGCATGGTGAAGTTATAACTATTACTTTGTACCGTAATGGTGCAGGTTTTGGTTACTAAAGTTAAGTTTGTCCAATACTCAACTATCCCTTTAACAACACGAACAATTTCATCACTGACAACAACAACAACTACAATACACAGTTTTACTACTACTACTACTACTTCTGGGAGTAATATTTAGTAATAACATTGATACAACAATTATGATAATATCGTTAATTATGATTTGATGGACTCATTCTATGTCAAACATCGATCAGATAAAGATAAGACACAGCTGGCTCAACATCAGCACTAGTCTTCTTCCTGGAAGCCACTGAACTTCAGGTTTGGAATTAGATTTATATTATGACAATTATAGACTTTTTTATAGACTTTTTTCAAATGTTTACATCAAACAGTACGTGTTTGCATTTCGCACCACCAAAATAAAAAGTCTTGAATCAAGAATCTTGATCTTAAGTTGTGTAATAAGGCAATAAGGACAAAGCTCTTTTTTAACCTCAAGCTTTAGACAAGAGAAAGTGCTAATAAATACTCACTTGATGACATTGTGCACCCCAGCCACGATGCACTCTGATACATGGTCCAGACACATGGCCGTGACAGGGCCGTGTGCATTGATGATTTGCTCGCAAGTCATACCATCACCACTCTATAATCGCAAGATCATGGAAACAAAATTAAGGATTGGTAAATTTAAAATCTTTATAACCAAAAATGGATTATCATTAAATCTGACTTGATTTGTTTTAGTTAAGTCAACTTAATATATGGTCCAGACACATGGCTGTGACAGGGCCGTGTGCGTTGATGACCTGCTCACAGGTCATACCATCACCACTCTGTAATGTCAAGATTGCAACAGCAAAATTTAGAAATCAGCAAGTATTTAAAGATAATAATCACAATCAATGATTAATCTAATTAATGAGAAATCTAAAATTATATCTCCAAGCAAATCAACTCAATAATTGGATAGACACATGGATGTGACAGAGCTGTGTGTGTTGAGGATTTGCTCACAGGTCACCATTCTGTGTCGGGAGTCAGGTTCAAGATCGTAATCACAATCAATTATTATTAAGTCTAAATACATTTTTGCATCCAAAATCAAACTTCTGTAACTATAAAGATTTCACTGACAATCACTCTATTGAAGTCTAATAATAATCTTTGTATGCCAACCGGGACACTTCTGCAAATAGCTCAATATGGGTGCATGAGTAGCAATGTGTCCTTAAATATTTGAGACATAATTATGATGAAATTGTGGAGTGATCATCATTTCCCATAATTTCATAAATTCAGAAACTGCTTTGTACTGTGAGAATTCGAACCTACCCATAGTCTGATGGTGCCATCCTCAGACGCAGTGATCCAGTTGTCACCAAAGTTGCTCCACTTGACCTGCATGACCTCACTCTCATGACCCTGTAGAGTGTTGACCAGGCTCATATCGTCTCCCCGCTCACTGAAGTGTCTGATATACACCATCTTGTCTCCAGATGCACATGCAAACTCATTCCTGAATAACAAATTAATAGAGAACATATCACAAAATAAACAAAAACCCTAAAGCAATGTCAAAGTCATTCCTGTGCAATAAATAGAGACAAGACAACAAAATGAATTGATTAATAGTCCTCTGATGCGTCAATCCAGTTGTCCCCAAAGTTGCTCCATTTGACCTGCGTAACCTCACTCTCATGACCCTGTAGAGTGTTGACCAGGTTCATATCGTCTCCCCGCTCACTGAAGTGTCTAATGTAAACCATCTTGTCTCCAGATGCACACGCAAACTCATTCCTGTACAGCAAATTAATAGAGAACATATAACACAATAAATGACAACCCTAAACCAATTTCAAAGTCAGTCCCAAGCAACAGATAGAGAAAAGACAACAAAAATAATAGATTAATAGTCTGATCGTGCGGTCCTCAGACGCCGTGATCCAGTTGTCCCCAAAGTTGCTCCATTTGACCTGCGTGACCTCACTCTCATGACCCTGTAGAGTGTTGACCAGGTTCATATCGTCTCCCCGCTCACTGAAGTGTCTGATATACACCATCTTGTCTCCGGATGCACATGCAACCTCATTCCTGCAAAATGATATTAATAATAATAAATAACATTCAAAAAGCGCTTAATACATTAAGTTTCTAAGTGCTAATGGACAAAATACTATCAAGAATGGATCACAAAGATAAATGACAACTCAAAACCAATTTCTGTTACCATGAACAAAACTCACAATAAAAGTTGATAGAAGGACCGAAAGTCATGTAGTCATTTATAACTCAATGATGAGCAGCTTGTTACAACATGTTCATGTCAGCTCGCTCAACGGTTTATATGTTTGTACCAATGCACATGAAAACTCATTCCTGCGAACATAAACAGAAGTTAAAATCAAGAAGATGGTTAAAAAGGAAGGAATGAAAGTAGCCTTTTAAAACTTATATTTGCAAACATTTGCACCTAAAAATATTACCATCCCTTATCCTTTGGTAAAGTTCAAATCCACGAAAATGATCTTGTGCACTATCTCAACTCCCTAGGAGCATACTAGCCACACACTGCCATACAACACTACAATGTTAGTCATAATTGTACATACCTTCTGTGACTGTAGTCCATGTCGTTGACGATGCCATCGCAGGCAAGCTCTTCTACGTCCAGACCGTCTTCGGACAAGTTCCTGAATCGATCCACAAGCCTGAAACAATGAATAATGCAAAGCATGAATTAAAGGGACTTAGTAACATTGTCCAAATCCTCAAAATAAAATTTTTATTCTAGCGGTTCCCTCATACCTTGTTGTATTCGTATTAACAATAAAATCATGGGACAGGTTTCGGTTTTTCAAATTTCCCTTTCGTTACAAAGATATGTACGATCGAAGTATTCAGATCGTGTACAAAGTGAGTGCAGTGAGTTAGTGAATATCACTTTGCATTTTCGCTCATTACTTGGCCATGCAATGTCCATTTGACTTGAAATTTTCACACAATACCCTGTGGACATATAAGATAACAACAGTATACATTGCATCAACCATTCATCACTTTTTGCACATGACAGCAAAGTTACTAGATCCCTTTAAAGCATGGAAGATTTACGATGTTGTTCTGAACTGTCATACAATTGTTAACTTCCCAAACTTCATAGTTATTAGAAAATTGGTCAGATATTCATAGACTTCCTTCATCCCTTTCATGAACTAACTTTAAACTGTTCATACGATTCCATATCCATACTTCTACACCCTTTTGGAATTTTCACATACGATCACTTCAATAAATATTCATTAATCGTTTATGACATTGCACCAGATAACTTTTAGGAAAATTTCATGAAATTCAAACTTACTTTCCCTCTTCCAGGTCCCAAATGAGGACTCTTCTATCCCAGCCAGAAGTTACCTGCAGAAAAAATAATGAATACAATTAAATGATAGACAGAACAAGTTCCTCGAAAGAATACCAACAGTCCTTCTTAGGACTCACCAATCCTCTCCTTATACATGGTGCAATCGCAAACCACACGTATTAGAACAAATTTTGTAGAAAACTTCATACTCTTAAAATGAGTATTAGGTTACCAATGTAAATTGTTTCATTGACAACTAGATGGATCTTCGACTGCGCGCAGTCGAAAATGATGCCTCCGCCATTACGCAATTGATTTATGTCAAGCCCAAATCAACATGTACACAGAATTAATTCTGTCAACTCAATTTTGATGGTACTCTGTCTTTTAGATCTTGACGTATCACAATTATGAGCTATAAGTGACCTTGACCCTTGCACTCTTCCCTATTATACATTCAGGTATCAAGTTGGATTGAAATCTGATATTCAGTTCTTGAGATTTCCAATCTCAAGCTACTTTTACATATAATGAGCCCTGTGACCTTTGACCTTTGACCTCATGACCCCCAAAATCTAATCAGTTCATTGGCTCTCCAAGGAACATACATGTACCAAGTTTGGTCAGAATCTGTCAATCCCTTCTTGAGATAACGCGATCACGACCTATTTTTGCATATATAATGAGCTCTGTGACCTTTGACCTTTGACCTCATGACCCCAAAATCTAATCAGATCATTGGCCCCCCAAGATACATACATGTACCAAGTTTGGTCAGAATCAGTCAATCCGTTCTTGAGATAACGCGATCACGAGCTATTTTTGCATATATAATGAGCTCTGTGTCCTTTGACCTTTGACCTCATGACCCCAAAATCTAATCAGATCATCGGCCCCCCAAGATACATACATGTACCAAGTTTGGTCAGAATCAGTCAATCCGTTCTTGAGATAACGCGATCACGAGCTATTTTTGCATATATAATGAGCTCTGTGACCTTTGACCTTTGACCTCATGACCCCAAAATCTAATCAGATCATCGGCCCCCCAAGATACATACATGTACCAAGTTTGGTCAGAATCTGTCAATCCCTTCTTGAGATAACGCGATCACGAGAACGGGACGTACGTACGGACGGACGGACAACCCGAAAACATAATGCCTCCGGCTACTTCGTTGCGGAGGCATAAAAATTAAATGACTCTGGCTACTTTATAGCGTATATGCATAATCAAGCAATGCTTTAATAACTAGTTTTGGTAAACGATTAATCAAATGAAACAAAGAGACCAAATTCTATTCAAAAAATAAAGTATAAACAATTCGTAAAAAAATTAAATATTTCTTCATTATCATAATAATGTAAGTTACAGCTATTTCTAATTTCAAAAGGTGAACATTAGGAAGATGAAACAAATACATTTTAAGTGAATTGATACAAATTAAAGTACTAAGTAATACGTTATTCTCACCAGATAGGTAGTACTGTATCCGTGCTGCTTCCCCACAAGAAACATACTGGTCACGCAGCTACTGTGGCCTGTAAGCACGTTCTTACAAACAAATCCCGCCACGCGGTTCGTTACCGAGTCATCCTAAACGTGAAATAAAGAAAAGAAACAGTTTTGTGTGAACAAGGCTCAAATAATGAACATATAATACTGGTCACGCAGCTACTGTGGCCGGTAAGCACATTCTTACAAACGAATCCCGCCACACGGTTCGTTACTGAATCATCCTAAACGTGAAATATAGAAAAGAAACAATTTTGTGTGAACAAGGCTCAAATAATGAACATACTGGTCACGCAGCTACTGTGGCCGGTGAGCACGTTCTTACAAACAAATCCCGCCACACGGTTCGTTACTGAATCATCCTAAACGTGAAGAGAAAGAAAAGAAACAGTTTTGTGTGAACAAGGCTCAAATAATGAACATACTGGTCACGCAGCTACTGTGGCCGGTGAGCACGTTCTTACAAACAAATCCCGCCACACGGTTCGTTACTGAATCATCCTAAACGTGAAGAGAAAGAAAAGAAACAGTTTTGTGTGAACAAGGCTCAAATAATGAACATACTGGTCACACAGCTACTGTGGCCTGTAAGCACGTTCTTACAAACGAATCCTGCCACACGGTTCGTTACTGAATCATCCTAAACGTGAAATAAAGAAAAGAAACAATTTCGTGTGAACAAGGCTCAAATAACGAACATACTGGTCACGCAGCTACTGTGGCCGGTAAGCCCGTTCTTACAAACGAATCCCGCCACACGGTTCGTTACTGAATCATCCTAAACGTGAAATAAAGAAAATAATTTTTTTTGTGTGAACAAGGCTCATATAATGAACATACTGGTCACACAGCTACTGTGGCCAGTAAGCACGTTCTTACAAACGAATCCTGCCACACGGTTCGTTACTGAATCATCCTAAACGTGAAATAAAGAAAATAATTTTTTTTGTGTGAACAAGGCTCATATAATGAACATACTGGTCACACAGCTACTGTGGCCAGTAAGCACGTTCTTACAAACGAATCCTGCCACACGGTTCGTTACTGAATCATCCTAAACGTGAAAGAAATGAAAGAATTTATTCAATATTAACGAGGCACCCACAAAATAGTTGGAAAATAATGATTACATAACTATGTCATGCTAACTTGTTCTATAAACACAATACACCACTATACACAGTTTGCTGGTCAGCCTTAACATGACTGAAATGGTAGAAGGGGACATGAACAATGCTGCCTATAGTGAGTGAAAGGAGTCCAAATTAACTGCATTATTTCTTGCTAGGCTTGTCAGGCGAACAAAAATATTCATTCTGGCTAGAAAGGAAAAAAATTATGGCTCACACAGTGGCGCAGTGTGGTCGGACTAATTGGGGGGGGGGGGGGGCACGCAAAATTATTGGGGGGCACACCATATGTATTTCTTTGTTTTTTCAAAAAATGTCCCTGTATGTTTCCTATCGTTTTTTTCTTCAAATAATTGGGGGCACATGCTCCCCCCCCCCCCCCCCCCCCCCCGCTATATGCGACTGCTCACACCAAAAGATGACCCATGTAAAAAAGTACTGCGAGTACTGAGGAAAAACCGCAGTAGTACTACAGTAGTACTGCGGTATTACTGCATTAGTCGTAGTACATGTGGTATTACTGCAGTACTACCACAGTACTACTGCGGTACTAACACAGTACAAATGCAGTACTGGCAGTACTGTCGCACAATTCGCGGTACTCGTACTCTAGAAGTACTGCGGTAGTACTGTGGTAGTACTGTGGTAGTACTGTGGTAGTACCGAAGTACAGCAGTAGTACCGCAGTACTATCGCAGTAAATTTACCAACCAATTTACCGGAGTAAATGTACTGTGAGTACCGCAGTACAAGTACTGCGGTACTACTGCGGTAAGTTTACTGCAGTTGTACTGCAGTACTTTTTTTACAAGGGGAGAGATAGGGATACAAAGCTGTACCTCTGTGTTTTCTAGTGAGATGGTTTCTTCAAATTCCGATGAGTTGTCAGAAGTGGATTCGGAGAAGTGGTTTTGCGCCGTCAGCAGGATGCGGTATTTCTTCATGAGGTCTTCGTCATCTGAGGGCTTCATGTTCCTCAACGCATTGACAGCTGCATCGTCAAATCCCCAGATATCTAAAAAAAAATAAGATGGAGATTACTGCATTTCATACGAGAATAGACTTTGTGGTAGTTCATATAATTGTTTAGGACTTCAGAAGAATGCTTTATTTCTTCATAAGGTCTTCGTCATCCGAGGGCTTCATGTTCCTCAACGCATTGACCAGCATCGTCAAATCCCCATATATCTAGAGAAAAAAACGATGAGAGTCAAGATATGTCACAAACACTTTCATCTACTTAACATGAATTTAGAACTTGTGGTACTTTATTGTTGTAGCAAAGAAAATGGGATTCCAACGGAATTCGAAACCGAGACCCCCGGATTGCTAGACCGGTGCTCTAACCGACTGAGCTATAGAAAACCCTAGTACGGCGTTTGTCCCTCAAACCCCTTAATTTTCATTGCTCGTGTGGTCAGAAGCTATTATAAACCTGACATAAACCAGAAGGATAGAAATCAACTTGTGGTACTTTATAATTGTAAGATATGATCTGCAATCAGAAAGATGCAATATTACATGTACTTTATCAAATCTTCTTCATCCACAGGTGTTGTGTTCCTTAGCTTTTTCACAGCCTCAACATTAAATTTCCCAATATCTTGAGGAGACGAACAATTAAATTGAGAAATCGAGAAGAAACAATACATTTGAACAGACCTTCCAGGGTTTTTATCATTACAAAATTGCATCTTGCTGTTAACAGAATATGTCATTTTTTCATTACATTGATAAAAAGGGACTTGTTTTAAATTAGCAATGGCTTTGAACTTCATTGCATTTGTTGAATAACTTTTGAATGTACATACATGATTTACAATAATGCAAATATGATGAAAAATCAGACTCCACTTACAGATGTTGCCGTCTTCGGAACCCAGGAGGAGCATATCCAGTGCTTCCACAAATAGGGCCTTGAGGACGGCTGAGTTGCTTTGCTTGTAAGTGGAAGCGGAGTCGGCGGGCTTGTTGTAGGAGTAGTGGCTGGGGGTGGGGTTGTGGAGGCTGCGAACGAAAGCAGACACCTGAGGGGGCCGGTCCTCCCGCTTCAGGTTGCGCAGCTGCGCGAGCTTCGACTTGGCTTCCGTCAGCAGGAACGTCTCTTGGCTAGAGAGAAAGGATTTAGATGAAAGTCAACACTTCAAATCCTGACAGTGGCTACTAATAAAAACTCTTTGACAAAACATCAGGGAATTTTAATTTTTTTTTATTATCATGCACAAAATGAGGTTTCGCCTCTTGTTGCATTTCTACCTGTAGAAGAGTTTTCTAATAAAATATAATATTAATTCAAACATAAAAAGCTGACCAGAAATATATAATATAATTGAAAAAGAGCAAAGAAAATGGGATTCCAACGTCAATCAATATAATATTCACTGTTTGTCTGTACTTGAAATGATAAAACTTGAATGACTGTTTTAAACTACCACCAGTGTTGGGTATCTCGAGATCAATCTTGATCTCAAGATCGGCATCAGTAATCTCGATCTTGTTCTTGATCTCGGAATTGTCGCTCGAGTTCAACATTCTTATTACGTAAAATATCAAACGAAAAAGCTTTTAAAATCGTTCACCAATCGGCGAAAACACGACTTTGAGGAGCGGATGCACCCAGGCCCCCCGGGCCGCTCATAGTTGGACGGAAAATCAAGTGGCCGAAATTCAATGTTGTGATTTTGGCATTTTGTTTACTACACTTTGGAACATGTGCTGAGCTGCAAGTCTCTACATGAAAAATTACGCAATCCTGATCGATCCCCAGGCGTGCCCGGCCCGGGCCCTGGCGCGGCGCAATACGCACGTGCACTAGCAAGCAAGCAGTGTAAAAGTTGTAAACACACATACCGGGCGCCGGGCCAGCCCAGCCAAGGACAGTCGCTGAGTCGTGACCGTGACCAGGCATGCTTCTGAAGGTCTGATTGCTGTTTTTTTACAACTTCTGATTAGTGAATAGCTTTTACGATCATTGTTTAGCTATGATGGATTCTACTTTTTAAACTTTGTTTTGATATTAAATTAACCTAGAGCTACAAATTGATCATTGTTTGTCCTTATTTGCCCACCATATATTCTTGGCAGGTTATAAGTGGTTGAATTATAATGAACTTATAAGCCATAAATCAATCTTCTTTGAATGGTTGTGAGGTATTCTGTTTCCTTTCCTTCCTTTTTTATTCTTAATTAAGCCTGGTCTCATGATCTTGATCTTGATCTCGGAGGTTCTGATCTCGATCTTGAGCTGCGGATCTTGATCTCGGACTGTCTGATCTTGATCTTGATCTTGGACCCCACACTGACTACCACCATGATACAAACCCCTTGAAGAAGAAGTTTATGGTACACCACATCAATAGTGTCCCTTGGAAGAAAGGTGGTCTATAGAAGAAAGCACTCATCGATCAATGTTTTTATCAGTATACTCTGTTCCCCGTCATGAATATCAGAACTGATATGATGAATGGTGAGTGGGTCTAGCTTCTTTGTTAGGATAGCTTCTTCCAAGTGAGAATATTCAAAGTGGTGTATCTGTACATATCTCCAATCTCTGTGGCCTCTAAATATCAACTGTTCGCCGAGTCAATCACCCATATTTGTACGCACTGTGAGTGAGGTTTATTTATGCAATAATACGGTCATCAAGCATCTTCAGAGTGCAAGCGATTATTATATACAGGATCCTATGCGTGCAGGCACGCATCGCGGAGGAACGCTTGGCCAATAATTATAAAATTATACCTCTTCACGTTACCCTTTACCATGGAAACCTTCAAAGATACAGACTTCCTGTTGATCGATTTTTTAATAGCTTACCTGTACATGAAGTGGTTGGACTGTAACCTCTCCCAGTTATTGGCCTGACCATCGCTGCCACCATCGAAGAACAGGATCGGATCTTTCTTGGCTGGAAAATAATCAACCGATAACATTTTATTTATGAAATATATCCATACAAATCCAAACAAATATTGCACTCTAGATACAAAACACTACTTTAATGAACAGAGGATATTACAGCAGGAAAAATAAATTTTGCTGATGGAAATTATAATTATAAATAACACAATAAAAATAACTGAAATTATTATGATTAGTAACAAATTGTAACAGAAACAATCGATACATTCTGCATTTTACAGAAACGTAAAAATAAGCAAATAACTACATCAAGGGTCCGTTCAGAATTTACACCGAACATTTTGCTTGTTTTCCTGAAAATAAACTAGGTAGGCTTATATTTCAAGTACAATGCACTTTAAATACATTCCTAGCTGCTATATTTGTGAGTCACAAGTTAAACACCTTTCATTTCTAGAGTTCGCATTCAATTTGGGCACATTATGAAACAATGGAATGAATACACTTACTGTATGTGAGGCATTCTACAGCATGCTTGCACTTGAGAGTTGTAATGCAGCCATGGGGGTTGTACTTCCACATCAAGATGTGTCTTCTACTCGAACTTGCTGCAATGAGAAATAATAATAAAATAATAATAATGGTGGCTACTTATATAGCACACGTTCCGTCTTTCGATGCTCGCGGCGCATCACTATTATTACCCTGGTCATCGGATACATACTGCGCTCAAGCCAGCACACAAAGTGCACATATTCCACTCCCTGGGGAGCATTCCAGCCAGGCAACCTCATAGGTGCACGAAGCGCTAAGGAACTCCATTCCATCCTTCCTGGTACCCATTTATACACCTGGGTCGAGAGCAGCAAATGTGGATCTTGCTGAAGGAAAAATGTAATAGGCATACCTTGGGTTCGAACTCGAGACCTCACGATTGGAAGGCATGCGCTCTACCAATCTTGCCACACCACGGGAATAGATGAAAAATCAGTATATTCTTGAGAAGAATTCTGTATTCCCTGTATATTTGCTACAATTAGGAATAACATGCAGTCGTATGTAGATTAGACTTACTAGCTAGCATGCAAACAAACACAATTGCTGGGCTTGCTTGTCTATTGCAAAGATTCTACCTTCATTGGTTATGCTCCCACATTGTGCTAAGGAACTTACAGATACTAACAATTAGGCCTACAGTTATAACATCAACATCTCTCATGTAGTTTGAATATACTCTATACTAATAGCCCGGTCACATATCAACGGATTGCGTAAACGGACGTCAAACGGAGAGCTAAATTTTTCCATCCGTTCGTCTCCGTTCGTACGCGTTTCTTGTCCGGTGATGTACGTTGTTCTATGTTTTGTACACAAAGCAATGGAGACGACTTTCATCACCGGATAATTTCATTTCGCAAATTTTCTATTCGTTGGGCATTCGTTTCCGCTATCCGTTGATATCTGACCGGGCCATTTACCTATGACTTGGTTGAGTTCTGGGATGTACTTCATGTGCTGTAGATGGTACTTCTCATTCTCTTCATCCGGATGAAATGTCCCGATGAAATCTGACACCTAAAATTTAAAAAAAAGAAGAAAAAAAAGAAGCATAATTCGATACATGATCATGGTGCTACATATCGTAGTATTAGTTGTATTATTTTCTGTTCTGCGCTTAGAAACATCAGTATGAAGCGCTATATGAATATTATGTATTATTATTATTATTATATCCTTTTTTTAAGACTTGCAGGGAAGCAAAGAAAAAGAAGAAAAGACACACTTGCCAAAAAAGAGAATCGGTTATATTTGCCAAAAAGTCCCACAAAAAATTAACTTAATTTATAGGTGTTGAGATATCATGAGAAAAATGCCTGGCTCTATTATTTTGACTCACATCATGACAAAATGGTGCATACAACTTTTTCACACAGAAATGTAAACTTTTACTTGCATAAATTATTTTTAAATTATGAAAGTATATATTTCATCAAAATATATGAATAGAGAGGTATAATTATGCAATCCGAAATCTTGCTTTAATTGTCCCAACTTACATTCTCCCCCGATTTGGGATCATAGAGCGCAGCTACCGGAGACGTCCCACTAGATATCCAGAGTGTCTTGTTCTTAGGGACGTAGCACAGATCAGTGATGGTCGACAGGAATCCATCCAATCGATGGGTCAGCTTGCCGTCTTGTGACCAGATCTTGACCACCTTGTCAAACGAACCCGTAACCAACCTAAAAAATCGCCACAATGATAAAAGAGAATTATAGCAAAAGTAAAAGTCATAACAATACAAAATATTCATCATAATTAGGAAGCTGGTGATGGTCGGTGATGGTCAGTGATGGTGGATCGGGAATCCATCAAGTCAGTTTGCCGTCTTGTGACCAGATCTTGACCACCTTGTCAAACAAACCAGTCACCAACCTGAAGAATTTGCCAAAATGATACAATATTAAATAAATGTTCTGATGAGGTGTTCTGGTAAAGTGGTCACAGACCCATGAATGGTGAAGCGTTTTCCAATTATATATTTTTTTCTGGAAACATATTTTTCTAAACATGTTGATGGAATGGACTACTAAAGCTGTTACCTTTCATTCATAAGAATATTATTTTTGGGTGGTGGTACCCTAGCCCAATTGTTAGAAGAGCAGCACTAATGGGTACTTTTATATAATTAACTAGCTGCCTCGGCGCTTCGCGCCTCGGCAGCTAGAATCGGCGCTCCGCGCCTCATTATTGAAAAATGAAATTTAAAAAAAAAAATAATAAATAATAATAATAAATGTAAAAAAAAAAAATTTAAAAAAAAAAAAATAATAATTTAAAAACAATTATTTATAAAATGATAGTAATGGTTGCCATCATCATCACCAATTTTACCACTACCATTACTACCATCTTCATCATCATCATCATTGTTATCATCACCTTTATCCTCAGCAGTATTGATTATTGCCTTCTTCAATACCACCACCACTATTAATTCATTATATCCATCATCCCATCATTACTACACCACTATCGTGTTATCATTTTACCATATTTATTACTATTACTTTATTTTCTTCTGAATTAGCACCTGCTTTTTCGTTGATATAACTTTTTCGTATCACCATTAATGTATTTTGATCACCATAATCATATTATCATGTACACCTTCACCACAACCACCATTTTACTGTGTCGTCAAAACCATAATGTTCATTATCATTGATCATTGCCATCATCACCTTCTTTTTTATAGATCATTACCACTATCGCCATCATCAGCTTTTTGTTCAAATTCAGTTCATTCTGATCGGTCATTGCATTCATCACTACTACTACCAACATCATTGTTACCACCATCATTAACACTACACCATCATTTTTACCATTATTAACATAATAACTATTATCTCATCACCAGCACAATCACATCGTTGTTTTTATTTTCATTTTATTCATATCAATAATGTATTTATCATTCATCATGTTTACTCTTACCACCACCATCATCATTATTGTTGTTGCATCAATTTTCATCTTCATCATTATTGATAATTGCTATTATCCCACCATTAACATTATCATCATTATGATCATCACTACCAACACTATGTCTGCATCATCATTTTCGTCATCATTAAATATTGTATCATCATTGCCACCACCACCACATCATTCTTACCACTATTATCAACACACCATCATTATTACAACCATCATTTTTAGCACCATCTTATTTATTGGTATTTTTATCACTATACCTTCAACATCATCATTATCACCACTACCACCTGTATCATTATCATTATCATCAATATGGCTGAAATATCAACAAATGCATTTGATCTTATAATTATTTGGGGCCCAAATAATTAGATATTTAAAAAAAAATTAAAACATAATGCTTGCACTTTTTCAAAAATCTTCGAAATCGTTTTTTAATTATTTGTTGATGATTTTTCCAATTAAATATTATTTCAATCAAACATATCATGCATAATTTTGAATTGAAATGGTTAAAACTGATGACATTTCAGAAGTGCCCTCTTGTGTTCAAAATGGCTCTTTTTGAATGATAACATGCTTTTTACTTAGTCATTTTGCAATTTTGTATATTTTTTTAGCATGGTGGAGTTTACTATTAGTTTAGGCTATAAGGTTACTGTCCAGGTTTGGTTACTAAGTTTAGCCATACCAAAACTAAACTACCCCTTTAACGTGCAGATTTTTAGCGTATACATATATGCACATGCCCATACATAAATACACATGCAAACATACGCATACATACACAGATGCATGCACTCACACACATACATATGCATGCACATACCCATACAAAAGCGACACAAATGCACACCTACATAAATATACATTTCCATACACATTACACACACATATGCATGGACACACATACAGTACATATGGCGGTGGTGCATGCATGACGTGTCTCTGAGGAGCTCCGAATTTTAGTCTTTTTAAATCACTTTTTATGCGGTCTTTTTAGCCAAAACTTGTTTTTTTTAAATATATATTGCTCTGTTAGAGCTTTTTAGTCGTCGGAGAGTTTTTGAAAGAAGTTTTTGATGTGGAAAAGCGAATTTTTAGCGTTGGAATTTGTAAGTCGACGCGGCAGCAGAGTGAGCGAGGATACCAGCGGGTGCGACGCAAATCCATCGGGAGTCTGCGGGGCGACCGGCCAACGGAGTTTTCGCTAATACTACACGCAAACCTGGACAACTTTGTGCAATTTGTTCAAGCCAACTTTCAGCCATCCTTTTTAAATCGTGTATGAATTGAAACAATAAAGTTATTTGTAGACTTTTGGTGTACTTTTTAACTTATGAGTGGAGATATTTAGTGTGTTTTTAGCAAGTTTGATTTTCGCGGGAAAACGGCAGCCATTTTGGATTTTTAAATTGGAAAACCGGATTGGGATATATGGACCAGAATCAAAGCCTATTCCAAAGGATTTCAACTGAAGTTCAGCAGTGAAGACAATTTAAAGGGAAGTACACTTTGATATAAATTATTTTTGAATATCTTGGAGTGATTGTTTTGTGTGACTTTATCAACATGAAGAGCCCTACTTTGATTAGAATCGCAAACTTAATGTTTTGTTGCCTCGTTTTGAAGCAGACCCTTTCAACCACAAAGAAACTCGAAATGTTTTCTCCATATGGAAACCAGTGGGAAAATGGATTATCACATACAATCCAGAGAGAAGACTGTATGTCCCATTCTACAATCTATGTACACACTTATAGGATCCTGTCTAGACTAAACTCATTAAACATAGAACTACGACCAAACAAACAAATTGGATTTTGTCTCATCCTATTACTGTCTGGTGATGTGAGCATGAATCCAGGCCCACGAGGAGTGGACTTGAGCCTTCCCAAGTGCGAGACTTGTCAGACAGTAGTGAGGAAAAATCGCAGACAAGTTCAGTGTTCAGATTGCGAAGATATTCATCATGCAACATGTGCAAACGTCCCACCAAAAGAGTACAAGAATGTTATAAAGCACAAACTGAATTGGTACTGTCCTGCATGTAAACCAGAGCCGTGTGGCATGTGCGAAGAACTAGTCACAAGTCAACAGAAGGGGGTGGAATGTGACAAATGTTCCAAGTGGGTCCATGCTTCCTGTGGAGGAGTAAATGATGCAGAATACTCCAACTTAGAAGGGAAAAATTGTATCTGGGTGTGCCCTATATGTGACTTTATGAATTTTTCAGATACTCTGTTTAACAATTCCCTGCGCAGTACTACAAGCAATCGATTTTCTGCCCTGAGTGATAACGATGATGGAAATACTAGTCACACTTCTGAAATTCCTGATTCTAACATTTCTTCACAAAATCAGCATTCAAAGAGGAAACCGTTTAACAGCAAAAAGAAAGACAAATCACGCAACAGTAGAGACTCATTGAGAATTATGACAGTCAATTTTCAAAGCATCAGAAATAAAATAGCTGACACTAAGGTGCTAATAGATGAACATGACCCAGACATAGTGCAAGGGGTGGAGACCTGGCTTACGGGAGATATCAACAATGCTGAGATCTTTTCGGACTCCTACGACGTCTTCAGAAAGGATAGGCAAGTTGGAGTGCATGGTGGAGTATTAGTGGCATGCAAAAAAGATCTTATCCTGACAAGAAAGGAGGAGTTTGAGGTGGACTCAGAACTTTTGTGGACTCAGTTAGAATTAAAGGGACGCCACTCACTCCTGATTGGTACTGCCTATAAACCTAGGCATGATGATAAAAACTTTGTTAGTGAACTTGAGATTTCTCTTGATAAAATCAGCAGGAAGGGAAGAGGATATAACATTATACTTGCAGGTGACTTCAACCAGCCAAACATCGACTGGACGAACTCTGTTGTAGTATCAAACCACTCAGCCTCAAAGGATACTGCAGAATCCCTTCTGCAGACGGTTACCGGTTTTGGTTTAAATCAGTACGTCAAGAAGCCAACCAGGAAAGAAAATATCTTGGATCTTGTATTTACCAACAATGACAGTCTAGTTAAAGGCATTAGAGTTGAACAGGGGATCAGTGATCATGACATAATCATAACTGAGGTGGACCTAAAAGCCAAATGGAAGAGAATACCAAGAAGAAGATTTTTTGTCCGCAAGAAAGCAAACACAGAGATGATAAATGAAGAGTTGGGCGATTTTCAAGAACAATACTTCAGCATGGATCATGCCTCGGTCCAAGAGAAGTGGGATCTGCTTGAAGGAGAAATTAAACGGGTCATGGAGAAACACATACCACAGAAAGCTGCAGCCAAACCAAATAGCTTACCCTGGTTTAATAGAACACACCACAGGCTTAGGAGAAAGAAGCAGAGAGCTTATAACAAAGCAAGGAAATCTAGAAAGACCGAAGACTGGAATACCTTCCTGTCCTGTCAAAAAGAACTGAGGAAATCCTTAAGTAAAGCTGAGCAGGTGTTTGTATCAGATCATCTCACCACAGCAATGAAAGAAAATAAAAAACAGTTTTGGTCATACATGAAAAAAATGGGAAAAAGTGAAGGAGGAGTTGCAGATCTCATGATAGGCAACAAAATCGTTAGTGATGGACAAGGGAAAGCAGAAGCCCTAAATACTCAGTTTGCTAGCGTATTCACCAAAGAAGATCAAACTAGTATTCCTTCATTGGGAACAAGTAACATCCCGAGTATTCCAGAATTAAAAATCAATGAAGATGGAGTTCTCAAGCAGTTGCAGGACCTTTCTCCAAACAAGGCATCAGGACCAGACCAAATACCTCCCTGGTTTCTGAAGATGTTTGCACCAAAACTGGCACCATTGTTAACCGATCTGTTCCAGAGCTCCATTGACAGTGGAATTCTGCCACATCAGTGGAAGTCAGCAAACATCTGTGCAATCTTCAAGAAAGGAAATAAGGCTGCTCCAGAAAACTACCGACCTGTCTCGCTTACCAGCGTCACATGCAAAATCCTTGAACATATAATCCATTCACATGTTATGGATCATCTAGAACAACATAACGTACTAGTGGACACACAGCATGGATTTAGAGCAAAGCGCTCCACGGAAACTCAACTTATAGCAACGGTTGATGACATTGCCAAAATACTAGATCGTGGAAATTCAGTACATATGGCTATCCTGGACTTCACTAAAGCGTTCGACAAGGTCCCATACGAACGGCTACTGGAAAAGCTTCACTACTACGGGGTTCGACACCAGATCCATCGGTGGCTTAGATGTTTCCTGACATCCCGCACACAAAGAGTGGCTTGTGAAGGTAGTATGTCATCATCAACTGAAGTCCTGTCAGGGGTACCACAGGGAACAGTTCTTGGACCGTTACTGTTTCTCATGTACATAAATGACCTACCGGACGTGTTGGAAAACCAAACCAGGCTGTTCGCAGATGACTGTTTGGTATACAAGGAAGTAATGAATGAAAGGCATGCAGACTCCCTACAGGCAGATCTTACATCTCTGGAGTCATGGCAAGATAGGTGGAATATGAATTTCAACGCCTCCAAGTGTTCCATAATGATCATCTCAAATAAGAAAAAACCACTGACAAGGGACTATATATTCTGTGGTCAAGTCTTACAACAGGCAAGATCTCATCCATACCTGGGAATAGAAATAGACAGCAAACTGACGTGGTCAAATCAGGTCGACAAGACAGTCCTCAAAGCCAACCGGACATTAGGTTTCTTGAGGAGAAACCTCTGGTTCTGCCCAAGAGAAGTAAAAGACATCGCATATAAAACACTAGTAAGGCCTGTACTGGAGTACGCAACCTGTGCCTGGGACCCATATAGAGTAGGGCAAATAAATAAACTGGAAGCAGTCCAAAGGAGAGCAGCACGTTTCACAACTGGAAATTACCAGAGGGACAGTAGCGTCACGCAAATGCTGACCGACCTAAACTGGGAGACATTGGAGCAAAGAAGGGAAAAAAGTCGATTAGTTATGCTGTACAAAATCCACAAGGAAAAGGTTGCTTTAAAGCAAGAGGACTATGTTAAGATGTCAACGGGGTCAAAAACAAGAAAAAACCACCAATACTCGATAGAAATCCCCTATGCTAGAAAGGATGTATACAAAAACTCCTTTTTCCCAAGAACAAGTAGAGCGTGGAATACACTCGACCAACAGTCTCTGCTAGCTTCATCTGCAGAGAGCTTCAGGCACACACTCTAGCATGCACTGCCTGCCCTAATAAAGTTAGCGACATGCGGAGTACCGCCCTGCTGACTACAACTTCAGAAGGTTCAGAAGGTTCAGTAGGCGTACATACCTGCACATATGCATACATCATACATGTAGGCTTACACACAAACACATACGCATAGACATGTATTCATACATGAATCACACGTTATGCGCCTATTATTCGTTTTGAGAAAGGATAATATTACAGATATTATTACAGTGAAACTTCATTATAATGGACACCTCGTGTCCAATGATTTTACCTTGTTAAATCAGATATATTGCTGTATCAGGGCCTTAACAAAATAAAATACATAGGAGATGGACATGTATAATATCCTTGCTATGTTACAACAGATTTTGTGATAATGAGGTTCCACTGTATTTATATGCAAAACACTCACACAGCCACAACATACACAGACATGCTTAAATGCATATATACAAACACGCAAATACGCACACACAAACATACACGAATGTATAAATGCATACACATGCAAACGTAAACTGATCAATACATACTTTCACATACGCAGACTTTCATACATTAAGTATCACATACAAACATGCGCAAATGTATAGATACTTGCACACACATATATAATAATAATTGTACACACATTTAATTAAATGCACATACGCATACACATTACACATGACATAAACGCACACATACATGTACCCACATATGCATACAGATCGATACACGCATACAACACTTACGCATACCTATAAACGCATTATGAAAACATGTACAAAGCAAGTGTAATGTAATGATATATCATTTTATTTTATGCTCATTTTTCAGCCATATGACTTTCATTTACCATGGAATTCAATTTTCATACATCATTCAGTGGACTTATTAGAAATTCACATTTTATCAACCCTTTGATAGATTTTTACATAATATGAACAAAGTTACTAGATCCCTTTAACCCTAACCAGGCCAGGGGGTGGAATGCACCCCCCCCCCCCCTCCCTTGACTGACGTTTAGCGTGATAATTCTGCAACGCGCGCAGGTATTGCCGCATGATTTTTTTTCATTGAAGTCTTACGCAACTTTTGAGACCAAATTTGCGACATCTGTGTATACTGTTCCGAAGGCACATACAATTTTGTGGTGAATTTAGACCCATAAATCGCTCATTTTCGTGATTTGTGTACAAATCCTATGGAATTAATTTTTGCTGAAATACACAAAACCTGCATTATTTTTCATTCTAATCACTGCATTAATTTAATTTTGGGCTAAAAATGGTTGGAAAATGGACATAATTTATTCCATTGAAAAAAAAATTAGATAACATGAGTTTAAAAAAATAACAAAAAAATACATAAGAAATTTCAAAAACAAAGAAATTTCAAAAACAAGGAAATACATTAGGAAAATTTTGCTGTCACAATTCTAAATTTTGAAAACCTTTTAATTAAGTCATAAAGAATATTCATGCACAAAATTAGTATATATTGTGCAATATTTAGTGATTTAAAGACAAAAAGGGGATTTTTGCATAAATTTGCATAATCAATTAAAAATTGATTCTTCAAAAAATAACAAAAATATAACGGCGGCTGAGATCTCACCTCCTGATCTCCCACCTGGCTATATAGCCAAAATACCCGGCGTGGTTATAAGGGGTAAACAAAATGTGAGTAAAAATCAATTAATATAAACCTAAGGAAAGCTTCCCCAATCAAAATGAAAGTGTGACTGTAGGTAAAGCATATTTGTATTCATTGTCAAAGTAATAATGGATGAAAACATTATTTGTGGGTTGGTAGACCTACACTTCAGTAAGATACAGAGATCAGTATACAAGGATAAAGAGCATACATTGCACTTTTTTAGACCTATGTTGTTACTCTACCTGCTTTAGTAATTTGTTAATGATTTGTATTATTGCGTAGATTGCTATAATTTAGGAAAATCCTTAAATTGGCAACACATTGTGATATTTTAAAAACAGATTTCGGCAATCAAATTGGTAACTTTGCAGCAAAGTCATTTCATATTTGTCTTAAATTGTTATCACTAAATATTTTCCACTTACTTTTATATACGGAGTTGCCAATTTGTAGAGGAAAATAATGATAAATTTGGCCTTAAAATAGCTCTTGTCCTTAATGAGATAGTAATAATAATAATAATAAAAATATATACCATTTATAGAGCGCTATATACTGTATCTAGGTGCTCTATTTATAGGCACATGATTACTTTAGGTCATCAGGTACAGTTAAAACTTAAAACCTGCACAATTACTTGCGCACCATCTCAAATCTCAGGGGAGTTGGACTACCTTAAATAAACAAAACTAATTTGTATCATTAGAAATTTAGAATTACAACATACTGCATAATGCACAAAGAATCCACAGTGTTGAATTACAACTGAATCTACAAATCGTTGACAACAGAACAACATATCACACATAAAACAAATGTGTGTACAGGGCTCGACATTAGCAATTGCCTTGTTGCCCGGGCAAGTCAAAATTTATGTCGGCCAAGTCAAATTTGGTAAATGGTTTAGTTTGGTTGCTTGATCAAGCAACTAAATAATTGATGAACTATGACTATAAGAAAACACTCTAAATCTCATCTAGAAATAAGCGGGCAAGTCAATTTTCTGTTTTGGGCAAGAACAATGTTTAAATCCATGATTTCACTTGCCCGAACGGGCCAGAAGAGAAACAAGTTAGCGTGGAGCTTTGAATAACACACTTTTGATCTATTAGCAAGAATGGAATTTTACATAATGTACTTGGAAGAAGACTATAATTCAATGCTACATGAAAATCTGGTTTTGCAATATAAATATGCACTTGTTTTGTGTATAAAATCTAGACCAGAATGTCTACATAATAATACAACTAATAATATATTACATTTAATATATTTACATGTACATGTACAAATGATTTACCAGAGTGGAATATGATCAATTAAAGTAAAGTGACTGCAGCCAAACCAGCACATAAAGACCACCATAATAATTATGTAGACAGAAAAGGCAGTATTTTTAGCAGGAGGTTTCTGTACTGTTTCCATTTTGTGGTTTGAAATAAAGACAACTGTGAAGCAGTGATGCCTGTGGTTAGCGGGCAAGTATGTATGGTATTGGTAGCTTATTAAATGATCAATGATGAATCTACAGCCATTTGATCTTTTAATACAAAACAACTAATTCATAAATACAATTGATATTAATTTTCCCTAAACACCATGTTTTCAAACTGACCTGCTTTTTAAAATTTGCATTACCAAAAGAAAAATCAAAAGCACTTTTATATCGCTTTGCATTTTTCTGTGAGCGACACTATTCATAAATAAAATCACTGACATTTGCTTTGCTATGCATATTTCTTACATATGAGATTTTTAAAAATGTAATGCAACTATAATATTTGTTATAATTCTCAAAAGTTTATCGTTCATGAATTAATATGTACTTATTATTTAACATCCTGATTATTTATTACCTATTTACCTTTAACCCTAAAAGGGCCGGGTTATGATGTCTTTCTACAGTATGGGGGGGGGGGTGCATGGTCATTATGCCCCCTTAAGATCTTTGTCTCATCGCCGCGAAAATGTGCACAGATGTCAAGTAAGGTGCATTTAGAAGTAATCAGAAAAATCACAGGGGGAGGGGGCGGGGGGCATAATGGGCAAAGGCCTCTAGGCTTCTTAGAATTAAGTCCATAATTTAGCATTTTTAAAAGTTAATCTTAATGAAAACACCTATATGGAATTATTCCACCTGTTTTTCTGGAATTCAAGAAATAACTACAACTTCTTTTTTTAAATTTTGACTTCAAGGAAACTGACAAAATGAAGATCAAATTCCTTTTAAAGAGTTTATATCAATGCGAAGTTTGACTTTTGTTTTTGTTTTTGACGTTTGACTACTCTGTCTCTCATATATTGTGGGAGAGCATAGTTTGAGGAAGTCCTATCTAGGATATAAGTGTATAGTCCCACAATAGTGCATTATCAATGCTCAATGAGAATCATCGATCCCAAAATGCATTACGTTTCACTAAGTTAGCCGTGATCTCCACCACGGTGGAAATCAACTCAACCATTTTAATAGCTTTCGTCAACATTCCATGCCCTGTTAACTGCCCCCCGAGACCTAGTGGTATTATAGAGATAATCTCCTCCGGTTACACGCAGTAAACCGATAAGAACGGTGTAAACGGTGATAAAATTCTACTAGAGGCACGAATCTCTCAACCTCTCCTCAGACCTGAGAAGCGGTTATTTTCTAACTTGGGTGAAACGTAATGGAGAAGTTCAAAGTAAAAAATTACCGACCTGTGCTACCAAGTGGCCCATGTATATTGTGCAACTGGTTTCTAGCCGGCTTGCTCCAACACAGTAAGAACACCTTAAAGTTCCAACTTGGTATGGGGGTGCAGAGAATGACGTCGTGAAATTAGATAATTCAAATGAGGTGCATTTTTCTGACAAGGTTCAAGGTTATTATTTTTATCATCATGTCTGGATCATCGCTAAAAATATGTATCCCTTTGAATATCTTGAAATGAGAAGAATTCTTTGCACACTTGGCAATGATCAAAGAACCGGATCTAATGGTGTAGTATTCTTGCCGTCATACTCAGAAATTGAATTGCATACTGGAATTTTAAATGTCCTTTTCGCATTTGCGACGTTCTCCCAGAAATCATGATCATCTGTAGAAATCGTGTGCAAAGAGGACAATTGAAGATGATCATCCAGGTTATAGCCTGTAGTGTAGTACGATGCAGAGCAGAGGTTTTGTCTTCCAAAATGTATTTGAATGGTCTTTTCATTAAGAACTCACATAATGTGCTTCACTTCTCGATCAGTACTATGCTGAAGAACCTTCCGTGCAGGTATGGATGAATATGTAACATGTTACATGTCCCATGTAACTGTAATTTCTTCACGCCCTGTCTGGAAATTCCTTTCTTTGCTCAACTGGTGTAAACAGATTTGCATATCTGAGGAAATGTTGCAATGTAAAGTTGCTCGCTGGTTCCGTCATCAACAGACTGCAATGTCGTGTCAGATTCTGTATTCCACCAAGCCTGTGGAGGAGTATGGAATTGCAGCGCCCAGCGGTGTTAGCCTGTACAACTTTTGTGTTACACGATGGGATGGGCATATCTGCAAAAAGAAATAAATAGATTTCTGTTTCAGTCCAGATTGAGCTCTATTGGATTACAAATTATAAGATAGTACAATAGATTACCATGGAAAGACGTTTATTGAGGATGACAAACCTCAACCTTGGCCATACAAACCAATCAATTTTGAAAAGAGGTTGAGGTGGGGTCCAATGCAGGAATTATTATTATTTTTTTTTACGGGGTTACTTTTTCAATCTGATATCTTATCACAAGATATTTAATATAACACCATGGTAATTTTAGGGGCTACCTACTAAATTTTGGGGGCTATTTAAAAGATTAGGCGGCAATATCCTGGGGGGGGGGGGGCACTTGTTCATATTATATCTACGTACAGAATCGCATTGCGTCAGTGCCTTTTTTTGGCGCGGCTACTACACTAATGCAGTGTACATTGATTACGCCATCACATAGCGCCATACCTGTTCTTCTGTCATGTGTAAAATACTCTGCATGTTATACATGACAAACTACATGGTACTATTGTTCTATTTAATATTGGTAGCGTCGGTCGTAACCATTAATAACCCCGTCAAAGTGAATGCACAAACACCCCTTGTACACTGCATGCCACACCAAGCGAAAAAAATATGCACTTGCGCATGCGATTCTGTACGTAGATATGATACGCACGAACAGTATATAGGCGAGGACCTTACTGCAACATTCATGCAGTTAGAGCGCAGCATAAATTTCTATTGCATAAAACACACTTGGGCAATTCCACGGTAACTGACGTTACAATACAAATTCAATGTAGGACAGTAGGATATGTACAAATTTGTTTTCATTGACATTGTACTTTATATTGTAGTTAAGTAAATAAAGATACATGTACCTGCCGGCTGCCGGTTATAATTTGAGTATTTGAATGATACAGGTAAGGTATTACAGGTCAGTTACAGCACTACCTGCCGGTTATAATTTGAGTATTTGAATGATACAGGTAAGCCTCGTAAGGTATTACTACAGAATAACAGCGAGAAAAATGTGACGTTAACTGACATCGCACCGTTTCTGAATAGACCCTAAAAGGCCTAAATGGCGTATCGCACTATTTCTGTATGGACCCTGATGCCATGGCGTACCATTTTTTTTAATGAACCCTAAAAGGCCTAATGGCGTATTGCACTTCTGAAATGGACAATAAATGGCGTATCGCACCTTTCCTGAAATTCATCATATTATTTTCAAATTGACCCTATTTCTCTCGGTGTCTCGCACTCACACTGCAAAAACAAAATGCTTCTACAAGAATCCCAGCACTTTATCCCCCACAGTGCAACCCGTATACAATAACTCGGTATACTATACTCGAGTGGGCATTCTCTTACTTTAGTCCACCGGGGACCTAAACCCCTGGCATCCGATTTTCCCTGGATCTTGTCCCGTTTTCACAGTCTGACGTAGTCTGATTTTTTTAGACCGTCTCACTCTCACGGCTGGCCGACGACACGCATAATAATTCGTGCCACTCTCCGATCATAATTAATTCAATTATTCATGCAGTTTATTTCGTCTGCATGGTTTTTAGATTTATTCGGACAAAATAAACTCAGTCTCATTATGATTTTAGTTTATTTCGTCAGAGGATTTTAGGAAGATTTAATCAATTGCTTACCTGTCTTACTTTACTTAGTCCACCCCTAATCAACACAAAAGGGCTTCTTGCCTTCTAATTAACCTTTTTTTTATCCATTAACCCCGGTTTTCCCTTCTCTTCAAGACCACTCTGCCACTTTTAGACAGTAGGCTATTGATGATAACGCTATTAGAGCAAAAAATAATGAATCCGTCTCCCTATTAACTAATCCACTTTCGATCCACCCCCTATGAGAATATTGTACAGGTGTGTAGTTAATTTCCCATAGGGGGTGACTCCAAAGTGGATTATATACTAGAGCGACGATGAAATGTTTGCAATGTGCGTGTCCAATGTAATACACGTGCGCGCATCAATCTTGTTGCGAACATTTCATCGTCGCTCTACCTAATCCACTTTGGAGTCACCCCCTATGGGAAATTAACTACACACCTGTACAAAATTCTCATAGGGGGTGGATCGAAAGTGGATTAATTAATAGGGAGACGGATTCATTATTTTTTGCTCTAATAGAGTTATCATTAATTAGCTACTGTCTTATAGCGATGGATTTGTATGATCATCTGATCTTTTGTCAAGCTTTTGTGATGGATCGTGATGTCTTGGGGATAATAGCCCCATCCAAATGTGCAAGCCTGGTGGATTGAAATCACTCGAATATTGGTAGCGTCTGAGCTGCACAGCGCTAGTGCACGCACTCAGCGATTTCGCACAGTTTCGGATAGGATAACAAAGGGAATCTATTGAAAGTTAACGGACCATGAGAAGGTATTGTGACTATTGAAAATCATCGATATTTTGGAGGGTGGGAATTTGAGGTCCCCAGTGACCTAAAGTAAGAGAAGGCCCTCGAGTGCAGCCACGCACACTAACAAATCTATCTATATCAACTACTCGACAAACTACGAAAACTACCACGGCTCATATGCCAGAACCCTCGGGGAAGAAATCGCCGCCGATCACACACCGAATGAGTAGCCTACGGGGGTAAGCACGCAAAATAAACTACAGCATACACACAAAAATCGTATAAATCACTTACCCATGATTATTGTAAAATGCAATCACCACCGTCACTTCTGGAATGGCCGTCTCTTAATGTCTTATCATATTTCACCAGTATATCACCAAATAATGATATTTGTACGTGGAGCTCGAAGATTTCTGAACACAATGCACAACTGCACGATCCGACTCGACCCGAATTTTACACCGGGCCGAGATACACATTCTGTAATTATGTTTTTGTTTTTGTTTTACTGATAGTATAGCAATGTGTATCTCGGCCCGATGTCAAATCCACAGAAATTTACCCACATTGTTTACGATTTTAAAAACATTTATCTACATTTACGCTACCAATTTGTTTCCGCTTTCAAGACTAATAACTTGCCTAGTACATAAATATTATTTATTTTTTTCCCACACAACTATTACAGCGAGAAATTACACCGAACGGCAAACGAATTCCTCGCGGTGATGAACGGCAATGCCAAAAAAACATGTCAGCGAGCAGTGGGGAAATTTACCCACGTTGTTTACGATTTAAAAAACATTAATTGAAATCTCAACTATGCATTTGTATTTAGTTTCTAAGCAATTTATTTTTCTGGCGGAAAACTATTTTTTATTTTTGACGTGAAATTTCTAGCGCACGAAAAAGCAGCGAATGACGAACAATGGCATGGGGAATGACTGCTAACCGCCCCTCCGCAACCGTACTCCAAAACGGTTCTGAACTTTATATATTAAGATGCAACTTACTATACCTACCAAGTATTGTTTTCAGAATCCTTGATGAGCGAAAGACAAGATATCCCTGCCTCGTGAGCCTTGGGGTTGCTGTCATGGTAACAGAAATACATACAAACAAATTAATATACAGTCAGAGATTTATTAAAGTTGAGTTCATCGACCAGTCAAAAACTCTTTTGTTTCCAGACTGCTACAATCCATTTATCGTAAACTTTGCAATTTGTAGTAAAGTAAAAGTATGAATCGCAAACAAATCATACAGGTAATTAAACAGAGTAAATTAATGTTTTACACCTTATACTTAATCGACCCTAAATTTGGTTTGTGCATACATCTAAATAATATAATAATCAAATGAAACAACATGGTTAAAATGAGTTCTAATTATTCATTCCGTTTATACAGCCAGTTTACTTGGTTCAGTCCTCAACAGATTTATTTAGCAATAACTATATCTATTCTGTTAATTTATAATGTTTATTATTAATAATAATCTCCGTATTATGCACTTGCTTTCAACTGTCTGATACAAAATATAAGTTAGATTATAATTAACCAATTATTAAATTAGGCTAAATGACAAAAGGACAGTCACGTTAAAAGATGCACATGACTGAATATCTGTGGAGAAAATATCATATCACATTCCTGACTACTAAAATGTAGAACAATAAACATTTAAAGGGGTAGTTTAGTTTTGGTAGAGAGGGCGCTGCAGATCACAATTTTTTTGTGAGGTAATGAAAAACTGAGTGTCGAATTTGAGAGAACATGCAATTTTAATGGCAGAATAAACTTTATTTGGTCAAAATCGACCCAGAAACGGCTGAAATATCAATAAATATATCTGATCTTATAATTATTTGGGGCCCAAATAATTAGATGATTTTTAGAAAAAAATAAAAAAATGCTTGCACTTTTTCAAAAATTTTCAAAAGCGTTTTTTAAATAGTTGTTGATGATCTCGCTATTTAATCATTATATCAATAAAACATCACATGCATAATATTTTAAAAAGCGCCCTCTTGTGTTTCAGTGGCTCTTTTTGAATGATAACAGGCTTTTTACTTAGTCGTTTGTAATGTTGTATACCTTTCGAGCATGGTGGAGTTATAACTATTAGTTTATAATGTTACTGTGCAGGTTTTGGCTACTTAAGTTCAGCCTTACCGAAACTAAACTACCCCTTTAATAAACAATTTATAATGTAATGCTTTTTCACAAATAAAGCTCACAACAAAGCTGACGACCATATATGTTATTAGAGAAGCAACTACAAATCTTCAAAAGATACAGTTATTTTAAATTAGAGAAACAACATGATATAATAGCTCTTTAATATATTTACTGCAGTAGACATATATACATACAAAAAAAGGTTAAATGACTTTTAAATAGAGCTCAATCTAAATAACTGAGACTAAGAGTTATATCTAGTTTGAGCAATAAAATTGATTTTATGGAAAAAGTGTATATTACACGATTTAAAAGCTAAAATCAAATAATTTTGAAGCAATGGTTATTGACTCTCTAGCAATAAAATTAATTTTATTACACTGCAATTAGATTAAATTGTATTAACATAATTATCACACTATATTCTAGTACTACAGTCTACATTCCTTGCTAAAAAGGGAAAAACAAATAGTTAATGTTAACTGAACAGAAAATGTGAAAAAGTAAGTTGATGCTTTCATGTTAATGGGCATTCGATATAATGACTCACTAAATATATGGCTTTCCTGGCATAGTAATGTAAGACAAACAATAACTAACTTGCTACCTATTTTAGCTTGCTACTTGCTAGTCTGGACTAAAATAAGTTTTCAGCTATAGAAAGAAAACACATTAATTGTATTAAAAAAAACTTACAATGTGATGAACATTCCATATTAGTATGTTCAAAGTAAGAAAGCTTGTGAAAAATGAAAGGAAAATGATAATGAAATTGCAATGTCTGAACAATAATTATTTTGAATTTAAAGTAATAAAAAGAATACAGAAAGAGGACTCAATCTGTCTCCCAAAGAAATGTTTAGCTTGATAAAAAATAATACAGCCAACATATCCGATCTACATACAATTTTTAATTTACCAATTCACTCAATCCCCTTCCAATTTAAATCATTCAAAATTATACCAACACCATATTTGGTAATTATAGGTAATAATCAGCTGAATTTGTATGGATTTTTTATTTATTTTAAAAACAATATGATTTTTCCATTGTCTAGCAGAAAATAGGAACTGTATATTTAGGTGAACAATACTTTCCAAATGTTTGTTTTTTTGTCGATCACAAGATTTGATGACTGTAGGAATATTCTGCTGTTTGCAACAAAATTAGTGTTTAATAATTTACAATAAATCATGGTTCCGAAACAATTTGTCTCAACTGAATTCTTTTAAACTAGAGCTCCGCTCCTTACATAAACTTCACTACCCCATTCTTACCAGAAGACAGGATTCAGCCCTTTGTTGCCGGGATAGGATGACGAGTCGTAGATGATCAGCTTCTGGTCAAAACTGCATACCGATACAATAAAGGCAAGCACAAACAAAACAGAATATAAAAGCATATCAAGTAGCTGACGTAATAAAAATTAAAACATACTAGTTAGCTTGTGTCAACATTTGACAACATCTGTGTTCTCACATACATACATTTTCTTTCTTTATTCAAGAAAATGATATCAACATTTTGTATATAACATCTCAGACAATTTCGGCTTCTATATTTATAGATCAGGGTAGCGCTTTTGAACTTTTTAGATGGAAAATGCGCTATATATAAATGCATTATTATTAATATCATTATATTAAACTCCAAAAGATAAAAAGATATACCTCTGGCCTCTTTGTTGCAGAGGCATAACGAATAAATGAATACCATAATATGGTGATTTTGTTTTTCTTCTTAAATTTGTATAGGACCTCAATGACTTCCTCTGTTGCAATAAAGTAAGATTACACATTTCTTATTGAATGAGTGGTTATTCGTGCAAAACAAGAGGGAAATGAAGTTTCATATAAAATTAGAAGTTCAAATTTAAATAAAATTGGACATAATGGTCTGCCAACATTTTAAAACATACCCGGCTGAGTAGACTCTAGATTCAAGGCACGCGATGCACCGGACTATGTCGTTGTGTTCCTTTGAGGTGAACGAGTACTTCAGGTCGATCAAATGCCCACTTTCCCTGTCTGCGAACGAAAGAAAAATAAACAGTCATGAAAGTGTGGTGATAATAAACACACTTTTTATTCTAAAACAAACTGATTATTTTATCAAATTGAAGAAATAATTAAATGTTGATAAAAATATTTGTAAACAATCAATTTATGAACCAATGAAAACCAGAAGAAATTGTTTCCCTTCTTAAAAAAAGTAATAAAAAAATCCTGCAGAAATCCCATTTTCTTTGCTCTTTTTCATTTCTTAAAAAAAAGTAAACGCAATGGATATAAAATTACAGGAATGTAAACAATTACAGGCCACATTTCATATAATTGACAACATGTTTTCAATTAGTATTGTGCACTCCCTTTCAGGAGCAAATTACATAAAAACACATCTTCCAAAAGTCATCCTTGTTAGCTTATTGATAGAAAACGATAAAAAGAACAATGCAAAACTGTCGCTTACTCTCATCCAGGCTAAAGACCCTGATGCATGCGTTGAATCCACACACAAGCTGGTGTCTCCGTAGATTTAGGGCCATAGAATATACAGGGGAGCCAAACTGGAAAAGAGAGTAGGAAACAAAATTTACATTTCAGTGTTGTGGAAGCACAATCATCTAGAAATTAGAACTGAGTATACAACTTTTGTTCATTCAAAGTTAATGTTCAAATGAAACCAAACTGGAAAGGAAACAAAGTAAAGATTTAGTTGGAAATGTTAATTATCAATTATTTTCCCTTGAGTAGTAATAATACATTTGTATTAGTTTAAAACAATCGCATCAAAATGTCTAATTCTGTCTCATGAAAAATGCTTAATTTTCTTTATCCAAGAAAATGTTACTTACTTAGAATACCTATTTTGTTATTTGTTTTATTAATAATATTAAATTAGAGCATACTATGTCATAATACTAGTTTTGAAATCATTGTATCATTCTGTCTTGAATGATTACTTCACCTAGAGAGAATTTTGCATATATATTTCCTTTAGGTCTACCCTTGTAAAAATTTACCATGGAAGTACAATGGTAGTACCATGGTGACACAGTATATTGGCCCTGGTTATGTACCATGGTATTACCGTGGTTAAACCATGGATACCATGGTTTCAGTGGTTAAACTATGGGTACCCCAGTATTACAGTGGATACTATGGTATGGTAAAACCATAGGTGCCATGGTACTATACAATGGTCAAAATATGGGTACCATGGTATTACCATGGATTCCATTGTATGACCATGGTACTACCATGAAAACCATGGTCTTACCATGGTACTTTTTGTATTATCCATGTCACTTACTGATATTCTGTCGTGCACAGCAGCAGCAGTTGACCAGGCAATGACGGTACCGTCATTGGATGATGAAAACATCACTTTTGCTTCATGCCTGTAAGCAGAAATTTGCAATAAAACATTACCATAAAAAAAATGAAAGCATGTTCATCAAATGAATCATTTGTGACAAACTTGAACTAATAGCCACATGCTCATGTGGCTATCAACAATATGAATTACCAATAAAAAAACATATTTTTAGTTGCTCTGATTTCAGAATGAATACATTTCAATATATGTAAATCATGTATATATAGACAGCATTAAATCAATGTAGCATGCTTTAATCTGAAGAATACATTTCCACAATTACACTCTTAAAACATATTGCATAATGAATTAAATCAATTTGGACTGCAACTCTCTTTTTCTAATTGTCAAAAATATATATAGTATCATCAAGAAAGTTACTCTGCAACTGAAATATGACTAACCAGTACAGGAAGGACGTCACCATTCCCTGGTGTTCATGAGTTGTCACTGAGAGTTTGTACCCTTCCACCTCCCACATCTTGACGACACCATCTGAAATTTAAAAAAAATTGAATCGTTTATTTTTTCATTTGCGAGAAAAAGAAACAAAATGTTATTACCATATACATGTCAAGACTTCATTTCCACACAAAATAGAGATGGATCTATGCACATCTACACTGTAAGATGGTTCTGTATATACATACAGTAACCATTTACCTTACACTAGTGCTTATCGTGGTCGAAGCTACCTTTCCGATTTTTCTCTCTCACATACCTTCTCTTTCTCACTTCTTTTGCGCTCCAGCTATATATAGTTGCATAGTGCAACATTTGATCATTTTTTATTATACAAATTTTAATCAAAATACGTTCTGCTATGCTCACCAAATCTGCATTTTCAGCGGCAAAATTTTGGTGCGTCCGTCTTCCTTCGGGAATTGGCAGGAAAAGGCCGACTGTACACGCGCCAGCTATGGCTGGCTATGGCATAACCATGTAAACATGTGATAACATGTAAACATGAAAGTTCGTTCAACTAGTCTTTTACAAGGCGTAATCATTTAGTCACATGAATGTATGTTGGTAGCAGAGCGTGATGACATTGGTTCACATAATTACGGCGTTAATAGTCAACGTCTTGATGGAAGATCAACATCTGATCTCGAATGGTCGACACTCGAAGAGAGTGCACAGTAGCAGCGTCACGTAACTAAACATCGCTATGCAATGCATTGTGTCGCATGTACGTAATTGCAGCGTAGCGAGCGCACTCGGACACGAACCAGAAAAAACCGAGTCGCCATTACAACACAGTCAGCATGCTAGAAACGGGTATTCACGTCGACGTTAACGCTAAATGAGGTAAATTTACACATTTTGGACAAGAATTTTCATTTTGAAAGTTCCATCTGGAGTGAAATGGTGAGTTAATGCATAAAACAAATATATTAGCGCCTGATTGTGATCGATAATGGTGATGATGCTGCTTACTGAAGTAGCATGATTTTGTGTAAGATGTGGTGCATGTCAACAGCACGTTCGAACACGTAAGTGAATGGCGATGAGTGTATGTGTGGATCTATGTGTGTTTTTACAAGTAACAAATGTATTGGATAAGTGTAAAGCAGTGTAAAGCAGTGTAAAGCAGTGAAATATTATTTTGTTTCCTTTTCAATTTCATATTCATAGACATAACATTTATTTTTACGAAAATAAACTTTGTTTATTCTATTCGAGACAGAATTTAGGCAATACATGATCTCAAAAATGTTTGTATTACAATTACTACACGTGTTAATACAATAATGCAATATGTACATGTATACAACCTTAACAAATGTCAACACAGTCTCAGTCAGAAGTGCATTATTTTCTCAGCCCGATTCGGAACTTCTTCATTCAATTCAATCAAGACAGTTCTTGTTCACTCATCTTTTCCAAGACAAAATTATTATTAGAATCCACTGCACTCGCACTAATAGCACTCTAGACATTTGATTATTAGTCGCTAGATTGTAGAAGTTTCGCGTAGGAGCAAGATGAACTACAATACAAGTACAAACCAAAAACAAAACGATACTCTAGAGCTCTGCTAACACCAATTTGTACGTATGGGACTGGCCTCAGTAAATAGTAATCATAACATTCGGAAAGCTCACCTTCGAAACCTGCAACAATTTCACGACGCAGAGGATGGTATCCAAGAGCAGTGACCGATTTATGATGTGTGTCCTTCAAGACACTTTGCTTTTCCATTGCCATCTTGGCACGATTTTATGTTCTACCATCCATGATTTTAAAATCTGTTATCATTTCTTGCTTTCGTCTCACTAATTCATTCTTGGCGTTTCATAGCAACATGTCGTAGAGGGCAGCAGCAAGCAAAACAAGATGAGGAGGCCGATCGAGGTAAATTGTCAAAAATATACACGTCTAGTACTACGTCTACAGTATTATCTTTGTTCATTGGTCGGTTTAATATAGGGCCTTGTAGACTTCCTTATTTCTTTAAAGCAAATAATTGATTTAACATTTATGCAAATTACAGGTAGTTATTTATAAAAGGGAGAAAATAAGATTAGCAGAATGCTGAGAACAAGGCAATATTAAAAAGGCATTGGTTTGGGTTTTTTGGAGTCATGCAGTATTTAGGCCTAGGCCTACAACTAATATTTTATACTTTATCAAATTATTTATACAATTGGAGATGATACAAAATTCTCCAATTTCTATTTCAGTGGCTAGCTTTAACCCATGCATGCATTCTCCAGAGACCACGGCCAGAGTATTTTATAGACCAGTCCTTTACGGGTTAAGATGGGTTTCCTCCTGTCTATCACCACCACCATCAGGACATTATCATATGATACTTATCCTCACTTTATTCATAATTATACTTATCGTCAGTGACATAACGTTGTCCGAATGTTTCTTCTTTATTTTTTATTTATTTATTTATCTTTTTTTTTTGGGGGGGGGGGGGGGGGCTTGTGAATAATTGGGGGAGGGGGCACACTCAATGTATTTCTTTATTTTCTGAAAGATATTATGTATTTAATTATTGGGGTCAGGGGCATCATCCCCATCAATGTCATCACCATCATCATCATCATCACCAATATCATCATCATCATCATCACCACCAACATCATCACCTTCGTCATCATCATCACCTTCGTCATCATCACCATCGTCATCATCACCATCATCATCATCTCCATCATTATCATCATCATCATCATCATCATTGTGATTATAAACATCATCATCATCACCACCATCATCATCATCATTAGCATATCATTATCATTATCATCTTATCATGCTGTACTTAATTTTGTAATGACTGCATTTAACAATCCAGTGCATTTAAGACTATGAAGCAACACATCTTAAAAAAAAAAAAAAAAAAAAAAAAAAAATGGGAACCTGGTGGGCTACATGTATGTACAAAGTCTAAGGGTATTTCAGAATCTCTAGGAATGGGTTAATAATAAAAAAAGACAGACAATTTACATTGGATATTCATTTTATTTTTTAACATTTTTTACATTACTTTATAGTCATGAATGTAAATTTTAATCACATAATAAGATTGTTCAGAGACACTGACAGATGATCCTTATATAGTCACATTCAACTGGAACAAATTTTGCTATGTTGGTAAAAAAAGTATAAAATCTTTATCTTTGATTATGATAATGATAGCTCCTTTTTTTAGCACATTTGAAAAACATTTAATATTATGCATTTCACACACATGTGAAAAACCCCAAAATATCAATGAGTTTTTGTTGCAAGACAGTCGTAGCTAATTTTGGAGCAAATGCTGTCAAGCAAATTTTGTGTCACCCCCCCAAAACAATAGTTTTTTAAACAACATTAATATCATTCTCTGTCTGACACAATTATTATAACAATGCAACATTAGTTTCAGAATCTTCTTTTTTACAAGTTAACTTTTTTATATCGTATATAACAAATTATTGTCTAGTTTTATTTAAAATTTTATACAAATGACATCCACGGGCATACAGAAATTATATGATTTTGAGGTTTTTTCCGAAAATGACATGAGCTTGCCTGGATACGACTTGCTTTTGCCTGTATTTGAGGTGATTTTTTGCCATGATATTAGCATTTTCAAAACTCTTACAGGCGCTGCAGCACCCCTATCCCCCCCTCCCCTACCTCATATGCTTATGATGACATCACTAGTCCACTCTAACGACACAAGATGCAATTCTCCCCAAAAGACATTTAAATCCAGGTCGTAAACATCAAGACCAAAAACAAGTTTCAAGAGCTGATTATTGTACATGTACTCATATATCATCTTGAGTATATGCCATACCTAATGTCTAAATTAAAAATACAGCACCAGTTTTTTGACACAAACAAAGGAGGCTGGGAACATTTCAGTCTAGGTCCTGGCCTGGCCCTGCCATTAGTCCTGGGCTTTAGAGCTATTACTGATCTGCACCATAGATGTAGGATGCTAGGAACTTCCTTGGGGCAAGAGCTCGACCGTGACCCAGGACCAGCCCTAGTTCCACTGATCTCTAGATATGCTTGGATAATCCTTTACGGTTGAATGAGAATACAAGGATGTGTGCGACGTGACTGTGTGCAACCACATTCTTTTGGGCTTATATTTTTCTAGCATATTGGCATCGATGAGTTAGAGCCATTGATCTTAATTACCATGGTAAATGTCGCTGGTCCGTAATCAGGCCCCCGGGCCCTGAAGACATTTAGGCTTAGGTCCTGCTATTTTAGGCTTGGTCTGCCAAAAGGTTTTAAATATTGCGCTCTTACTGGACTGCACAATAAACATACACTTCCTGAAAATATTGATACTGTCCAATCAATTAAGACCAATACAGGCTAAACCTAGTTCTGTCAAGTATCATCTCAAAACTAGCCTAGGACTAGTCTGAATAACTGGTCTTGTAAGGATTACTGGTCTGCACCATAGACGTATGAGGCTAGGAACTTCCTAAATACATTCAAGTCCAGGTCCTGACAGCCTAGATCCATAAAAACACATGATAACACATCCAGTCATAGCCTTGTGACTTGGCACAAATGCATTAGAATTGAGAGAGTACCCGACATTTTAGGCCTGGTCCTACCATAAGGCATAGACTATTGATCTATTACTAGACTGCACCTTATATATGCAATGGTTAGAACTTCATACATTAGTCCAATTAGTAAAGGCAAATTCCGGCTAGACCTTTGACTAGACATCTCCAAGCTAGGACTGGTCTAAATACTGGTCTTGCATAAATGATTACTGGTCAGCACCATAGACGTAGGAGGCTAGGAACTTCCTAAATACATTCAAGTCCAGGTCCTGACAGCCTAGATCTGGGTCTCGATTGTGCATCTTCTTCTTGTAGCTAGGCTTGGTGTGCCGACTGCCGTGCTTGTTAGCTATCCGGAAGACCTTTAGAGAAGAAAAAAAAGAAAAAAAATTACTAATACAGTCAAACCTGTGTATAGTGACCACCCAAGGGAAACAAGATAAGTGACCACTGTAGACAGGTGACCTCTGTAGACAGGTTCCATATCATTGTTTTAGTCTGCAAGGGATCACTTTGAGTGGCCACTATAGGCAGGTTGGCTGCTATAGGCAGGTGGCCACTAAGACAGGTTTGACTGTACTTATAAATTAGGCAAGTATGTATTCGATTTTAAACACATTCAAATTCTAATGTATTTGTGTCTAGTCACAAAGCTATGTCTTGATGTGTTATATTGTGTGTTTATGGCTACGAAGAACACCTTTGGACAAAAACAGAAAAAGCCTTTAATACCTTATTTTTCATGTGTTGAATGTGGTAGATCACTCCAATTTCTAATGCATTTTTGTTTAGCCGTGTGATTATTTTTCAAAATAAGATTTAAATATTGTTCTTAATTTAATTAATTAAATTAATTCTTAAAGTTCTTAGTATTTTAAATCTAAAAGTAGGTCTTATCTTTTACCGCATAATTGGTCATTCACATAGTTATGAGTCAAATACAAGAAGTGAAAGTTCACTTTAAAAAGGGTTATATATCCACTGTTTTTACAGGCGCCCTCCAAACAAAATAGAAATAAATTCAGAGTAACTTACGACGGGGTAGTTATCCGTGAAGAGCGTATTTCCCTCGTCGATCCAGACCATGTTCTTGACGCCAGAGTCTGATGTCATGTCCAGTGTGTTTAGCTGAATCTGGTTGAACAGGGTTGAACAAATTGTGATACTAATTGATTAATGTTGACTAAAGTTGACTAAAGTTAATTAAAGGGATAGTTGAGTTTTGGTAGAGAGGGCGCTAGACTACTTATTTTTTTTGTGAGGTAATGAAAAACTGAGTGTAAAATTTGAAAGAGCATAATATTTAAATAATAAATTCATCTTTGTTTGATCAAAATCGGTTCAGAGACGGCTGAAATATCCATAAATATAACAATTTGTAATAAACCTGGGGCCCCAGGTTTATTAGAGAATTTTGAACCAGCCGTTAAAAATTTTTAAAAAATGCTTCCGCTTTTCAAAAAGTTACAAAATAGGTATTTAAATAGTTGTTGGTTATTTCTCTATCTAATCACTATTTCAACAAAGCATCACATGCACAATATTTTATTAACCAGAACGTCAATGACGTAGCGCTCATCCGGCATCTCGCAACATCAAATATCGCAAATTTCATGTGGTACACTTTTCAACTGGTCAAAAAATAAAAATGTGATGCCCTGGAAGGGACATAAAAATTAATTTAAAACAAATTAGAGTGAAAAAAATATAAATTTGACGCCCCAGAAGGGACATGGGAAAAAAAATAAATAAATAAATAAATTTAAAAAAAAAAAAATAAATAAATAAAAATAAATAAATAAATAAATAAATAATAAAAATTAATAAATAAATAAATAAATAAATAAATAAATAAATAAATAAATAAATAAATAAATAAATAAATAAAAAATTACCATAATTAATTAATGGAGAAACATTTCAAAATTCTGTGTAGAAGTTTAGTGTACCAAAGTTAGCTCTACCAGATAAAGCAAACCAAATCAAAATCGGTCGAGAAATGAAGGAGAAGCATTTTTTGTGATTTTTGGAATAAATTTGCATAAATTACCATAACTAATTAATGGAGAAAAATGTCAAAATTCTGTGTGGAAGTTTAGTGTACCAAAGTTAGCTCTACCATATAAAGCAAACCAAATCAAAATCGGTCAAGAAATGAAGAAGAAGCATTTTTTGTGATTTCGAATAAATTTGCATAAATTAGCATATATAATGAATTTCACGATTCTGTGTAGAAGTTTTAAATCCCCCTCCTAGCCCTATCTTATGAAACAATCAGAATCAAAATCGGTTGAAAAATAACGAAGAAGAAGCATTTTGAAAACTGTGGACGGACGGACGGACGGAAGGACGGACGGAAGGACGGACGCCACGCCATGGCATAAGCTCATCGGGCCCTTCGGGCCGGATGAGCTAAAAATGGTTGAAACCGATGAGTGTTTAGAGAGCGCCCTCTTACGTTTTAACGGCTCTTTTTAATGATAACATGATCTTTACTATGTCATTTGTAATTTTGTGTTCCTTTCTAGTTATAACTATTAGTTTGTAATGTAATGATGCAGGTTTTGGTTACTAAAATTCAGTTTCACCAAAACTGTACTCTCCTTTACCAGAACTCAACTATCCCTTTAACTATTGTGGCTATATTGATATAATTAGTTTTGCTAAATAAGCTACATGTATATCACAAACTCTTTGCAGAAGAAAATATATTTTTTGGGGGTAGGACAGTGCTGACAAAATTGTGATGAAAAATAACTGATTTGCTTTCAATACATTATTGTGTCGTGATCTTTTAGATTCCTTGTTGACCATACATTGAGAGACAAACGAATATCACTAGCGATATTATTTTCGACATTATTGTGGTGTTATAGAAATGATAATTTTTGTTAAATTAGCTAAATCACAAACTCTATGAAGAAGAAAATGTAGGTTATTTGGTTCAAACAATGTGGAAAACAATTTGATGAATAATAATTTATTTGCTTCAATAAATTATTGTGGTTTGAATGTAATTATCATCTTTTTTATTAGCTAAATCAAAAAATCTAAGAGAAAAAAAAGCGTAGGTTATTTTGAAAGAACAAACATACATGTATAGTGCAAAGTTCAGACAAATTTAGTCTTAAAATCGAATAGGTTTAACTAAATAATGAGGAGTATTGCTATAGAAACAATGTAGGAATTAATTTTTAATTTTAGAGGGCTACTTTTTCAATCTGATGGATATCACAAAATACTTAACATAATACCCTATGGTAATTTTAGGGGCTACCGACTGAATTTAGGGGGCAAAATCGCCCTCAGCCCACATATATATTTCCTACCCTGGAATGGAGCTCTAAACACTTACCTGTATGAAGGTGTAGTTGACCCCTGTTGACACGACACACTGGGTCACGATGGGGTCATCAAGGTCAAAGGTCGCCTCATTCTGCAGGGAACAAGAACATTTGTAATGTAAATATACAAGTTTATATTGGCACATCCTTTTACATTTACATACTCGGCCAAGGGGGAGAACTCGGGACACCTACACGCAAACATTCAAACTCAAAGCGTATGGCAGGGCTTCACTTGCACTGGCCCGGGGCCAGTGAAATTGCACTTGGGGCCAGCAAAAATGTATAAAAGTCATATTTTGGTGGCCCGATCGGGCAAGCAGATTTTCAACCTGACATTGACAAAATTAGAAAAATCTTGTTTTCTTCCATGTCGTGCTTCATCTATAATCACAGGTTTGATCAGGAAAGAGTGATATTTTGAAAAGTAAAAAGTTTACTCATGAAATACAATTTTCGGGCCAGTAAAATTTTCTTTCGGGCAACCAGATAAGGGGAAGAAATTATTTCACTGGCCCGACCGGGCTACTGATAAAAAAGTTAAGTGTGGAGCCCTGCGTATGGGCTGCGACGGATCGAGACTGCAAAATCGTCAACTATCTGCCTGATAGTACTTGCGTTGCTACAGCAATTTATGTCTACTCTGTATGGGGCATGTTAGCGGAGCTTCGAATGTAGGTGGAGTTCCCCAACTACTATGGTATTTTTTAATATGAATGAAAATAAGCAAAGAAAATGGGATTCCAACAGGATTCGAACCCGACACTTCCGGATTGCTAGACCGGTGCTCTTACCGACTGAGCTATAGAAAACACTAGTGCGGTATTCGTCCCTGAAACCCCTTAATATTCATTGCTCGTGTGGTCAGAAGCTATTATAAACCTGACATAAACCCGAAGGATAGAAATCAACTTGGGGATATATGCGAGGGATCACCGAAGTGATGCAGCTTTTTTGTATAATTAAATCAAACTCAAACATACAGAGAAACTGACCAGAAATATATGATATGAATGAAAAAGAGCAAAGAAAATGGGATTCCAACAGGATTTTAAAAATAGAATAGAAATAGTTGTAATCAGATGAGTGGGGAGATGTTCTCTTTTATGAAAGATTGTAATTCAAAACTGAACTATCCCTTATCACAAAAACTACAGTATAACTGTGTAGCACAAGCAAGAATAAGTCAGTGAAACATATTATCACTAATTTTGTTTCTCATCTGTGCAATTTATTTTCCAAAGATCAATTTTCATGACGAGGTGGGAAAAAGCCAAGTCACGATACTCAACACTTTGGATTGTATTACATAACTTTTTAATTCAAACAATTATAGAGAAACTGACCAGAAATATATTATATGAATGAAAAAGAGCAAACTAAGGGGTTTCAGGGACGAACACCGCACTAGGGTTTTCTATAGCTCAGTCGGTAAGAGCACCGGTCTAGCAATCCGGAGGTCTTGGGTTTGAATCCCGTTGGAATCACATTTTCTTTGCTCTTTTTCATTCACATAACTTTTTACATAACTAGTTGAATAACAAATTGAACCTTGGCCTCATAATTGGAACCTCACCCAGGATAATGTGCTGAAAACAAAAAAACATAAACAAAAAAAACAAAGACTTGCTCCCAATTACCTCCCCTCTCTTTTCTTCAAGAATTAACCTGCTCAGGGGGTGTACTCTGAAAAGGATTTACAGTTAAAATTTATTGTAACTATGTCACTAAAATAAATTTGAGAAAATCGCTATTCCATATTTAAAAAGTACAGTTACAGAATACCAATTTGGCTAAAAATATTTTAGTGACATAGATTTTTAGCGTAAAATGTTAGCGTAAAATCGCTTTCAGAATACACCCCCCTGTGGCCCATTTCATAAAACTTTTCCAATTGCTGTAAGTGTCCAATTATTGTAACTGCTATGGCAACAGCCAATCAGCATCAAGCATTTTAGCTGTTGCCATGGTAGTTACCATAATTGGACACTTACAACAATTGGAAAGTTTTTATGAAACAGGGCACAGGACTGACTAATTGTGATACAACATGCATCCTCCATAGACCCAAGCACAAGCATTTTTCGGGACCAGTCCTGAAAGTGTTGAAGTTCAAATACAAATATTACCCCATGTCTGAGCTTGGCTCTGGAAAGCGCATTGGCGAAGGCAAACATGAGTCCCTTAGCGTTGAGATGATCCATGGATCGTCTGCACCAGTCGTCCCCGTCGTGGAGGTACAGGGTGTGTGCGTGGGGGAACGCTGACCCCTCATAGAAACCTGTTCATATTAGGAGAGAAAAAAACAAAGGTCATTATACCCCATTGCGTATGGAAACCAGGAGATGATCTATAGATCCTCTGCACCAGTCGTCACCATCATGGAGGTACAGGGTGTGTGCGTGGGGGAACGCCGACCCCTCATAGAAACCTGTCGGTATTAGAAGAAAAAACAAAACAATTGTATTTAAAAATAATTCTTCTTTAATTGATTATATTACCCATTGCCTGTGGGGATTGCAAACTCTACTACGAACCAGTTGATAATATTGTAGAAAAACGAGCCCATTGGTATTAAAATGGAAAACAACCCTAACAGAATAATTATATATGTCTGTTCCACTGATAATATCTTAACCCATTGCCCACAGAAACCAGGAGATGATCCATAGAAACCTGTCTGTATACTAATAGGACAAAAACAAAAATAAAGTTATTGCATTAACATGTACTTCTTCAACTGATATTATCATGACCCATTATATTGAATATCATTTTATCCTGTTAATTTACCTCTATAAATTAAATATTTAACACAAACAAATACATTATAACTGTGTAGCACAAGCAAGAATAAGTCAGTGAAACATATTGTACTTCTTCAACTGATATTATCATGACCCATTATATTGAATATCATTTCATCCTGTTAATTTACCTCTATAAATGAAATATTTAACACAAACAAATACATTATTATTGTGTAGCACAAGCAAGAATAAGTCAGTGAAACATATTATCACTGATTATGTTTCTCATCAGTGCAATTTCTTTTCCAAAGATCAATTTTCATGACGAGGTGGGGAAAAAGCCAAGTCACGATACTCAACACTTTGGATTGTATTACATTGTTACATTGCTGCTGTGAGGGGAAAGTACAAATGTGGTTTTCACTATACAGTGAAACCTCATTATAATGAGCACATTGGGCCCATTGAGTTTACACTGTTATATCAGACATCTTGTTGCATTAGGACTTAGAAATAATAATATGCATAGAACCTGGACCTGTGTAGATTCCTCACTATGGCCCCGTTGAAGAAAAAGTTGCAATTAAATGCAACTTTACAATCGATTGCAAGTCTTTCTGCAAACGGGCATATGCCAGGTACCTCATTATAAAAGACCTCATTATTACGAGGTTCCACTGTATTTATGTCTGGATTTCGTTACCATTATTTAACCTTGTTTGTACCTCATGGCTACAAATGCATTAATAATATCAGTGTTTCAACCATTCACTCTACTGCAATCACCAACTTTTTCAAAATGATTTCCTTGATATGTCACCACTTAATGGCTACAACTATCAACCACCACTTTTCCTACCACAATGTTGCGGCCACTTACCAGTGAAGTTGTGGTTGTCTTTGTAGATGTTGTATGTGAGGAGGTCGATGGTTGGCGCCAGTGGGTAGAAGTCTGGCAATGTGTTGTCAGCAGTTGCCGCAATCTCTTCCGGGTCGGCCAACCGTGGCAAGGGTCTGGAAGATGAGACTAGCAGACCTGATCTACCACGCACCTGGATCTGATCCTCGCCTACAGAATAACGAAACAATTTCTTCTCATTAAATGTTTGAAATAATTTGTTATAACAACATATTATATTTTTTTATTATAACCTAGACCTGCTTACCGCAATGATATTTGGTTTTAAAAAGGAAAAAAAATAAGCGTAATAATGCTGATGAATATTTTTAACTACTTTTCAGGATAATAAAAAATATAAAGGCAACCAGCCATCCATTAAAGACAAACTTTTTCTTTGGGAGACAAATAATAATTTAATCAGTATACTTGATGTAATACATTTACATTACTGCTCCAAGTGATTTTTTAAATTAAAGTTATCAAGTTACTTCAAACATGTGTCCCTTGTGAGAGTAAAATTTTACTTAAATATTGTGAAACCTGGATAGGTTGTGAAACTGTACTACTCCCAAAATAGTAAGTCTAGTTGATCAGATTTAGTTTTTTGTTTCTATGAACTCTTTCCTGGATGATTAATAATCTTCACTATCGTATTAAATATTGAGGACAATTTGTTATTGTTAGAACATCCATTTTCAAAGGACTCCAGGGCCCATATTCATTTTAGATGACATGGCTAAGAATTAAATGTACATGATTAATTATAGTTGCTAACTAGGATTAATTAAGTGAGTACCGAAGGATTACCCTGCTAATCCTAGTTAAGGACTAGGAAAACTGTGTGTAGCACACTAAACTATGTCCATTTGAAATACACTTGGCAAGGAACTAAGCTAGCGAGGTTTTTGAAATCAGTCCTAAACAATACTCCATACATACTAACCTCTATGCCACGAGGCAGCCACATAGTATCCATCAGTCCGCACCCGTTGAAGAAGGTCGGGGTATTCCCCTACCATCAGCTGGCTCAGGTGCATGAAGTCCATTAGCTGCCGATAGCTGATGGAAAATGAAAGAACAAAATTTGATTAATTACAAAATAAACCTTAAATAACAAAATTAATATTTCAAAATATATATAATAAATGTCTCTTTTGTCTTATAGTCAACTCAAGAGTTTTAAATTTGATATTGAAGTAGATAAAAGTCTCCTCTCCCTGCTTTCAAACATCTCAGGGGAAAAAACACTAAGTTATTACAAACATAATTTGCCAGTTGTGATAAGGTTTATAGGTTGTATTCACCACTGACCTGTATCTCTGGACAGGGATAAGCTTCCTCTGTGTGTCATACTTCCAACATTTTCTGATGGACCGAATCACTCTCCCTTCATGTTCTCCTACCAAAATATTCTCTGTAACAAAATAATTTAGCAACTGCAAGCTGATAATAGGGTAAATCTGTTCAGGACTGATTGATTTTGCTATGTATGGCCATAGACCCTAGCCCAAGTAATGTTGTGACCAGTCCTGAATCATAGGTTAACAGATTGTTTTCACCACTGACCTGTATCTCTGGACAGGGATAAGCTTGCTCTGCGTGTCGTACTGCCGACATTTTCTGATGGACCGAATCACCCTCTCCTCCATGTTGGGAAGCTCCAGTCTGGAAGCGAGGTCCTGAAGTCTTTGTGGCATCTGATGGATCAAAAAAGTTTAAAATAAGCATCAAGTGGTGGTACCCTCACAAAAATACTCTCGCAATAATCCAGGGTTCGCCCTTAGCAGTGGCCTGGGTGCCAATGGCCACCTGAAATTTGGCCACTAGAAATAAGCTAGAAACCCTAATTGGCCACTAACTATAATTAGGGTGTACAGAACACAAGTCTATGGTGAGAATATATTGGATGTGTACTTTTGGCCACCTGAAAAGAAAAAAGTTATGGAAGATGCCCTGCTATCTCCATTAACTTGTTAAAACGGACTTCCCCTATACCTAAGCTTTCCAGCGGGTTTTCAAGGTTATCTAATGGATTTAAAATTGTAAACATTAATATTAATTTTGTGATAGAACATGAATTCACAAAACCATACTAAACTAATCTCTCAACAAACTCCATTTACTTTCTATCATGGGGTTCCCCTGTAACTGAGCTTTTCAGGGAATATGGCAAACTTGCACATGTGAAGATTGGCTAAAAAAAAAAAAAAAAATTATGAATACATAAACATGAAGTTATTGAGTCAATGACTATTAAATAGTGAACAGGTAGTCATAAGTCTATGAATGCAACATTAACATTTAATGCTAAATAAAGAAGTAATACAAAACATTCATGTTGCACAAGGTCATTTAGTAAAAGCACATTGAATAACTGCCATCACTAGTATTTATTCTCTTGTGCTATTTCTTTTCCAAAGATCAATTTTCATGACAAAGTGGTAACAGCCAAGTCACGATACTCAACACTTTGGATTTCAAACATTTACTTGAAATGATTCATATCAAGTACTAGCTCATAAAGTCTGGTTCACAACCTTATAAACTGGATCAATTCTGTATCTTTCATGCAGGCTATATATCTTCATCAAGCATTATGTAGCAGTCACACCGCCAAAGGGCCATTCTTGGTCACGTGTGTGACCCAAAACATGAACAAATTTGATATAGGATACTTATATTTCAGTAAGTATAAGAGGTATAATGATTTTTACTTTGTATGTGAATTGAATATGTTGAAGTCTTTCAGACTTAACACAAAAGATTTTGTAAGGATTACGTTATTCAATGTTAGAGGTCAAATGGCATGGGTCAAGTGTGTGACTTCGCACGGAGCGCTTTTTTCATAACTCAATTTCATTTGGGAAATCCTTTGAAATATGAAAAGCTACAATGTTCATCTTATTACCAGACAAGTATTATAGCTCTGTAAGTACAAAAATAGCAATGAATAAGAATTATATCAAACCGTTGTTTTTTATTGTATTTAATTATGTGGTAACGTCTGGTCACTGTGTGACATTTTGGGGTGGTCACGTGTGTGACATGTACAATATGAATGGAAAAATGGGAATTTTATAATATCAGGGCCCCGTTGCAGAAAGAGATACAATCGATTGTAAGTTGCAATTAATCGTAAGTCAGATCACGTGTTCTAGATGCGCAAATCTGATTGGTTGAAACGCGTACATTTTCTGACTTACGATCAATCGTAACTTGCAATCGATTGTATCTCTTTCTGCAACGGGGCCCAGGTTTAGAAAGGAATGAAAGGTTCAATTTTTACAAAGTTGGTATCAACATGTACAGGAAAGTGAGATGAATAAGCTTGCTAACTATCCTTTCGATATCTTGATTATTTTCTGGGTTATGATTGTAGAAAAATATTGAAATATGTACATTTATGCAAATGAGTATGAAAGTGTCTTTATTTAATGTACATCATATATTTCATGAAACTTTACACATGGATCATTCCAAAAATGGAACAAAACAACAGAAAAATAAAACTTCAATTTTTCCAAAAAAGTTTCACTTTTCAAAGAATGGCCCCAAACCGTATCCAAACCGAAACCAGACCGAAATTCCACTTTATCAGGCACCGACAAGAGCCCAAACTGGGGTTAGTAGTCACAACAAAAGAGACCGACAATTCCGATACCACTCCGACACCAAACCGCTAGCACCCCGAACGTCCCCGAATTATTTGGTCTCGTGTCGGTTTGGATTCGGTTTGGCGGTGTGACTGCTACATTAGGCTACTTTTTCAGCCTTCAATAAATAACCATGCTTTCGGATATCCACAAATCATGGTACAAACATCAACAACAACAATGTTCTGACTTATTTCTAAGCCTTGTTACATTGAAATCAAGTTATTAATGTGAACTCTTACTTGGGCTTCATTTATTAGCTTGCTCCTTTTTAGCCACATAGCTTAGTTCACAATATCCTCACATCTGCAGCAGTAAAGCCACATGTGTTGTCTTATCAGGATTAACTTTATCATAACCATTTCAAACCAAGTGTGAACACAATACATACCTGGCCTTCATTCATCAGTTTACTCTTTGTGAGCCAGAGGGCCTGGTTCACACCCTAAAGTCTAAGTTGGTGACTTTTCAAATCAAATATTACATAATAATTCTAGTGTGAACACTAACTTGGCCTTCATTCATCAGTTTACTCTTTGTGAGCCAGAGGGCCTGGTTCACACCATAAAGTCTAAGTTGGCGACTTTTCAAATCAAATGTTTCATAATAATTCCAGTGTGAACACTCACTTGGCCTTCGTTCATCAGTTTACTCTTTGTGAGCCAGAGGGCCTGGTTCACACCCTCCTCCAGTCTAAGTTGGTGGTAGAATGTTCAGACTTACATTTAATCCAAGTTATTCTATTTCCAAATCAGTGTTACATAATAAAACTAGTGTGAACACCTACTCAGCCTTCTCTTTGTTAGCCACAGGGTCAGGTTCACACCCTCTAGTCTAAGTTGGCGACTTTTCAAATCAAATGTTACATAATAATTCTAGTGTGAACACTCACTTGGCCTTCGTTCATCAGTTTACTCTTTGTGAGCCACAGGGCCTGATTCACACCCTCCTCCAGTCTGCATCTGTGGTTGAAGACGTAGGTCTTCTTCTCGTGGTAGTGTGGATTGGTCTCATCCATGGGGACACGGTTGAGAAAGCGGGGGTGGTAGTCTGGTATAGTCTCCCTATAATAATAATAATAATAATAATAATAAAAATAATAACTTTATAAAGCACTTTTTGCAACAACAAAAATTATACCAAGCGCATTAAAAAAAAAAACAATCACTACAATACTACACTAGAAATCATACAAACATTGACTTAAAGGGATAGTTGAGTTCTGGTAAGGAGAGTACAGTTTTAGTGAAACTGAATTTTAGTAACCAAAACCTGCATCATTACATTACAAACTAATAGTTATAACTAGAAAGGAACACAAAATTACAAATGACGTAGTAAAGATCATGTTATCATTCAAAAAGAGCCGTTAAAACGTAAGAGGGCACTCTCTAAACACTCATCGGTTTCAACCATTTTGAATAAAATATTGTGCATGTGATGCTTTGTTGAAATAGTGATTAGATAGAGAAATAACCAACAACTATTTAAATACCTATTTTGTAACTTTTTTGAAAAGAGGAAGCATTTTTTTGAATTTTTAACGGCTGGTTCAAAATTCTCTAATAAACCCGGGGCCCCGGGTTTATTACAAATTGTTATATTTATGGATATTTCAGCCGTTTCTGAAACGATTTTGATCAAACAAAGATGATTTTATTGTTTAAATATTATGCTCTTTCAAATTTTACACTCAGTTTGTCATTACCTCACAAACCAATTAAGTAGTCTAGCGCCCTCTCTACCAAAACTCAACTTTCCCTTTAACAAAGTTCAATAGAGAGGCCAACTAAGTAGATAAATGTGAATAAAAACATACTTTGAACAATATAATATTAACATAACTTAGGATACAGGTGGGCTTTTAGTTGAGATTCAAAATATTATAGGAAATCAAAACATGTCACATTCAGACACAAAACAAACTAGGGAATGCACATATAACTAACATTTAGCTGAATATAGAATGGAATTTTTCTTTGAATACAAAGAAACACAGGAAAGTTAAACATACATTATTGCAACACAGAAATTCTTGAGTGAAGATAACACTAAGATAACAAAATATATTTTAGCAAAATAGCTCGGTAAGCCAAAATAATCTTTACAACTTGTTATAAATGCTGTGAAACAATATCAACAGCTGTGTGTAAACTCAGGAAGTGCAGTAAACTCAGGAAGTGCAGTACATTTTTTCGAGTTACAATACATACAAATGTCATGGAGTATTAAAATCCCTGGCACTCAAAAGTGTTTATTAGTGTAAAAACAGTATTAGGCTTTTTAGCAAATCTAAAGATTCCCACTTTAAATTTCACATACTTTTCGGGTATTTTGTACGGTCCTGGTAGATCCAGCATCTCATATATCTTTCTCGCCGTCGTCTTGCGTTGCTCCTTGGACCGCTCTCGGATCTGGCGCTTCTTCTCCGGCCGGTACCATCGCACCGATCCCACCGCACTCAGAGCGCCCTGGCACTGCAAGAAGTGGCTGGGCATAAAAAGCCTGGTGCAAAGACTAGTGACTGCCATGATGGTCTTGTCTAGTTTTGTCCAGTGCCTACATTATTTTACAGAAATTAAATTATGTTAGATAGGTTTATAAATATGTACAGGGCCAGGATCCACACGTCACTTTAGTTCTGACTTCTGTGCCTGAAAATTATTAAGATATAAATTAGACACTGGATTTATAATTGTGCTTATAAAACTTAATTATCTTAAAATTAATTATAATTTTGCGATTTTGTTCCTTTTTTTCCTTTTCCCTTCTCCTACTCTTCCAAGTCTTCTTCTTCCTTCTTCAAGTGAAGTCTTAAATCTTAGTTTATTTTTTAATTTAACCCATTCGTTGGTCAAGGCTGGCTGTGTCTTTGATATACACAGGTATTGATCCCCACCATTCACCGACATGAAACTGAAAAGTGAAAGCATTGGGAAGAGGCAGTGAAAAACAGTTCATGTAAATTGTAATGTAAACGTTATTGAAACTAAAATCAACACAAAAGAGAGTCTTATTTCAACTTGTTCCAACAGTCAACACACACACACACAATGCATTTTGGCTGACCAGTCACCAGTCACCGGTAAAAAAAAAAAAAAAAAAAAGGGAAAAAAAAGGGGGGGGGGGGGGGGGGGAAAGCCAAACAAAAAAGGCAAATGAAAAGTAAGTATTCACAATCGCACAAAATGGTTGTCTAAAGGTTATGTTGCGCCACAGATATGCTCTCTAGATTCACACATAGGTACATTACAGTAGCATTGTGTGGAGATCAACCTCTTCCGCCTGCTGCACCATCCAAATAATAAAAAAATGTTGTCGGCCGATTTCTCCCTAAATTTACCAGCAAATGCAAAAAAACTTTCGTTTATGTGATCTCTAAGTCATATACTTTGATAATAATTACCGACTTTGTTGTTTTGAAGATTTCAAAATGTAGAAAAAAAGGATTATTTCCCGTCTGTTTTCATTACCGATGCATCCTAACACACAACGTTCAACTGATGAACGGTACAGTGTATGAATAAATAGGCAGTATGGTAATCTCCCGTGTATTACCATATATTGCGCGTAAATGGTCCACCTGAGTGAACCATATACTTTGTAGATGTGTCTAGATTCATTGTTTCAAATTCTACGTTTGATTCAACAAACGTACGCACGATTCGTCACGCGTCTCGGACTCGGTCTCTCGCATACCTATACTTATGTGTAAAATACTTTGTATGTTACACATATGGCCAACCCGTATACTATTGTGATGTTGTTTCTAGTTTGAACATCATTCTTTAAATCTTTACTTAAATCTTTACTTAAATTGTGTTTTATTTATAAGAATACCATTTTGTCCCAACAGCACAAAAAACACGAAGATTTTATGAAATAAAGGCAATTTAAAAGGAAATAATCTTGAAGAGTGGATTTTTCATTACAGTAGCAGACAACATTCTTGAAAACCGATGAATAGACTGTTATTTATTTTGTGTGTGTTGTTTAGCAACATAATCCTATCTAGTCTTCTTGCCAAACTGGCACTGCCATGTTATACCCAAACAAAATTGTGTTTGAGTTTAGCTAGGGTCCCCTTCGAATAAATTGTGTTTTGGAAACCCCCGCCTTTCTTCATAGTCATGGAATTGACCCCCCCCCCCCCCCCCAAAAAAAGGAGAAAATTGATCTTATGGGGGGTAAGGTGGGCCAACCACTATCCACACCCCAATTTCTATTCAATTTCAATGTTATTCCTCCCATCATCTCAGCAATGGGGGGGGGGGGGGGGGGGGGGGGGGTGGTAGGGGCTTGACCCCACCGATCACCCCCCCCCCTCATTTGTGTTTGTTTTAAGTAACCTCAAATCCCCTTGGCTATGGTGGGGGGTGGGGGGGGGGGGGGCGACCCCCCTGAACACCCCCCCCCCCCCCCCCATTTGTTTCATTTTTATGAAACCTCAAATCACTTTGGCTACCGGGAGGGGGGGGGGGGGGGGGGTGGTAGGGGGGTAAAATGAAACCTCAAATCCCTTTGGCTATGGGGATTGTGGAGGGGGGGGGGGGGGGGGGGTGGTGGTAGCGGGCGACCCCCTGACCACCCCCCCCCCCCCCCCCAACCACATTTTTTGTTTAATGGAACATCAAATCCCTTTGGCTATGGGGAGGGGGGGGTGGTAGGGGCGCGACCCCCCTGACCACCCCCCCCCCCCCCCCCCTCATTTAATTTTTTTTTAAATGAAACCTCAAATCCCCATGGCTACGAGGGGGGGGGGGGGGATGGGGGTGGTGACCCCCATCAACCACCCACTGACCCCCCCCCCCTCAAAAAAAAAAGAACAACAAGAAATAATAAGTTATTCAGCAAGGTTATGAGGTGCAAATATGATTGTCAATGTCTTTTATTTTCTGTGAGTGTGATGATAAGATCATGGCTGGTTGACATAACAGCTGATCTTTGAATATACTGACCACATGGCACACACACACACACACACACGCACAAACACAAATCAACAAATAAATTGGGCTAAGGCTCCCTATATAAAATAACATTAAAAAAATAAATAAATAGTATTTAATACAATACAAAATGTTTAGAAATATGAAATAGATAAATTAATAAAAATAAATGAACGAAATAAATATAGCCTATAGGGTCATGCGTCGTGAGGTCGCCTCCTTTTGCGTTACATGCCATTTTGGGCTTCTGCGGGACAATGTTACAGTTGAGAGCAAATATTTTCTGAGGAAGACCCCCTACCCTATCGAAACTATACATTTTCTGAAAGGAAATTACCCAAGGAACTCAAATATGCACTCAGAAATAACACTGGGTGTACAGTTAATTGTTCATATTGACCAAAACATGAAATTTTGTTTACAGTTTTTGAGGTCAATAATTTCCTGATAACTTTTTCTAAAGTAGCTCTAGCCAAGAAATTATAATGTTTTCTTGCAGAGCAGACTTAGACCTTTACAGCAATATAATATTGTATGGGGTAAATTATTATTTTACAGGATATTTTTTCATTCATACTTCACTACTTTTCACTAAGTAGGAGTCACTAGATGAATGGAATATAGAGTAAAGCCTAAATATGATGAGCCATAATACAGTTTGATAAGTAAGCTTTAATTTGATACCAAATTTGTATTCTGAAACCTTTTATTTTTCAAGATATTAACGTTTTTACCAAGAATTCACAAAATGTATTGGTCAAGATTGTGCTCCCATAGAGTCTGTACAGGAAACCCCCAATTTTCTTTGTTTGTGTTGATTTAATACAAAATTTATTTGGCAAAGACACTTTTCAATCATTTGACATTAAAGTTCAATGGGTAAGCTTTCATTTGATACCAAAATTGAAGTTATACATGTAGTTTTGACAAAGTTATCAACGTTTTAAGAAAAATTGCGCTTTGAGAGTCATTTCCCCATAGACTTTGTACACGGGCGCCGCTTCCTGCTCCACCCTCCGGCTTTAACTATCAAACGGCTGTATCTCGATCTTAAATAGAGGTATACCTTTGAAACTTTGCAGAATGATAGCATTTTGATAGCCCTTTCAAATGATACCAAATTTGTTAAGAAGGAATTTTTGGTTTTGAAAATATGAAGTAAAATGAAAAAAAAAATGTAACGGCTCCACCCTATTTGGAGGCGAGTTCATGACACACGACCATAGATGAAATAAAGCAAATGACAAAAATAAATACACAAAATTTAACAAATGAATAATAAAAGAAAATTAAATATATAAATGAATACATTTATAACTAAAAAAACAAAAATAAACAAGTCAACTAAATAGATCGATAAACAATACAAAATAAATAGTACATAATATAAATAGATGACAAAATTACAAATTAATACAATAAATAATGCTAAAAATAATAACAAATACTTGTAAATTCACCCCAAATATGTTTTTTATGAAGAGCCCCCGACCCGGCCCTTCAAGGATCTTTTGAAAGTGACCACATTTTACTTCCAGCCCCCCCCCCCCCCCCCCCACCGGTTCTGCAGCCCCTGCAACCAAACATGATGAACATTAAAAAGAGACACCCCTATAGTATCTTTATACCACAGTATGCCCATACTATACATGTTCAAATGAAAGCCAAAGAAATTTTATTACAAAATCACGGAAAGGAGACTATCCCGGCAAGAATCATCATAAAATCGCGTCCTTTGGCATTCATGCCATTATTTAGTGTTGATATGGACAACGGGTCACCCGATGTCACGTGCATATTTTATTAACTAGTCCGAAAAACCAGCCAGGGTTCTCTTTGACCGTTTGTCCTCACCCACTTGAAATATATCACATTATAAGATTACCCCCTCAAGACGAGGAAGGTGTTTCTGTGCGTTCTATGAAGGTCACACGATATAGAGCAGTGCCATGTGAACTGGATTACGAATGTGTGCGAGAGACGAGCTTTCGGGACAATTTAAAAAAAAGGTATGAAATCTTCTTTTTTCTTCTCATAATATAAGACAATCCTAAATCAATATAGTTAAGGTAACTTAGGACTGAAAAAGAAAGCGTGACAAATTGAAAAAATACCCGTAATCGGTGATTTAAATTTCGGACCGTGTCGGGCAAAAAATTCAAAACACTGTCGTACATTGGTATTGCACTAGCTACATGTGGTCCCGCTGGTGGTCTCTCGTTATCATTCACTCAGTTTCTCTAGCAAGCCAACATAAATACCCGTAGGTGGGGCAACACATTCTCTCACAACCACACTCCGGTCAAAACAAAACTCGGTTTCACATTTGTTCTCTCTCTAATATTCCTTAAAAACTTATACACTTCAATCATCAAAAATGTATCTTTCATTTAAATACAATCGTAGGAACCATTTACAATAATAAAGGCAAATATTCAACATTACAAATGTCTTACCCGGGTCTCACGTTGTTTGATGCGGCCGCAGCGATTTGTAATTTGTCGCCCTCTATGATATGAACTCGCGACCGGTCCGTCTTACGCGCTAATCCGTAAGATGATGATGATGATGATCATCCTCCTCCTCATCATCACGACGTAATCATCATCATTCAAGTTCAAGCTTTATTTTAAATTTTCACAAAATACATTTACAATACGTAATAATGTAACATTATAATCAAGGGAAATACCAAAACCCGGTAGGCCTACAAAAAGAACATTATTTATTTACGATATACTGTATTATATAAATTGTTGTGAGCATTGTAGGGATCCACTAGAAAGCAGAGCTTGTGGATTGTAGATCCTTACAATCATGATGATTATCATCCCCAGAATCATCATCATCGCCATCATTATCGCCATCATTATCCATAATCACTAATCGCCATCATTATCATGATCATCATAATCATCATCATCGCCATATCATCATCACCAAAATCATCAGCATAAAATACAATACAATTTGATACAGCCGAGTTTAACGTTTCTTAAAGAATGTTCTTCAAATTTGTGAAAGTTCATATTTTTAAATCGATTGTAAATTACAGTTAACATACTTCCTGTTTGTTTTACGTTATATTAAATTTTTAGCTTTCTTCTAGTTGTATATCAATGTTGTGATATATGTTTTAAATATGACTGTGTATATAGAAATGTATATATTTGTTGTTTGTGCTAAATGTGATTTTCTTCAATACCCTAACTTCGTCAGGGTGACATGAGAAATAAAACATTGAACATTGAACATTGAACCATAATCATCATCATCATTATAATCATCATCATCGCCATTATTATCATCATCGCCATCATGATCATCATCACCATCATGATCATCATCACCATCATCACCATAATCATCATCATCACCATCATTATCATCATCATCATCGCCATTATTATCATCATCATATAGCCATCATTATCATCATCACCATAATCATCACCATCATTGTCATCATCACCATAATCATCATCATCATCATCATCATCATCATCATCGCCATCATCATAGCCATCGCCATCATTATCATTATAATCGTCACGATCGATCTTTACCACTACCAACAACAGCACCACGGCACTGCACCACCGCCACCAGTCACCACCACCAGTCAACCACCACCACCACCATCATCATCTTATCCATCATCATCATCATCAATTGTTATTTACCCTTCGTCAGGTGTTGTCACAGAAGAGATTTAAATATGACATTAGAAACATCTTTCAAAAATAATAAAATCATATTTATTTATTATGTTTCAATTACATCACGTGATAATAATATTATTATGTTATAATTTCAAGATTTCGTCGGAAACATAGGATCGAGGGTGCAAGAAAGAAAAAAACAATTTATAATAGGCCCCTTTAAATTGCAGAAAGAGATACATCCGATAACAGTTACAAATAATTGTAAATCAGAAAACTTACGCGTTTCAGCCAATCAGATTTGCGCATTAAGAACACATGATCTGACGATAAACAAGAGGTCGGTTTGTTTATAATTCATAATTCTATGGATCTGACTTACAATTAAAGGGATAGTTGAGTTTTGGTATAGAGTGCGCTTCAAGTAACAATTGTTTTTTGTTAGGTAATGAAAAACTGAGTGTCAAATTTTAGAGAGCATACAATTTCAATGACAAAATAAACTTTATTTGATCAAAATCAGTACAGAAAAAGATTAAATATCAATAAATATATCCAATCAGAACGAATGTGGGATCCCACATTTATTCGATGATTTAAGAAAGAATATTTTTTTAAATGCTGACACTTTCACACAAATTTACAAAAAGAGGTTCTACATAGATGTTGATGATCTCTCTATTTAATCATTATTTGAACAAAACATCACATGCACAATTGTTTAAAAATGTAAATATCATGTTTTTTGTTTTCCGCTAAAAGATTTATAGCTTACTGTTATTGGTTGGGTCAATTCGGGAATGTGCACAACAAACAGGCCGAATTAAACAACATGCGGCGTTTTCCCAGTAAATAAGCCAGCACAATACCGTTTTTTAAACGCCATAATATAATACAATGTACAATGTCGCGATATAGATTTCGTAAATTTTATAACAAAAATATCTAATATAGATATTTAATTAGTGTTTTATCAAAATCGTATGAAAGAGTTGGCATTACTGTAATTGTTGTAACATCATGTACATGTATTTTTGTTTTAATTGTTTTCAGTTGTTCACATGATCTCTTGTTAGAAGGGCTAGTTTGACAAGCATAATTTGTTTTTCTATTCCCTTTTAACCAATATACAAGTATATGATTTTGTTGAATTGGTAAATAAATAAATTCGATTCAATGCAATTCAATATTATGAAGAGCTAAATTCCAAAAGGCGCTTAATCCACTTGTTCAACTTTCGAGAATAACAGGTTTCTTTGTCCATATTTGTACACCCGCCTATGGGAATATGAAAAATGGAACGTTCCATTTTTTTGGACGTACTTTTGTTTATTGTGTAATTTGTCCTCAAATTTGTATTTCTATATGTATAGCTACGGATAGCTTATTAAAGGGGTAGTTTAGTTTGGGTAGAGAGGGCGCTGCACATCACAATTTTTTGTGAGATAATGAAAAAATGTGTGTCGAATTTGAGAGAACATGCAATTTTAATGGCAGAATAAACTTTATTTGGTCAAAATCGGTCCAGAAACGGCTGATATATCAATAAATATATTTGATCTTATAAATATTTGGGGCCCAAATAATTAGATGATTTTTTCAAAAAATTAAAAAAATGTTCAAAAGCGTTTTTTAAAAATAGTTGTTGATGATCTATCTACTTAAAGGGATAGTTGAGTATTGGTCAAACTTAACTTTAGTAACCAAAACCTGCACCATAACGGTACAAAGTAATAGTTATAACTTCACCATGCTCGAAAAGTATACACAATTACAAACGACTAAGTAAAACCCCTGTTATCATTCAAAAAGAGCCGTTACAACTCAAGAGGGCGCTATTTAAAAACAAATCATTGGTTTTATGTTTTTTCATACAAAATTGTGTTTTTGATGTTTGTTAAAATAATGATTCAATAGAGATATCATCAACGACTTTTTAAAAACCTATTCAGATTTTTTTCAAAGTAGTCGAGCATTTTTGAAAATCTTTCTAAAAAGTCTAAATATCGCCCGGTGATTCCCGGTGAAGAATGTTTTGAATAAAAATATATTTATGGATATTTCAGCCGTTTCTGAACCGATTTTGATCAAACAAAGTTTATTCTGTCATCAAAATTGTATGTTTTTTTTCGAATTTGACAGTCAGTTTTTCATTATCTCACAAAAAAAATATCGGGAGGCACTTCGGGAAATACCAATACTCAACGGTACCTTTAATCATTATTTCAAGAGAACATCACATGCATTATTTGTATGAAAAATGGTTGAAACCAATGCCTTTTTAGAAAGCGCCCTCTTGTGTTTTAATGGCTCTTTTTTTAATGATAACAGGCTTTTTACTTAGTCGTTTGTAATTTTATATACCTTTCGAGCATGGTGGAGTAATAACTATTAGTTTATAATGTTACTGTCCAGGTTTGGTTACTAAAGTTCAGCCTTACCAAAACTGTACTACCCCTTTAATGTACAACTGATATCGTTAACGCAATGTTTATAGTATAGAGTGGATTAAGCGCCTATTGGAACTAACCCAAGCATATAACCATATTATGCATAGTATTTACAATATAATAATTGCGAATAATAATAGCATTTTTACATTAGATGATAACAATTATTTTCTTTTTCAACATTATTCAAAGTATCAATTTTATAGCAATCATAATATCGAGTGAAACAATTATTGTACTCGTGCAGCAACAATTTATATTTGTTTCTCCTCACATTATTGTGTTTAGTTATCCAAGAAATGCACAAACAATTATTAAACATACCTAATACCAGAATATGGAAAATACTGCTGAAAACTGCTTGTCTACTAAAAAATCGCCAATGTGGTAAAATGAGAGTCGTATACAGCCTAGCTTTCGATCCTAGCAGAATCTTCGTCAGGGCACAAATGACAGTTACTACAGAAAAAACACAGAATATATACCAACATAAACACATGTATGGAAGGGGGGCTGGAAAGAGGAAAGGAGGCGGAGACACAAAACAATGAAAGCAACTGTGAGTGTGTGAGTGTCAGGACTGCTTGACCAATCAGGTCAAACAGGCATAGGTGGGTCCTTAAGTGGCTGCAGTCAAAGAAAATGTGATGAGAGTGTAAGGCTTAGAGAAGAATAGAGGTAGGGAGGATTAAAGAAATAAATCAAGAAATGGAAAGAGACATGTGAACAAAAGACAGTTGATGAGGTGTGGGAGTGCACACTGGGGCACTGAGAGGGGAGGAACAATAGAGGGGATTATGAGTGTAGGGGATGGGAGCGAGAGGATTAGGACGGGATTAGGACAAAGAAAGTGAAGTGAAGTGTGTTGCAGGATCGGATGAATAGGATAGGCGAGTTCAAAGGAGAGAGTGGAAAGGATGAGGACCCAGTAGGTGATGATATGTAGGGAAGCAACATAGACAAATGAATGGGACAGGGAGTGTAAAAGAGATAGTGAACAAAAGGAAGCCTAAATGGGTAGGTAATCAGAGGGAAGGTGGAGAGACAAATGAGGGTGGAACAATATGATCAAAATAGAGGTGGAACTATGCATGATGAGAATGTGGATGTATATGAATAAGCCCATGTCTATGGACAGTGTACCTATAGAGAGAAAATGTATTTAATTTCAATTATTTATTTTTATACATGAGTGGAAATCATAAGTTTTACTTTTATTTTTTACCGGAGGAGGTGGCTCAGGCTTGTATTGTTGATTTTTGCAATATTGTTATCTTAAATATGTTATGTGTTGTACATGTACATGTGCAATATAAATCGCGGAGTATGATAATTACTTGGACGCATGATACTTTGATATAATATTTGGTAATTATAGAATCCAGCTACTTGCTACCTACATTTATGAATGGATATAGCTAAGTGTTACTGTGCACAGTACCTGTTGCGTATTAATGTATACTCATACTGAAATATTATATTATTACGTTCTGTTTTCTTTACAGGGTTTTTCCTTTGTTCAATCAACGGCCAATACAGATGAATAAAAACTGCGCTCGACTATCAAAAACAACCTTTGTAAAGCCTTGATCTGTTTTTCGTGTCACATAACAATACAACATCTGAAACTTAAGATTAATGCAAATAAGTCATGCTTTATAACAAAGGTATTAGTTGCTTCCATGATTGGCTATTGTCTAACAACGTTTTCCATACTGTTTTTGTTTCTCTTGCTTAACATTGAGTATAGCTTTGTTAATCTCACCCCCCCCCCCCCCCCCCCCCCCCCAATCAATGATTAGTAGCGAGCATTTGAGTGTGTGAAGATCGGTTCTAGGACTACTACCCCCTGGACAACCACCCCCCGGACGATTACCCCCCGGACAACTACCCCCCTAGGACAATTACCCCCCGGACAACTACCACCCGGACAATTACCCCCCTAGGACAATTACCCCCCAAGACAATTACCCCCCAAGACAATTACCCCCCAAGACAACTACCCCCCAAGA
>JBAMJV010002108.1:0-98961 GCA_037951105.1 Echinarachnius parma
ATGTGCAAAAAGTGATGAATGGTTGATGCAATGTATAGTATTGTTATCTCATATGTCCACAGGGTATTGTGTGAAAATTTCAAGTCAAATGGACATTGCATGGCCAAGTAATGAGCGAAAATGCAAAGTGATATTCAATAACTCACTGCACTCACTTTGTACACAGAAGAAAAACTCGCCCGGAGTTTTTCTTATCTGAATACTTCGATCGTACATATCTTTGTAACGAAAGGGAAATTTGAAAAACCGAAACCTGTCCCATGATTTTATTGTTAATACGAATACAACAAGGTAGTGGCAATCCACTCCATGCCGGATCTCCACAAACAGGCTGATATTCTGTATATTCATCCAGAAATTTAATATCAGTGGTGAGAGCAACCTAAAGAAAGGATAGACATGATAGAAGACCTACCATTTCGTTTGTAAAGACCACGAATAAAGCAAATAAATTATGTTTGCTGAAAGAGCGAACATATTTACAGAGGGTCTTACATTGACCAGGCTTTTCTCTGCATGTCGTCGGCACCTATTCAACAGTTCAATGCATCAATGGGCAACGGGTCTTATCCCTCTGGGTTCCCACGATCCACAAAATATGTTACAGTGGAACCACTTAATATCGAGGACCTAAGGACCATCAAATTTACCTTGCGATACTGTGTCTGTTAAATTAGGGTAAAATACAAACAATAATAATGGACTGAGACCAGCCGAACTTGTTATAAAATGGTTTTGCTATTTCAGCGCTCTATATATAATGAGGTTCCACTGTTTACCTCTCTCTTCCGCTCCTCTCTCCCCTATTTGTCTTCTCCCACCCCCTCCCCCCTACCCCTTCTCTCTAACCCCCTCTCGCACGTTTTCCGCCTCCCAATACTCATTTCATTTACTCTCTCCCCTCCCTCTCTTATATATACCCCTTCCCCTTTTCATTTCTCGGACACAGAGCAAGCCGACTCGACCCAATCCGACTGGTTTTCACTCGAATCTGCTCAGTATGTGTTGCCTCAGGACTCCGGATTTGCCATTCAAGTTGGAGCGCATTCGAGACCGATTCATCATATTAAATCGGATCCGACTGAGCGAAACCGACTCGATAGACTGACTGAAAACCAGTCTGATTGGGTCGAGACGGCTTTGCATGTCTGCGCCGGGCTTTACTCCCTGCGACGCTGGTTGTCTGCCTTTGTCTCCAGATCTACCTTTCTCCTAGACAGAAAAATCCACCTCGTTCTGGAGGGGTTCTTTAATATTATGACGTCATACTATCCCCTCCATCTCGATATAGTGGAAAGGGAAAAAGATAGTGCAAGATGATAATGAAACAAGACACAGTCTCAGTGGACTAAACCCTCGGAATATAGACTGATTTTTCGGTCTACCTTTCTCCGTGCCCACTTCCGCTAGATTTATCGACAGTATCGACACAATGATAGCTATCTCTCATGTCATGCCCCCTCCCCCTATTTGATTTAATTTCCCTTCGACTCCCTTGCGCCATAGGTTCTATGTTACACTTGTTAAATCATTTGCGCACTCTTTGATATATTTCAAACATAAATGTTATCTAATTGAATTTTTTTCGAATCTATTAGCATTTTATGATCCGTTTGGAGAACAATTTAACGAAAATGTTGATTGTCATACCAAATTCAGATAAATCCGGAACTCTATTACAGACTCTGCTGCGCATATCAGAGGTCGATACAAAACAAACTATTCACTTTGACTCATTTAACATTTATAAATTTCTTCTGTATGCGTTTTGAGAACAGCGTATAAAGCGGCTTTGTTTGATAGTTAAAACGTTTTTTTTTATTAGTGTCCATTATATTATTACAATTAGACGTGATTTATTGAAAGCCATGGTGAAAGACAATGCTTTTAGTGCTAATTTGCAAAGCAAACATATAAATTCACTCCAATATCGATCTCTTCATCTACGGCACCTTATCCAACTAATTATTTCAGCGCTATTCTACTTGACCTAATTAAGAATATAATGAGGTTTGTAAGGACTGTTACTGTAAGGAGCCAGTTTGCACTGAGCTTAAGTTTGCGCGTTATATTAACCGGCATTTAGACATTAGAGTTCCATTTAAACTAACATTAGATTCTTTCTTTGCATTCATTAGAATTACTTTTAAACAAACTTGAAAAAAATAAACCTTATGTAAAGCCCACCGCACACAGAGCCGACTCGATCCGATCCGACTGGTTTTCAGTCAGGCGTTTTTCAGTCAGTCTAGAGTCGGTTTCGCTCAGTCGTATTCGATTCAACATGTTGAATCGGCCTCGAATGATCTCCGACTGGCTCTTGACCGGTAAAACAGGAGTCCTCAAGCAACGTATACTAAGCTGAACCGACATAAAACCATTCGGATCGGGTCGAGTCAGCTCTGTGTGCGGAGGGCTTAAGATGATTCCCGAGGGGGTCTGTCCTCATAGAAAGGGGGGTATCATGCGTGACCAAGGACTTGCCAAAAGCACCCTAAACAAGTATTTGCGTGGTGCGGAAAATACACCCTAAGTAAGTAATTAATGATTATCGGTAATTTGCTACCCTAAGTAAGTAATCAATTTTTTGTAAACCCCTTAGCAAGTTATAACTATTTTTTGATACCCTAAGCAAGTAATCATTTTTTTTGTAAATCCCTAAGCAAGTTATGACTATTTTTTATACCCTAAGCAAGTAATCAATTTTGTGTAAACCCCTAAGCAAGTTTGATATCCTAAGCACCTCAAAACGGTGACTAAAACTTAGTGTTGAATGAACCCTAAGCAAGTAAGCTGAATTTTTGAGACCCTAAATGCGTAACTCATCAGCCTAAAAAAAGATACCCTTTTTCCTGATATTTGGTGATTTTGAGACCCTATTCAAGATACTCGAGTAACTTGCCTGATCGTAAAAAAAACACCCTTTTTACTCGAATTCTTGGTCACGCATGATACCCCCCTTTTTATGGGGACAGACCCCCCCCCCCCCCCCCCGGGAGAGGATTCCTCTAACAACTCGGAAACGGGATATTAATAATTATTTTTTTCGATTTTTGTTAAAATATCTGGACTGACCTGTAATCACAACCCCTGTAGCGAGATGGATAATGTGGTGTTGCGAAATGTATGACAATATTTTGGCACCTGCTGGTTAGTGTGACGTCACAATAGGATGGTTCCATAAAATCGTGACGTCAGAGCGACAAGATACATGTAGTACTTAGTAACGTAATCCGGGCACCTGTGAGCATGTAATGCTTGTTGTGGGGTCAGCGGTTTTACACCTGTTTAAGTGGTCAGTCATCACCTACGTATACGTCACAAAACGGATATAGATTGTACACATCAACGACATCTGTTGTCATGAACATACAGTATATTTTTAAACCACTTGTGTGTTTGTGTGTTGTTGTTTTTTGCATTTGTGTGTCCGTGTACGCGTGCGTTTGTGTGTGTGTGTGTGTGTGTGTGTGTGTGTGTGTGTGTGTGTGTGTGTGTGCGTCTTTATGTGCGTTTGTGGAGGAAGCATAAAATAATGAGGTGAGACATTCAAGCTTTGTAAAAGGGTGCAAATAAGAACGAAATAAAAGAAAGAATACATTATACAATAAAGATATGAACAATCAAAGTTTAAAAAAAACATTATGAAGAAATTAGTTCCAAAAGGCGCTAAATCCGTTTTCAATAAAAAGTAATTTAATAAGCTATGCGTTGCTATATAGAAATCCACATTTTAGAAAAAAATTACATAATCAACATCAAAATATGGAACGCTCCATTTTCAGATTCCCATAGGCATGAGTAACCTGTTTTGGGGCAAAGTAACCTGTTTTTCTCGAACGTTGAAAAAGTGGATTTAGCGCCTTTTGGAATGAAGCTCTTCTGTGATCATGGTGATACAAAACGGATATAGTTCGCACACACTATCGCAACTGCTGGGCCACATATATTACCAGGGAAAAGGTCATAGAAAGCATAGTAAGTCTATGTAGAAAGGGAGGAAAAGTAAACAAATAACAGGAGAAAGTTAAAAACATACAAACAAAGGAAGAGAAGGAAGAATTGAACAAATACAAAATAGAGATATGAAAAAAGATGAGGACATAAGAAAAGGAACGAAGAAATATCGAAATCAAACAAATATCCTCGACGTCGCATAGCGGATATATAGTTACGCATGCACACCGATCCTATACCTGATTTGAGAAAACTGTTTGTGAAGTCGTTCGCAGTGTGAAACGAGAATAGAAAAACAAAACAAACAAAGACAAATAGCGACAATGAACATGAAATAGATATACAACAAATCGTAGGCGAAGGTAAAATAATTTTAATTTTCTTTGCAGACAAATACAGGTTGAGAATAATAAACTAGAATTTAGCTGGCATAATGAGCTCACAAATTCAAGAAAAGAAAGGCTAAACATGTTTGGTTTAAGGAGTCATACGGCAGTTTATTGACAATCGACACGAACTTGTCCAATCAAATGGTAGAAATAACACAAATACCGTTTTGAGAAACATATTTTTAAAGAAAAATATATATACACCTAGGGTATCTCATCAAGTTTAAAACATTTTACTATTTCAAACATAGGGAAACTAACCAGAAATATTTACTACAATTGAAAAATTAGCAAAGAAAAAGGGGGCTTCCCCGTGATTCGAACACGAGACCTCCGGATTGCTAGACCGGTGCTCTTACCGACTGAGCTAGAAAGCTCGTGTGACCGTTAACCACTTAAAGTGAAACCAGTAAAGTGTCTAACTCCACGAAAATTACTTGGAGCTTCCACCTTTCTCTTCAACTGTGTTGTTTGGCTTATGGTAAGAGAATAATAAAATAGGGTTAGATTTTTTTAAATGCCTATCATTGATAATCATTCAGCTCAAGAGCGTTAATGAACGGTCATAAACCTCATACACGTTATACAGTAATTCGTTGTAAAAGCTGACGGAAATGTTCGCTTTTTTAACCGGGAAAGCAGTGTTTTTTTTCAATGAAACTTTCACACATCATTCGGACATATCTTACAATGATTTTGGTATAGGATTGAAGTCTCAAATGTAATTTTGGGCAATATCTGACACTTTACAGGTGCACCTTTAAGTTTGAAGAATATTTCAGTACTTTGCAATGCTGCTGTTGGTCAGAAGCTACTAAATAGCTATACCTTTTTGTGATATTTGGTATAAAGTATAATAATAATAATAATATACTCGATTTAAATAGCGCCTAATATGATTGAAAATCATCTCTAAGCGCTTTACAATGATAATATTACCCCCGGTAAATCCGGTAAATCGATTGGCTTGTCCAAATTTACACAAACTTTCTCTGTTTGGTTTCTAAAATTGTTTTCCATTCGCCCAATTGCTTAAAAGCTTGTACAAACTAGTATTCTCCTTTAACATTATGCCAAAGCTGCATCAATATATTATTTTATATCGCACCGACAGTGTAGGCGACAGTTCTTTTAATGAAAATATTCTCAAAGAAAGGCAACATGTACATAATTGCCTAATGGCAAATTTGGTATCCGAAACATAAATGTAATTTACAGCAAATTTGATCTTAATAATTGAAACAAATGTTAGTTCTCGTATACAAAATAATATTTCATGTGCTTTTTATCTGCATACTATAATACACAAACAAGCTTTTATTTCGTTTATAAATTTAGCCACAGAAGTGATACTGGATTGAAAATGTACACAACCAACATAACATTTTACACGTACAGTGAAACCTTCAAACGATTTCTTAACAATTTCCAAAGTATAACAAATGTAAATATTCCTGAAAGTTACTACTTACTAGTATAAGATTTTCAATACTATACATTGTAATAAATGTTCACAGCATTTCAATTTCAAAATACGTCATCATTATCTTCGCAGCAGATATATACATTATACGCAATACCATTAAACAAAAAACAGAAAACCTATATAATTTCCTTTTCCTACGACTAAGAAGCAGCATATACGCTATAAAACCTCAACAATTGAAAGCATTTGGATAGAAGATTAGAATCATGTTGTGAATTCCCTTGTTAATCCCATGCACAGTTTCACACAAAGGTTTCAGTTCCACTATAAAAGGGGTAGTTCAGTTTTGGTATAGAGGGCGCTGCACGAAATAATTTTTTGTGAGATAATGAAAAACTGATTGTAAGATTTGAAAGCGTAATTCTAATAAATGTTTTGATATAATACAGTGTAATAGTATAGCTGACCGATATCCAGACCGATCTAAGGAAAATCGACAAGATCTTCGAAACCATTCCTTGAATAGAGGCATTTTCTAGTAAATTTAAGATGTATTCATCTGACTATTCGCCTTCCTCTCTTCAGTTGATGTCCTTCTAGACATTGTTTGTTCGTTCTTACTTTAGGTTGTTTTATAGAAACGCTTTCTTACAATCCCCGTTCTCTCTCATTTGTTGACCGAATCACACCATCACATCGATCTGTAATTACAGCAAGGTTCTGCACTCTCGTCTTACGATCCCCAATTTTAAGACGTAATCGTAGCTTTCTCTCAACGCAATAGTTGAATGAACGGAATGACCCCCTTTTTTGAAAATGCGTCCACCTGAATATTACGTTTCCTTCAATTCTGGAGGATGCCTTCTCCCTTGTTGAAGCGCACCACCATCCCAAGCTGCAGCAAGGGTCTGCTTTTCTTGAGGTCAACAATTTCAAGACGTAATCAAAGCTTTCTCTCAACTCAGTCGTTGAATGAACTTTCATCTGAAAAAAATCTCTACATTTTCGAAATCGCATTCATCAGGATATATAAGACGCGTTTTCATTTGTTGAAGCGCACCACCACCCCAAGCTGCAGCAAGGGTCTGCTCTTCTTGCGATCCCTCTTGCACACCTTGACTTCCTGCAGCAGATCAAAGGCCCCGCGGAGGAACATGATGAGGTTCTTTGTGAGGAAGACAGATGCCGACATCCCGTAGTCGAGCCAGAGGTGGCAGCGGAGGGCGAAGTATGGCACGTCGACAAGAATCATGAACAGGACGTTCTTGAGGAGGAAGACCTGCTCCCATGACTCGGAATTGCTCTTCCGGTTCACGCTGCGTTTCGCCGCGATCAGCCGCAGCGCGAAGAGCGGGAAGACCGGTAGGACGATGCAGATGCAGCCGAAAGCCAAGATGGCGGCGCGCAGGTGGAACGGGATCATGGGCGCTTCTTCCTCGACTTCGTGCAGCATGTCAAGGAGGTCAGTGGTGTCCAAGATGGCGAGCCCGACCACGGTTCCCAACTTCTGGATCTGGAGCCTGTACTTGGCGTTATCGACGTCTTCGTGATGACTGTAGGCGAGCAGCATGAAGATCAGTCCCGACATCGACACGGCGATCGTCAGCATGTCCGTTGACGACAGCCACCAGGTGAGCTGCGGATGATCCGTGCTGTTGTAGATCTTGACGATCTTGGCGATGAGGACGCCGGCGTAGACGAGCCACGAGCAGTAGGCGAAAGGAAGCTCCCGGTGGAGTTGTCGCTCCTCCTTTGGGATCTCGGGGTAAGGCATCTGCGCGCGGGTTCGGACCCGTATGAAGGCCACGGTCCAGAAGATGAGGACCAGACAGTCACAGATCACCCAGATATAGCCGCGCCGAAATCCGGTGCCGCCTCCAAAGCTGATGAGGTAGTAGTCGATCAGTATGTTCTGGGCGATGAGACAAAGAAGGCATAATCCCTTCACAATAACGTCTACACAAACGGACCTTACTTCCATTGCCATTTTAAAGTAATATTTATTAATGTGTCTATAATTTTCAGTGGATATTCACGTAAATGTGTATCGTTCCCACAAATTAGAGCTTCAAACAAAAACAAAGAACGTGATAAAAACTTTCGTTTACACAAAGTCAAACACTCAAGACCGTCGCAGATAAAATCCAACAATAGTCCGTTGCTGAAGTAGAGAAAAGGATAATGATGCCCAACCAATGGTAATGCGCAGCGTAAACCTCGAGTAATTCGAGAAGTATAACAGGGCACGTCAAACGCACTCGGTCACGTCTCACAAGATGAGGTTGTTGAAAAGGCAAAATAATTATTTTCTGTCCAGAAATAGTCCCAACGGATATTTCCCGAGCAGGGATTTAATTTATGACCAGTAGGGTCAAAAAGGATTTTCGGCTTCCTGACAATTTCTGCGAGGCACTTTCTTTAATTAATCAAATTTCCGTCACAATTTTGAAACACCACTTTTTTGTCCAGGGGCACGGGACCTGAAGTCTCAAAGACACCGGTGAGAAATTAGCACTCACAATATGTCCACGATGATAGAGAGACGGCTGGTGGTTCATTAAATCTCAGTCAACAAAGACGATGACTTTTATAATTTTCCATCAGCAAAGCTGCGTCATTTCTTGACACCTCGGCATTAAAAAAAATATTCTTTACAACGTTTTTATTTTCTAAAGGTGTGTAGAGGAACTACGGAAGAGAGCGCCTAACAATGGTAATGCAGGAGCTAGCTCGGAGGGCTAGAATGTTCCTTCTGTATCCAGGTTTGCAAGTAGAATGTCATGCTTCGGTCAACGACAATCTATATACATACACACCAATCCAATGCTCCCCTGTTGTCGGTTATTCCTAATGACTCACTTCTGAAAACAAGCCGTTACGTCGATCCACTGAAGAAAGGTGAAACGTTCCAACAATCCTTTTCCCCTTCGAGTTGTTGTGTTAATTTCCTGTTTATGTCATATACAGTTGATATTCAAGCTAACTTTAATCCTAAGATTAACCAAGGAACGTCATTATTACTTAATGATTTGTGGGATATAATCAAATGTTCGCGTTTCGAGGATTTTAAGCGAAGAATGAAAACTCCAAACATAAGTTGATTCATTTGATTGAGTGGTTTTACTTCTCCAAAACCACAAATGCACCAGTATATAGTTTCTCTCAGTTCAAACGTAACATGACGTTCGAAACTAATCCCAACATTCGCTCTCGATGACAGTGTGCTAAATAAAAACGTTCGCTTTCTTTAAGAAAATTTTAAAGAAAGAAAAAGAGTTTTCGAACATCCACCCACAAGACAAGAATTACGATTATAATAACAAACTCCAGAAAGAAAGAGAATTTTCAAACATCACTCCCAATATCATGATAACGAACTCGTCAAAATAAGTAAGATGCTGACCTTATGATGAGCTCCTTTGGTGGCTTACTCGGCATTTAATGAACTTAAACGGTTATAACCCCAAAATACCGATCAAGTCACTTTTCTTTTCTCTCAAAAAGGAGGGAGAACCGTTACATACAACAACCTAAATAACAAGTGAGATGCAGTTATCATGAGCTCCTGTACGATACAATCTGCGGTGACTGGTAAAGTTAAAACTGGTTTATAGCTTACTTATTCACACCGTCTTCCTTGTCGTTTTCTTAATCTGCGTTGACAGAGGGTGATCGAGCTTAGACCCAGCAATCTCCCGCGCTCAGAGTGATGAGATGGCGGGAAATTGGCGTTGCAACCTGAGAGCAAGAGATAATATCGAGATATTTGTATGAAGTCCTTGTTCTGGCGTCTTTCCTCATACTCCTCTCTGTTCGTTTCGTCTCGATTTAACTCGGTTCATCGTAGCTTTTGAATTTCCTATAGAGTTATTTAACGGTCCATCATGTTATTTGTAGACATAGGGTTAATGAACCTTTCCTCCAACTATCTCATTTTCTTATTCGGGTCTAGTTGTAATTTATATTTCTCAAGCAAAAACCTGTGTATCCGCATCAATCTGAAATCATTAAACGATCAGTAGACGCCGGAAGATCAAATCAAATTGGAATAAGAGATAATAAAAAACTCTTCTTTCCACGCTTACATCTGGTATCGTCTCTGGTAGTCTTATGTCGGATTTAAAAAATATTTATTCTTTATTATGTAAACACCGGCTGGGAGATTTTGATTTTTGTATTAAAGAAACTATGTCAGATTAGTGGAGAGCAATATCAAAATCTTTTTGAGATGATAATCGAACAAACGAACAAGGCCTATACATCACCAGTTGTATTATCAGGTATATAGAGGTTAAGGGGCATCCGTTCTTGATGGAACTTACAAAGAGGATAACCTATTTGTGGGACGTTACATTCAAAGGTAGACAACCTATAAAATGCAGCGTACAAATATATGATAAGTTTGCATATAATGTTCTCAAGACGATAGCCATGTTTCTATTACATGGACACTCCTGTATATGAATAGTATTATCTTAAAGAGATCTAGTATTAAACATTGTTGACGTGTGCAAAAAGTGATGAGTGGTTGATACAATGTATATTGGTGTTATCCGATATGTCCACTGGGCACTGGGTGTTGTGTGAAAATTTCAAGTTAAATGAACGTTATATGGCCGAGTAATGAGCAGAAGTGCAAAGTGATATTCACTAAACTCATTGTACTCACGTTGTACACGGTTTTGACGGTCCAGTGGATAATTTAACATCTGAACACTTCAATCGTAAATATCTTTTTAAAGAAAGGGAAATTTGAAAAACCGAAACCTGCCTCATACTTTAATTGTTAATACGAATACAAGGTATGAGGGAACCGCTATAATTCCAATTGGATTTTGAGGATTTGGACAATGTTACTAAGTCCCTTTAAGTATATTACTGGTATTAGTAACAGAAAGCAAAAGGTTTATTGGAAACTGCATTAAATTTCCGAGTTTTCCCCAAAAGCAAGCATTTCTATTCCACCGATAATTCTGGTTTATGCTATTTCAGCAGTCCTTGATATGACTGTACCGATTCTATCAAGATAGTGAAACAATGCTTTGTTTTCCACTCCCGAACATCCTTACATTGTCAACTCAACCAGGTTTTGCCGCTCTTTCTGACTCGAGTGTCCGCCGTACACTTTCCTTGAACCTCCTGTACGTACAAACCATCGGCATCATTTTCGGGATGCGACATTGCCCTAAATCTGTAAGGCCACGGACGCCATAATTCCCCTCTTAGATGAACTGACTTCTTAATTTGATTTCACTCCGTGGTTGTTGTCGAAAGCAGGGGTTCTAGAAATTATACAGTTCCAACAAACCAATGATTTACCAAAACCTGAACCCTAACCCTTACCCTTTCATTTATACTGCTTCAGAATCCTTAGAATCACAAAATATCAATTCGATTGTGATCTGTATAAATATTTGGACAGTTACCATGGTGAAAATAGACTTAAAATCATGCGATGCTCCCAATGTGATTTCAAATGTTCACGTCGAACGTTAGATCCATTCTCTTATATCGATTGGGGGAACTCCCGAAACTATGGCAAGAATATGGCAAGACGATATTGTTTGATATCATCTCTTTTGATATTGCGCATCGGTCCTGCCTCTTCTTAGTCACGCACATTTTCCTTGATACAAACAATAATAACCCGGGCCCCCAGGAAGAAGTGTGGGGAGCCTAAAGGAGGGGGGGGGGGGGGGTCGCCGGTAACTACAGTACCCAGAGAGATTTGAAAACGTTAATATTTGACCATGCAAAGCTCTTCTTAATCGAGCAAACTTATTTTATTCGGGGCGAATTAATGTATGTTAATTTTGGGCCCCCCCCCCAAAAAAAAAAAAAAGCCCGTTAGGTTTCATAGCGATTTCTGTCTTTTGGAATCTTGATAAGATATGTATATTATTATTTTTTTTTTTTTTTTACCCACAGTTGGGCAGTGAGGAGGCATGAATACACACGATGTGTGCTTCTTTATTTATTTACTTGTTTGTATGTGTGTGTGTGTGTGTGTGTGTGTGCGTGTGTGTGTGTGTGTGTGTGTGTGTGTGTGTGTGTGTGTGTGTGTGTGTGTGTGTGTGTGTGTGTGTGTGTGTGTGTGTGTGTGTGCGTGTGTGTGTGTGTGTGTGTGTGTGTGTGTGTGTGTGTGCGTGTGTTTGTGTGTGTGTGCGCGTGCGTGTGTGTACGCTATTAGGTACGCTTCTAGAGGCCCCTGGAATAAAACAAATTGGAGAAGAAAACGAAAGTCTGATTAAGAGGAAGAGACGGGGGTCGGTTGATACTGGAGCATCTAAGATGGTAATCGCATCCCTCAGGCGATGGAACTGAGCAGAGTTATACGGAGTGGAGAGTGGGGTGAGACTCCGGCAATAGCACGAAGGGAATCCCCCACAAGACTTGGCTAGCTAGATGTGTACAACTGAAATAAGAAGAATAGAGACATTTACAGTGTAGTTTAAAAAGTTGATTTTTGGTACGTCTACGATGTACGCTAAGAGAAGGCAAGAACTTTATGTTCACATGATTTATACTGAAAACTGGCTTGGCAGAGGTTTAGCTGATTACTGAGACAGTGAGGAAATGTTATATTTTAGTAATAATATCACTAAAGAAATAATTATTACTAACATAATTATATAGCAATGCCACATTTAAAAAAAAAATTTTACATAAACTAACTTCTGAATCCTTATAATTTAGTTCTTTTTGGAAGGGTGCAATAAGAAAGCTTAATTATCACGAAATGTTTTTTTATGACAAATTTATTTACTTTCTATTATGTGTCAGACTGTCAATATTATAGACAAATCATATTTTTCCAAGAAGTTGAAATTGTCTTGTTTGGTATATCAATATGAGCGACGAAGTCTTTTCCCGCGTATTTTACCTCACGCCCTTATTTGACGTGACCGAGAAACAGGCGAGTGTCGTCTGTTGTGACTTGTCAGCAGCTTATTCGTGCATGATAAACAACCAAATTCAACCAATCAGCACTTCCGTTCTATACATAACACGGAAGAACTTCATTTCGCCGTTTATGACGAAGGGTTGGAACGGGGAGTCGGTGACACAGATAACATGGGCAACAACTAAGAAAACAATTCATTAAGTACGTTACAAGGAGGGGCACCCGTCTTTCAATTTAGAGGAAAGGAAAAGTAACGTTAAAAACTAATTAGGTAACTTTACGGGGTGGGGCCCACGTTTTTTAATTTCACGGAAACCAAGTTTTAATTTGTTTCCAAGATGCCTCAATCAAGCATATGCAGATCTACATAAATCAGTTACATAATAGGATTACATGCTTAATTAAGACTGAACAACAAAACCTACATGACTGCCCTTGCCAATCAAACGTAAGGTAAACAAACATTTTGTCAATGAATGCAACAGGTACAGTAGTGTAGCGACGGGTACACATCATTTGGGGGCACATGCCCCTAATGATTGAATAAAAAAAATTAAAGAAGGGGAAGATCTTTTTACAAAATACAGAAATACATATACATGTATTATAATAGTGTGCCCCCGATAATTGGCCCCACCCCCCCCCCCCCCCCCCTTATCAGTCCGACAAGTGATACTTCACTGAACCTGATACATCCCCTGTCTGTATATAATATTGTATTTGTGTTCGTACGTGTGTGTTTTAGAGAATAGGCGTGCATTTCCATGTTTAATTTAAATTGACAGTCACTGCAGTGGTGTTAAAATGTTCTCTTATGAATATTCATCATTACGTATATTATTGGTGCTATTTACTTTTTAAACACACAAAATGCCATATTTATTTATTTATTTTTTTTTTTTTTTTATTTACTTATTCAGTATTATTATTATTATTTTTAATTTATCAATTATTATTATTTTTTATTTTTTTTATTTTTTTGTATTTGTATTTATTTATTCATTTATGTATGTATTTGTATTTATTTATTTTTTTTTGTTGGGGGGGGGGGGGTGAGGGACAAGATTATAGCGGGCCCTTGATGTGTGTCACTGGATACTGGATACACCCCTTCAATGAGTCTTAAACTATAATTTTATTTTGTTTAATCTTCCAGTTAATTAACTACACAGATACAATGTTTCATGAATAATAGGCTTATGTAATGTTATAACATTTATTTCGTTTCATTTCAGTAAGTGTCATTCATTTATTTCATATCAATATAATCATAATTTTAGAAAATGAAGTACGGACATCATCAAAAGCAAATACATGTACATGAAGATTAGAGTTTATACACATTTTATAATAACTTCGGAGAAGAATAACTAACATGGACATGGCATGATGGGGGTATAGAGTTATGGGGGTTATGATTATGGAGCTAGATAAATCGGCAATGGTTCTTGTTAGTCTAAGAAAGCAAAACATATTTCCTTATCCGTTAAAATTCTTGTAATGTAGTTTGAAATATCAACAGACTTATACAAATCGTTAAAGGGATAGTTGAGTTGGGTATAGAGGGCGCTACACAAAATAATTTATTTGTGATATAATGAAAAACTGAGTGTCAAATTTGAAAGAGCATACAATTTTAATGACAGAGTAAACTTTATTTGATCAAAATCGGTTCAGAAATGGCTGAAATATCCGTAAACACAACCATTTGTAATATTTGTGGGGCCCCACAATTATTCGATCATTTTGAACCAGCCGTTAAAAAAATGTAAAATAGGCTTCCTCTTTTTAAAAAAATACAAAAGATGTTTTTAAATAGTTGATTATCTCTCTATCCAATTACTATTTCAACAAAACATGCATGCACAACATTTTATTTAAAATGGTTAAAACAAATGACTTATCAGAGAGCGCCATCTTGGGTTTTAACGGCTCTTTTTAAATGATAACAGGCTTTTTACTTAGTCATTTGTAATTTTGAATTCCTTTTGAGCATGGTGGAGTTATAACTGTTAGTTTTTAATACAATGGTGCAGGTTTGGGTTACTAAAATTCAGTTTGACCAAAACTGTTCTCTCTTTACCTGAACTCAACAATCCCTTTAACTTAATTCAGCAGGAAACATTTTACAGGTATATGAGGACTCATGACCTGATTTTGGTAACATTTCCATTTTTGTTTTACATTGCCAAGATATCCTTCGAATTATACAGAGTTGACAAACCTTGAACGGGTAATATCGTATTTGGGGATTAATTGCAGAAAATGAAACAGGGTGGTGTTATGTAATAATGTACTGAGTGAGAGAGTATAGGTGCATGCATGGTTTATAATTTACTAGGGAGATGGAAATATCGTTATCAATCATTTGAAAGCACTGCCTAGTATGTGCTCACATAATTATGTATTTCACAAATTATTGGGGTGCACGCCTTATGTATTTACCTTTTTTCCAAATTGTTCCTCTATTGTTGTTATTGTTTTTTCAAATTATTTGGGGGTCAAGGGGTGGGGGCAAGTTGTAATTTTCTTTCAAAGCTCAAACCAAATCAGTAATCACAGTAACTGTATTTTAGTGTTTATACAAAAAGGAAATCTGGAAGATAATGCTAGCTATTCTGAATTCAAACATTATTATCATATTTAATGAAGTTGATAATTGCGGAGAAATCCGGAAGTATTCAATTACGTACACCATGTGGTCGAGAAGGGACATATTATATAACTATTGGACAGAAGTGTCAGTCATATACCACCTTCAGCTAACACATTTATAGACATCGTTGACTCTGGTCCAATTCGCCCACCTTATTTCCCACCCACAGAAATAACTGTGATTTTGGGGGCGTTGTTGTTATAAAGGTACACTCATATACAGCGGTCGTTAATGAGCAGGTCGTCAAACCTGTCTATAAAGGCAGTATAAAAGAGAATTTTATTAGCAGGTGGTTTTTAGATGTAAAATCTGACCAAAGGATGCATAAAAGGTCTTTTTGCAACACCGAGGTGGATTTTGAAAACAGGTTCATCAACATGCAAACTGCACCATCGGTATAGTCAAGATTATATTGAAATGTAGGCAGGTCACAGGAGGTGCATGGTCTTTAAAAACAGGTGGTCGATTTAGAGGTTTATGTTAGTGTATGTACAGTATACATATACAATTGACAGTTCCACACCGTGCATAGATAGCCGAGACATCGAAAAGTCCACTGCAGTTCTCTAGGCCATAACTTTAGCTGTATTTTTCTTAATTGATTGAACAAAATAAACTTATTTCTACGATCAGTGACGATTCAGGAAGCACACGTCTCGCTTTAATAGTTGAGAACGATTTTATCAACCGTGTTTTTTGCTTTCAATACTCTAAGCGCCACCAATCATGCCAATTATTATCAAAGCATAAAAAAAGTTTGTTTTACTAAAGTTATTGTTCGAATAAGTATGTGTACCGTATTCTATAAATAAAGGGGGGAATTTGCCATTCCCCCTTTTATGTTCAACAATATAAAGGTGGCATATCAGAAGTTGAGTAGTTCATGCATCTTGTAAATGATTCGTAATAATTAGGTTATCCAGTTGATCTATTACAAGCAAGTTCCCCGAATTTAATTATTGTATTCGTTCGAAGTTGTAGTTAGGGCATTTGGGTTTATATACGGTATTGTAGTAGTTCATGCTTTGGTCACCAGACTCGATATTGGAAGTGTATCATTACATTTTGTTGGTTCCTTTCCAGAGGTATTTTCCGAGTAAATTAATCTTGGTAGAACAGTTAACTTTAGACTATTGAGTCACTCATCGTTATAGTGGATAGCATCTATTTGAAGTTGCAGTGTGTGCCTTTGGGTGTAGTTCATACGTTGGTCACTATTCAAAGCCAAGTCCCCCTATTTAGGACTATTATACTTAGTTGTGTATGGATTCCAGTGGTTCCTTATTATCGAGTACAATATGATACAGTAAGTAATTACGGTAGATATATTTTTTATTCCAGCAAAATGTATTTCTGCATCTACAGTATTAACAAAATCAAAATTAAATATTTAATTTAATTCAAATCAATATTTAATGAAACCCTTTTTTCAGACGTTAAAATATGAAATATAGAAATTATTCAAAGAGCAATGTAATCATTACCGGTGTGACAAGAATATTTTTGTTATTTTGAAGAAAAAAAGCAGCGGACCAATCATCAAAACTAATGAGCTTAGTATAAGGTAGACTGTAAACTTAACTATCGACTATAGAGTCACGATTGCTATCCATCTTATCTCTCATTTTAGTCTATGATATTATTTTGTTTCAATTTAAAACGATGAGCGTGTACCATGTGGTGTAGTTCCCCCTTAGGTAACTAAATTATATAAAGCCTTTTCTCTTTCTCCATCCCCTCTCTCCCCCCCCCCCCCCCCCCAATAGTTTTGGTCCACCCTGGCTAGTTTTATCAGGGTCTTTGACTTTGTGACTTTGTGCACTATTCAAAGTCTATATCCCCAGGTCCTTCCATGAGCTCTTTGTTTCCGAGTGCAGTAACTAAGGTAGATCACATAGTTTCCGACACTGGATCGTTATCCATCTATGATCACATTTTCACTCGTCACGTCTATCGCTTTACGTTCGGAAAACTATACGCCTATAATAAAGTCGCGCCTTGCATGGCTTTTATATTTTTCCTTTTTTAACTGGCGATTTTCCCGGGGTACTTTGTTTCAGCGCAAAGTAATTAAGGTAGATAACACAGTTTCCTACTCTCGACCGTTATCCATCTCTGAATCAATGTCCACTTTTCACGCATGTCCATTTTAAGTTGCTATTTGGATAGGCCTAAATACTTGAAGTCTCGTTTTAGCTCCCCTTCTCACCTTATCTTATTTTAGCTGGCTATTTTCCAGGGGCTCTTGTTCCTAGTACTGGAGGTAATTACCGTAGATCAATTAGTTTCCGACTTTCAACCGCAATAGGAGGGATAATTACCGTGGAGTGGGGCCTCCACCCCGTCTTGTGACGATGACGCATTGAAAATAAACATACTTTTTATTAATATGCTAGGTTATTCCTTCATTCATAGCATTCATGTTATGCCCGGCGCAGACAGAGCCGACTAGACCCGATCCGACTGGTTTTCAGTCTGATTAACTCAGTATGTGCTGCCTCAGGACTCCGGTTTTCCAGTCAAGTGACAGTCGGAGGTCAATCGAGGCCGATTCAACATGTTGGATCGGCTCCGACTGAGCGAAACTGACTCTAGCCTGACTGAAATCCAGTCGGATCGGATCGAGTCGGCTCTGTCTGCGCCGGGCTTAATAAAAACTATTTTGAGGGTTGAATGAGTATTATGCGGACGCATTTATTTCATTAGTTATTTGGGTGATACCATCCCGTCTCCTAATGGACGGTGGGGAAAGGAGGATACTACATTATTACAGTGGAACTTCGTTATAAAGAAGATATAATAAAAACCGTCCTGTAAAAGTAATTTTGCCCCCCCCCCCCCCCCCCCCTCCCCATTTCTCCTTTTTTTGTAACCTTGATATATAACAAGATGCAATTTGTAATAAACAATTTTTAAAAATAAACCTTTAATAAATAAATAAAAAGATGCCTATTATAAACAAGGTAATTTTCATGGTCCCAACGACCTCTCTATACCGATGCTCCACTGTATAATAATTCATAGTTCCTCATCTCTCTCCTAGCAAAACATCCGTACAAACGATATTTTGAGCTATGAACAAGCACACAATCATGCACGCCCCATATTAATTATTTAGCAGGTATAATATACTTGAATGGATTATGAACTTGACAGTAAAATAGGAAACTACTAGATGAAGACAGTGGCCCGAAACCTCATCAGTGGCTCAACTTTAGTCCGGCCTGAAAAAAGACAAAGACTACCGGTAACCAGTTAAAACCATTTTGCACCTGCATACCCATTGATTGTTGCCATTTGCCACCAGATATATTCTAATTGTTTCCTTGTATTATCCAGTCAATCCCTCTTGTTCTGCTTAGGAATTGGGACAAAGTGCTGCTTGCCATTTCAGTAAAAAGTATAACCGGTCACTAGTAATACAATGTCCTGGATGATCCAGGACGCAATTTGGCTGATGACCGACTAATATGACTTGAATTTCAAGTGGCTTATTGTCCTGATAAGTGATGCCTATAAGCAGAACTCAAGGGATTGACTGGATAATGAAAGGAAACAATTAGAATATCTCCGGTGGCGAATAGCAACAATCAATGGGTCCACAGGTGCAAAGCAGTTTAACTGGTTACTGGTAGGTAGTCTATGTCTTTTTAGGCCGGACTAAAGTTGAGCCACTGATGAGAATTCGGGCCAAAGTCTTCAAATCGCACACACCATGCATGCACTCAGCACACACACGCATGCACACACGCACGAACGCATGCTCACATGCAGACACACACACACACACACACACAATTGGCTTGGCAAACAGCTTCCCCTCTTCCTTCTCTGCTTATCATCTCCCTCATACCCTCACTCCGCCTCACCTCTTGTCTATTCAGTGATGTTATCTTCAAAATATGGAACACATTTCATTAGGGAGGGAGGAATTCCTTTATGGGCAGACGGTAAAGGTGTGTCTGTTATGTGACCAGAGAGGGCCTCTCTTAGAAATATTGGGGAAAGCTTGGATACATAAGTGCCCTCATTGATGGGTAAACCAAAACTGGGCATTTCTATGACCAACTGCATCATATTTTGTCAAATTATTGCTCATTCTTACCCAAAATGAACAGTAATTTGGTAAGAATGAGCAATAATTGGACAAAATATTATGCAGTTGGGCATAGAAATGCCCAGTTTTGGTTTACCCATCAATGAGGGCACTTATGTATCCAAGCTTTACCCAATATTTCTAAGAGGCCCACCTCAAAATGTATCACAAACACACCTATCTGGAAATATACCCATGTGGGCACATACATGTAAAAATGGTTAACACAGTGGATAGCTAAGAGGTATGGATAAGAAATATCCATCCAATTTTTAATTTTTTCAAATTTTTAGGACTGTTCAGAGAATTCATCCTTCGCCTTGTCATCTGAAATTATCTATTGCATAAGGAAAGCACTGGTCCAGGTTTTGTGTTCACTTTTTTATTTTTAGATAATTATCTAAGATACCTCCTAATGAAATCTATTCCCTATTTGCACTTTCTACCCCCCCCCCCCCCCCTCCCTCCCTCTGCCCCTGCCAGTTTCCAGAACTGACCCTTATCTTATCACTGCATTCCTTATTACAGGTGTATGTTTCATAGAGCCAATTCAACCCAAAACCATATTAAACTGAAACAAGAACGTAATTCCTTTGGATACAAGTTTTTAATTTCACCTTTAATTTACATCTATATACATTTACATGTAAAAGCCCTTAAAACGTAAGAGGGCGCTCTCTAAACACTCATCGGTTTCAACCATTTTGAATAAAATATTGTGCATGTGATGCTTTGTTGAAATAGTGATTAGATAGAGAAATAACCAACAACTATTTAAATACCTATTTTTGTAACTTTTTGAAAAGAGGAAGCATTTTTTTGAATTTTTAACGGGGCCCCAGGTTTATTACAAATTGTTATATTTATGGATATTTCAGCCGTCTCTGAACCGATTTTGATCAAACAAAGATGATTTTATTATTTAAATATTATGCTCTTTCAAATTTTACACTCAGTTTTTCATTACCTCACAAAAAAAAAAGTAGTCTAGCGCCCTCTCTACCAAAACTCAACTATCCCTTTAAATATTGTGGTTGTTTGTTTGTTCCTCTTTTGTTTACATAGAAAAGATAATTTACTAAAAAGGAAAATAGAGTACATGTTCCAACATTATAATGTTCTCTCCTTTCTTTGAGAAATTGTGTTAAATCAACTGATTGAAAGGAATGAGGGGCTCCATAATGTGAAATAAAGAATAATAATATACCATGACTGATTCATGCCAGCACATTTATAGTGGAACCTCTTTATAACGAGCTCTGTTATGATGATGTAATTTCCCAGGTCCAGATTCTATGTATTTTGTTTTTAAAATCCTGATACAACAAGATATCTGATATAACGAGGTAAAACCAATAGACTCAAGTTTCTCGTTATAATGAGGTTTCACTGTAATAAGATATTTGCTTGCAGTATCTAATAGGAAACTGGATTGATTGTACGATTATGAATGAAATAAGAGCATAAATTCAGGCAAGTAATAGAAAGCTGGTCTTCTGAATTGGTTACCCTCCCTCAAGAGCTTTACCCCTGAAACTTCATGTCCCTTGAGTTCAAATTCAGGCTAATGCTTAACCCATAGTTTACAGGAACCTGGTGGGTCCTGTAATAACTCTATTGGCATTGCAATATCTACAAGGGAACAGGTTAACAATCCCTGATCACTTATTAGTACTTTTACTAGCCTCCAAATCTTTACTCTCTGTCCTAAACAATCTGATGTGGACAGCCGAGTTACTCCTCTCCCTGGTATCAAAGTCCCCCTCGTCGCACAGCGGTTCGAGATCGTCCACCAGATCGATGGTGTCGGTGCTGACAGACAGACGCAGTGTCCCAAGCCCCCTGGCCTCCAGCTGCAGCGCGACGTTGAGAGCGCGGTTGATGGCGGCCCCGAGGCCGTGGATGCAAAGTTCATTCTCCCCACTATCAAGAAGCTTCTCGCACCGCCGCAGCTGGGCAGCAAAGTTGGACTTGCGCGTCACGTAGATGTCGTTCTTGCGTTTGGGTAACCGCGGTGGTTGGCGTTTATGGAGCGTAGAATTCGCGGGATCCACCCTGGATCTGGGCTTCTTCTTTGGTTGCTGCGGTGCGGCAGTATTCTGGTCCGTTACAGTCTGCGATGAGCTAGTTGATGCCATGGTTTCTCTAATTGTTATAGGGCTTATCCTCACAAATGGTTTGTTTATCAGTATTTTTTAGAGCTTATCCCCCGTGCAATGTTGAGATGAAAATAATCTTGTCCCCTTCTTGGATCTCGTATTCCAGTTCACCCTAGTTGAAGGGAGGCGTAAAAGAAAGAAGAAAGTAAAAAATTGTATGAGACATCTGCAAAAATGAAAACAAACCTTTACGTACACATACTTAAATTTGAGAGGGATTTTAAAATTGAAGTTGGCTCAACAGGTTATTTCTAAAAATATAAGATGTTAGAAAAGATTGAGACATATTGAATTCCCGAGACACCAACAAATTTTATGGGGTAAGTTCAACCTATTCTAGATGATAGAGTTCTATTTGTTTCTACAGAAATACAATATTATTCAAATGTTATGTTCTGGTTATACAGAATGGCAATTGTTTTCCCTAATGCAGTTATACAGTTATATATTTTTATATATAGTTTAGTGGTGAACATTGAAGAATTGATGAATATAAATTAAGAGGAAATCACTTATAACTGCGAAACATACCACGAGTTCCCAATCTGCGTCATTCACTAGAACAAGGATCCCAGGTCTCCTGTGAAGGAAAAATACATACAATTCATGCAGGATTAATTGATACATTGATTGACAAAGCACTGTTAATCCCAAATACGACAGTCATTTCAAATAGATCAAATTACTGCTGCACTCACATACAGCACATACACTGTATGAAGGCAGTAAATATACTAGTTTCAACATTCAAGCTTGCATATAGTCGATTTATTTACAAAATGCATTTGCGCCGTTTATAGTTCCAATGTTTGAATTTTCCTTCTCAACAAAGTGCATAGACAATGCATGTGTTGGCAGTCGATTATCAGACACCTACCATGCATTGCATGCTCTAAACAACAGTATGGTAATGTCTATACGAGTGATTTCAGGGGGCTATTTCATACATTTGAGTTTGAGGGCTAAGCTGACTTACACTGTGTCTCCCTGAATGAACAGTTCTGGTCTCTCCTTCAGCAAGTTATCTCTGATCCACACCAGCAAGGATTTGATTGTCCCTGCAATTCAAAAGAAATATTGTAATTTTCATTAATATTTTCTGAAAGATACAGTGATCGATCGACTAATAAATGCATTTGTAATTACTTTATATTTTGATGTAAAATACAAGGTTATCTTTCATGCAACATTACAGATTTTTACAAGAAACGTGCACATTTCAAAGTTATACTATTTGTCTGAAAATATTGTATTATAATATTATAATATATAATGTAACTTCATATATATAATATTTTACCATAACAATTATTAATTTATTCTTCCTAAAATTTGAACCTGCCAGATCTCCATTTTATAAAGCTCTGAAAATAAAAGAAGTTCCTCTACAACAATGTTCGATCAAGTTCTCCAATATTGTTATCCTAGATTCTGTAATAATGTTGATACTTACACTTTGTTTCCCCTCTCTTCAATGCAGCCTTGTGATGCTTAACTTTGTCGAACAAAAGTTCCGCTCCCCCACTATTGAAAGCAAAATAATTATATTGAAATGTAATATTATATCAAAATAATCAAGGACATAGAATTTAATGTCTTATTCTAGAAAACACACATATAAACAAAGCTCAAAGTTTATTTTAAAACAAGTGTATTTTTTAAAGACTTCAGTTTTTTTTTTTTGTATCAAGAATGTTCTTTAATCCAGGTGTCATTTGCATCTAGTAATAAACAGTCAATAAGTATAATAACCTCTTTTCAAATTCAGTCATATTCATAATCTCACTTATGGGACCCGATTTTTCTTTGACTTAGGTTCATACAAATACATAGATTCATCATCCTCACACAGACATGTAAACAAACACTATGCATCGTGTGATTAATACATACATCATTTATTTATCACACAAATCAACTTTTTAATTCAATTACCGATCATATAATTATAATTAAAATCAGTGAGAGCTGAGACTCTCTGCTTTCTTTCACTTTGATAACTATATTATTAAACACATTTATCTATTTATGAAAAAATAATTACCACATGAAGAGTGCATCCATAATGTAATTAGGCATATTGGGCACTGCACGGGGCAGTACAAATTAGAATTGCACGCGTTTTCCAGACGAGAAACACTACCATTTTTACCAAGGCTAAGTCAAAGACAGTCAAATAACACCACCTCATTTTCAGTCAGTGGGACTACACAGCGGAAAAGTTGACAAATTATAGATCTAGCCAGTGTCATGTGATACGGTAGAATGGCAATAAACAATACTATTGGAACAACACATTTATGTATCGGTATTCCGTACCTAATTTTCAAACAATGAATAGCAATGGGCATACATGTATTATTTTATCATTTACCTGAATTCCAACTCCACATGTAGGTCGCCTATGGGCGCTGCCATCTTAGAAAAATGTTTTGTGTTGTTCTCGAGATGGCGCTTTTCAAAAAAGGATGCACAGAAATACAATATAAATATAAAAGGATGATCATTAAAAATTGAGCATGTTGAGATCATTATAGTTTCAGCGTTTGGGCAACAACACTTATGCAAATATGCCTCCACTTCGATGAAAAGGGGATACGGTCATTTTTATCGGGAATGAAAATAATCACAAAATAATACACAATTACTATAGTTTATTTAGTAATCTTTTCTCCTGCTATGTACACTAGTAGCTACGCCACTAAATGTGATGAGATGGGTGTAGTTTTTTCTTCTTCAATTAGTGGACTCATATACTATTGCAGGGGTGGATCTAGCTTTTTGCTAAGGGGGGGGGGGGGGGGGGGGTTGACCCAATGACGATGCGGATACTGTGTGGGTCTGGAAACATGATGGCGTTTTTCTATGCACATTTTCACTTGGCAGCCCAAGGGGGGGGGGGGGGGGGGGGGAGTTTCTAATCTTTAACAATGAAGTATTCATCAAAAACTAATTATAATAAATGTTTCTTTTATAGCGCATTGCAAAACCGGAGGAATTCTCAATGCGCTTTACATGACAAAAACTTATAATCTACATTTTACGTCTATACATACATCAAATAACATAATTGAACTGAGTACAACTCAAAGTGCATCTTAAATTACAATATAAGTCAATAGTTATCCAATAAAGAAAAGATGTAGCTGCAAGCTTAAAATGGTGGGAGCAGATAACAAAGTTGTAGGCTACAATTCATAATTACAAATATGCCTCTTTGAAGTTTGAATAGATAGATTTTAAGCTGTTTTTTAAAGATGTTGGGGTTGGATTGGGAGCGAATTTCGTAAGGTAGCAAGTTCCAGAAAGTTGGGCCGATAAAAGAGAATGAGCGTTCACCGTAGTTTGTTTTTGTTTTGTGGGGGTAAATGAAGGAACTGCTGGTTAGATGATCGGAGGGATCTTGCTTGGGTGCATGGGCGTCGATCTGTAATCGATACCCATTCATCAGGGGGGATGATCTATTCATTCATCCCCCCTGATGAATAGGTATTACGTATATCGACGCCCATGCTTGGGTGTAGAAACTAGAAAGACAAAAGATCAGAGAGATAGCTCGGTGCGAAACCATGGATAGCATTGAAGACGAGTAGGAGAATTTTAAAACGGATGCGAAATTTGATTGGAAGCCAGTGAAGTTCTTTTAGAATTGATGTGGTGTGTTCTTTTTGGGGGGATTTAGAGACAAGTCTCGCTGCTGCATTTTGTATTCTTTGCAGTTTTGTTACTTGTTTTCCTGAAGTGAAGGCCTATACCTAAACTAAGGATCGATAAATCTAATTATTTAAAATTGTGCATTATGAGCAGATAAATTAAACAATATATATATTGATTAATTGTTTGATATATGAACAAATAAATGTAGATACAAAAATAAGTCAAAACGGGGTAAAAACGCAGAAAAAACAAGAAAAAAAAAACATATTAGATCATAAATCACACAACTTTTATGGTCATAGCCAACTTTTGGTGCAAGATGGCGCCCTCCAAATAAGACGTGGCATTCGCTGGGAAGTGTCAACGGAATCCATATGGTCCCACGCATTGAAATGCATGCCAAGTTTTCTTGTACAAGCTCCCATACGTATACGTGTGTGCATACATGTGAGCCGTTGTGATTTTAATTGTACGGCTGCACACTCGTCAATCGCCCCTGACCTGCCCCCGTTTGGATCTTGGAGATTACGCTGCAGCGCAGCAGCTGCATGCACTGATCCGTGCACTGACTCAACTGTTTGTACGGAGACGGATGCACATCCTGTGACTTCGACTCGTCAACTGGACGGTTTTCCAAGGAATTGGGGGCTCTAAATAACCAGACAGATGGCATCACAAAATGAAATAGTAAGCAAGGCAGAGGATGTTGCCGACCAGGTATGTATTCGAGAAGTTTAGAGTAAAATAAGAGTAAAAAAGTGCCGGTAAAATTAAACTTTAAAGTTTAACAAATTAGAACTGTTGACATTTTACGAATGAATGTGTCGGTCATTATCAATCTATGACTAACGGGTAAAGTTGGAATGTGTCTGTGTTGTGAATTTAATTTGACCTTTATCTTTTCTTCCTTGTTCAAGTTGACTGCGAGTATGGAAAAGGAGTTGTCTAATAGTTTACTAAACTAAGTAATAATTATGCATTAATGGGTCCCGAAAACAAAGTCCATGCAATGGACATATTTATCATCATGCAATTAAAGAATCGACTAGACAAAAGAGCACAAATTTGGTACAACCATGATGAAGGACAAAGTAAATTAAGAAATAGGTAGCAATATTTGGGGAATATCATGAATATGTAATTGGCAGAATGAAAATGGCAAATGCCTTCAAAATGACAATGAAAGTACAAATGAACAGCTGTACAAATGAATGAGATAATTGGTACGTGGAGTCGCGGACTTCGATGTCCCTTTTTTTTTACCGATAAAAACGAAAGGGTTATGAAAACTGGATGAAATGATAGACATTGTGTAATCTCAAAACGAAAACATGTGTATTTATACTACAGAATATTCTGAATAAACTGGTATGCAAATCATGAAAACAGATTTTGTTTTCTTTCCAATTGGTGCAATTAAAGTTGGGTGCTCAAACTTTTGATGCCCCATCATACAACTTTTATTTTCAAAAATGGACTTTATTTTAAAAACTAAAAAGGTAAATTGCCCAATAGAATGGTCCTCTGTTACTGTATCATCTCGGCCCATTCTAAAAGCTTATTTGATTTAAAGATTGAACATGTTTGTTTCTGTTTTTCATGATATTCTTTTCTTCTAGGTGCTGAGGAAAAGCAAGAACATTCTACCCCATGTGGCCAGGCTGTGTCTCATCAGCACTTTCTTAGAGGATGGCATCCGTATGTGGTTCCAGTGGTCGGAGCAGAGAGACTACATCAACCAAACATGGGGATGTGGATGGTTGCTAAGGTAACTGTGTCTTAGAATAGTAGAGGACCAATTAATGATTGATGTTGATGGTGATGATGAGGAGGAGGACTGAAGGAGGAGGTAGTTAAATTGCTAGGCTGTGTCTGATCGGTTCATTCAATCTTAGAGGATGGTATCAGTATGTGGTGCCAATGGACAGAGCAGAGAGACTACATCAACCAAACATGGGGATGCGGATGGTTGCTTAGGTAACTATGTCTTAGAATAGAGGATCAATTAATGATTGATGATGAAGAGGAGGACTGAAGGAGGAGGTAGTTAAATTGCTAAGGCCTAGGCTGTGTCTGATCGGTTCATTCAATCTTAGAGGATGGCAATTAGCATCAGTATGTGGTGCCAATGGACAGAGCAGAGAGACTACATCAACCAAACATGGGGATGTGGATGGTTGCTTAGGTAACTATGTCATAGAATAGAGCCAAAGGATCAATTAATGATGATTGATGTTGATGTTGATGTGACATCGTGATGATGATGAGAAGGAAGGCTGGAGGAGAAGTAGGGTAGTGAAGTTGCTAGGCTGAGTCTAACCAGTTCATTCTTAAATGATGACATCCATATGGGCAGAGCAGAGAGACTACATCAACCAAACATCTATTACTGATGGTTGATGTTGATTATGAGGAGGAGGACTGGAGGAGGAGGTAGCGAAGTTGCTAGGCTTACGAGGACAACAGCCATATATGGTAACGCTGTAACCGATCATCGGATCGGCATGCCGATTTTCGATCATGCAGAAAAAATCGGAAGATCGGATCGGCAAAAATAAAATTAAAAATTAAAAATAACAAAAATAATCGTGTTTTTTTTCTTTGGAAAATGATCCCAAAAAACATATTTTGGAAAAATAAATGAATACCAAAGCAACATATATCCATATGAATAAGCCCAAGGTATATTAATCTTGTATGGGTATGCTTTCATTTCAAACTGATTACCTCTCCTTTTACAAAATTACTCGCGGCGATTCTAAGCTCAGTCCCATGTGATTAATTTGGCGTAACCTTTCAGCACATGTTCAGAATCGCCGCAAGTAATTTTGTAAAAGGAGAGGTAATCAGTTTGAAATGAAAGCATACCCATACAAGATTACCTTGGGCTTATTCATATGGATATATGTTGCTTTGGTATTCATTTATTTTCCCAACATATTTTTTTTGGGATCATTTTCCAAAGAAAAAATACGATTTTTTAAAATTAAATTATTTTTTTAATATTTTTTATTTTTTATCCGATCCGATCCGATTTCTATCATCGATAAAGTTTTGCAGATCCGATCATCAAGGTCAGTTACAGCATTAATATATGGTTGCAAATTTTGCAATGGGCAGAGCGGAGAGACTACATGTATCAATTAATGATGATTGATGATGATGATAACGATGACATTGATGATGAGGATGATGATGATGATGATGATGATAGGCTGTTTTAAAGATCTCATCAGTATGGCACAATCAGAACTATGCCATCTTAGAAGGTGCTGATCAGACACAACCTAGCATCAATATAATCCTCATGTTTGTTATGTTTCGCTAATTTTATTTGCACCAGTACTCCTTTTAGCTTACTCCTTTATGTGGAACAAACTTGGTTAGATCTCACAGAAAATTATGATGTATGATCAGGGCTCTCCCTTAACTTTGTTTCAGGTGGCAAAAATGTATCCAATATATTCTCACCATAGACTTGTATGTTGTACTTGTATCTATCCTAATTAGCTAGTGGTCAATGCAGAGTTTCTAGCATATTTCAAGAGGCCAAGTGACCCATGCCACTGCTAAGGGCGAGCCCTGATGATACTGTGCCTTTTTTGTTAACAATAACATTTTCTCAATTTTTTTCCACCAGTTCCCTGTTTGTGTTGCTCAACCCGGTTGGTCAGATTGATGGCTGTACACATTGTAATGGTGTTAAGAAGATTAAACAACTTCCTGTAGATCCAATTTATATGAAACACTTCAGATCTCAGAATACATAATATACCCTGTATATTTTATTGTTTGTGCAATCTGTTATTTACAGTTTAAGTGTTTTGTTTTTCCTCCAGTTCCCTGTTTGTGTTGCTCAACCTGGTTGGTCAGATTGGTGGCTGTATAATGGTGCTCGGTAGACAGCAAGTTCCAGTAGCTTGCGGACTTCTTTTCTTTATTATTGCTCTTCAGGTATGTACAGTCTTGCTTGAAATAAAGTAGAAACCCTCATATATTCTTGGAACTTGGTACTTGGTTGCCAGTCTAATCATAGCATTATTGTATGTGATATGATAATATGGTGTGTCTACTTTCTTTATGTAGCAAACAAATAGTCTGTAGCGTATTCTCAAGTGTCAAATATTTTCATTATATTACATTTTACATGTTTGCTTATACTAGAAATGCTATTCTTTGACACAATAAGTTTGTATTATACAGTTGTTAACTGGTGGTGGAGGGAATATCACGGAATGTTCCATCCGAGGGATTTTAAATGCTAATGAGGGAAGATTATAAGTCCCGAGACGTAGTCGAGGGACTTATTTTCTTCACGAAATTGCATTTTAAATCCAGAGGGAACATTCCGTGTTTTTCCCGACAACAAAGTTAACAACAGTTATATCATCTGGCTAAATCCGGGGGCTAATACACATTCATGAATGCATTGAAACTGAAATCAGTCAAAAACAACATACAGTACGTGCGCGTGTACGTGTACCTTTGGTTCTCATTTTGACGTCATAATACAATCTCTTTTGCAGCGCGCGCCATGCGGGTGATATACCTCTCTGGCCATGTGTCATACAAAAATGACATGCCAATCACGTGACCGTGTTTAGCCAATCAATGACACGTATTTTACTAAGTCAGATGTTATAATAAAATGATACGCTCATAAGAAGTCTACATTCTTAAAATTGGAAGATCATGCATGAATTATGTAAAGTGTGTAAACATTTACATAAATTGTGCCTTTAAAGGGACTTAGTAACATTGTCCAAATCCTCAAAATAAAATTTTTGATCTAGCGGTTCCCTCATACCTTGTTGTATTTGTATTAATAATAAAATCATGGGACAGGTTTCGGTTTTTCAAATTTCCCTTTCGTTACAAAGATATGTACGATTGAAGTATTCAGATAAGAAAAACTCCGGGCGAGTTTTTCATCCCTGTACAAAGTGAATGCAGTGAGTTAGTGAATATCACCCAATATCACTTTGCATTTTCGCTCATTACTTGGCCATGCAATTTCCATTTGACTTGAAATTTTCACACAATACCCTGTTGACATATGAGATAAAACACTATACATTGCATCAACTCTTCATCACTTTTTGCACATGTCAACAAAGTTACTAGATCCCTTTAAGGCTTTATCAAAAATGGCAACAATAACAAATACCAACTAGGAATACAAGTATGTGTGTATATTACTGCAATGAAGTACTGAAGTTGCAGAGCTACAATAGTCAATATATTCCATGTGCAATGTACTACATGTAGTTATAAACCATGTTGAGAAATGTACAGCATTTTGTAATTTGAGTAACTAGTGTCATGCATAGGCCTACTTCTCTTGTATGTATTTGCAGTGATAAGGCTTGACAGATTATCTCCCTGTTTGATACACAATCAGAATCAGCGTAAACAATGGCAAGACCTTCATAGACACAGTGACTGTTGCCAAACAGTCAATAATGTCAGGGTCTATAAATATCATCTGTTAGCTTAACAATCAATAGTGGTTATTATCAATCAAATGTGTCCATGGCTTTAATTAAACTTCCTGTAAATTCAACAAGTTACATAGAATGACCATCAGAACTTGAGAAACATTATTTACTATGAAATATTTTGTTCCAAAATATTTGTTGTATACATGTGCACATGTATATATTGGTGTCTGCTTGTGTATGTGTGTTTGTTTTGTGTGTGGCATGAGTGTTTATTTGAAAAAAATAAATCTACATGCTGTTTAATGATGTTTCCTTTATTTGTATCTTTCAGACTGTGGCTTACTCAATTTTGTGGGATCTCAAGTTTTTAATGAGGTAAGATAAACTTCAATGGCTGTATGAGCATGTCAAATGAATATTTCCATTTTAATTTGGCAACAAAATTAGGTACACATGCAATCAAAATATCAAAGCATTTTGTCTTTTATGTGTTTACCAATAACTTTATTGAAATTTAAATTGTATATAAATATTAAACGATGCAAAAAATACTGCTGAAAACTGCTTAAATCTACTATAATAATACAAAATTTAGGCCCTATATTGACTCTCATAAATGTTAAACATCACAAAACTGTAATTTTCCTATCCGTTTGTCAATTTAATTTAATTGAACTTTTTCCCTTACCATTAGAGGAATAGAGCCTTGGTTCAAGTGGTTTTGTGGTGAGATCCGTCTCCATGCAAAGTCCAAGAAATACTGTTATAAATGTATTATATTTGCATAACATTATTTTAAAATAAATTTCTTATCTTTGAATCTTCTCTGAACCACAGGAATATAGCCTTGGTTGGTGGTGTGATCCTGCTCCTAGCTGAATCCAAGAAGGAGGGTAAGAGCATGTTCGCCGGAGTCCCCGACACCGGGTCCAACAAACCCAAGACCTACATGCAGCTCAGCGGCCGCATCATGCTGGTCCTCATGTTCATGACCCTGCTCCGCTTCGACTTCACCCCGCTGCAGATCATCCAGAACCTCGTCGGCTCCGTCCTCATCGTCCTCGTTGCCATCGGTTACAAGACCAAGCTGTCGGCGCTGATCCTGGTCCTCTGGCTCACCATCTTTAACTTCTACGCCAACGCCTGGTGGAACATCCCCTCCTACAGACCCATGCGAGACTTCCTCAAGTATGACTTCTTCCAGACCTTCTCCGTCATTGGGGGCCTGCTACTCATCGTCGCCCTCGGCCCCGGTGGAGTGAGCATGGACGAACATAAGAAGGACTGGTAGCGCAAGACTAGCCACCTTACCCCAAACCTTCCTGAAAGGTCAAACTTCATTGTATTGGTGTGAAGACCAGGACAAAGAGAACAAAGCATTATCTCAGTTTATTATGGACATTTTCAAGAACAACTATTAGTCCAACTGTCCAAGACTATCCACCTCATCCCTCATTATCCCTGTACCATTTAGGACAAATATGTCATGTTGGTATTGTATCAAATCCAGAAAAAATAATAGAGCGAACTTGGCCTTATCTGAATTCTGGGACTGGTTGTTAACCCATTCAGGACTGGTCCAGAAAATACTTGGGTCTAATATGGAAAATCCATGTTGTAGCAAAATCACTCAGTCCTGAATGGGTTAAAAGACAGCTACTCACTCTCATCTCTTCATATCGGTATTGTATCAAGGTCTGAACAAAGACAACAAAGCATCCCCGCAATTTAAAATGGATGACCACAAGATAGACTAGAAAGACCTCACCCCTAAAATCTGGTTAATACCTTCAACGAAAAATGCATCATGTTGGTGTATCAAAACCAGAACAAGAAGCATCGGCTCAGATTAGCGTGTTATATTATGATGTGAGAATGAATGAAGAAATATCAACTCTTCTCTCTTTGATGTTGGATCGAGCATTAAACAAAGTTTTCCCACAATTGAGAATGAAGAAACACATCAGGGGGGTGTTGCATGAAAGAGTTGCGATTAATCGAAAAGTCAGAAAATAAGCCTATATATATGCGCAAATCTGAGTGGCCCAAGTGCGCATATTTTCTGACTTGCGATCAATCGCAACTTTGCGATTAATCGCAACTCTTTATGCAACACCCCTCAGGACTGATTACAGAAGGTGTCGCTTCACTTTCTTGTGATCATGTTTGTATAGTATCAAGACCATCTAAATGGACCGGTTAACTTATGAAGAAATAGTATTACAATGTATCTTATTTCCTTCCCAAAGAAGGACAACCAGACAGGCGATTATTTAGACAAGTCTGTTCGGAATCATTGCACTTCCAACTTGGAATAGAGAGCTTGCAAATATTAGTTGTTACTAATCATGCAAGCCTCAAGCAAGCATTGGGCACCATTTTAGGTTGTCAGAAAATGTATGTTTAAAAAATATTCATTACATTTTTACTATGTTAGTAAACTGGTTTATTTAGCATGGCCAAACACAAAAGACTGGCAGTAACACGATTCTGTCTCGGGGCATATTGCACGAACATTGATTGGATCTTGCATAAGTTACATGGATTGTACCGTGACCAATCAGTGTCAAGGATTTCCAGACTTGTGCTCAATGCGATCAAATATTAATGTTGTGCAACAAGCCCTGGTCATCGCCACATTGTTTATATTGTATAAAGAGCAACATCAAAATGATATCATTATGTACGTGTATGTATTAAGATGGACAACACATCTTGTGTCTGATATAAATATTGAGTGAAAATTTATGAAAATACATGTTTTAGTAGTATTTCTATCTGATATTTGATCTTCTTTTATGTGCCTGAACGGGGCTGTGGGGCTTGAGACCGACCCAGCCCAATTATGAAGGTGATTGGGAATGTTGGCTCTAACCCATTGATCTCAATACACTGGAAAGACTGTATTATGTAGAAGGATGTAGCCAGAACACAAGCTTTTCAGTCATTAGCTTTTACTCATTGATATTGTTACACTGGGCACAATGTTTAACCCCTTGGCTGCGGGAACCAGGTGGGTTGTGTACAAAGTCTATAGAGATTTCAGAATTTCAAAGGGAATGGGTTAACATACTGCAAGAGAATGTGTCCACAGCAATGTCTTTTCACGCATTGGCACAACCCATTAAAATCTATATACGGGAAACATTATGTTAACAAATGTGGCCATAGCACAATTGTTTTTCACTTTTTCAATGGAGAATGCTTATCCACCTGTGTATAGAGATCAGTGGTATACATGTAGGGCTGGTCCTGGGCTGGTGGCAAGCCCCTGCCCACTGATATACTAAATGAGAAGTTGAATGTTCAGTTGGTTTGCAAGTTGTAACAATCAGAGTCCTTATTCATAAAACCTTGCTAGCTTAGTTTTGTGCTAAGTCTACTTTAATTGATAGTGCTAAGCCTAAATATGCAATGTGAAGTCTTTTTGTTTCAGGGGCATCGATCTGTTCGGAAAACACAATGCATTGCTGGGGCGAGCATTGTTTGTGAACAATAGCTCGCCCCACCAATGTATTGTGTTTTCGGTCAGATCGACGCCCTTGTTTTGTTTAGTTACCAACTATGATTAGCTTTGTAGTTAACAAAGGATAACTCAGCTTATTAAATACCTCATTGCTAACTAAGAGAACTGCTTGTTGGGTACTTAGCTGTATCATTCAAAATAGACTATGCATGAAACTAAGCCAAATATTAGAGGGTCTCCTGATTATGGCCCCCAAACTTTAGTTAGGATTTGTTGTTTAAATTTGCCTTTAGAAAGGAAAACATTTTGGAGTGTTGCACAGATAAAAGTGCAGATTTTCATTCATGATAATATACTAGTAAGACATTTATGTAAGAAAATTGTCATGTCCAATCGTCCCAAGTATTTTTAAATGAAATGTCCATGTTAATACAATATATGACCATGGAGAACATTTCATCACTTGTACGGTAATTAAATATTTGTATCTCTTTGAAGTTTGAACAAAGGCCCTTTAATACAGAAATAGAAGCTCAGCGTTGACTAACATAATTTACCTTCAAATTTTTTCTTAGATGTTGTGATCAGATAAAGGGAAACGTCAAAGAAAGAAATTCTAGTTTCAAGTTTTTGTATTTACTTATAATTTGTATGCAGCTTTGGGTGCAAGGCTTGTAGTGTGTGCTAATTTGTCTTGATTTGGTATCAGCTTATATAATTCAAAATGTGATGAGTAGCAATTTATACATTTTTTTTTTTTAATCTTAGGTATAGATGGAGGTCAGATTTGTGCATCTTTCATAATATTGAATTTCTTAAATAGACAGTAATTATAGGAACATTTTGTCAGACCTTCGCTTACAATTGTGAAGAAAGGGTGAACTAAGGTGTCGGCAGAAAAAAAGAATTAATACATTTGTGTAGATAGATTTATACTAACTTTCCCTTTATTTTTTAAATATTTTCTTTTGTCTTATTTATCATACAATTGTCATTTGTATGGGATCATCCTGCCACAAGTCCATATAATTATACTGAGTGATTTTATTTCTAAATAGATTTATTTCATATATTTGGGCCTAAAAAGGAGCAACAGGACAAATTGATAGTATACATTTATTTTCAGTTTTGCACTTGCATATATACATGTATACTTAACCGCGCTATCGTTACTATACATTTTGCACAAATAGCACAGAACAGATTTATTTTGATATTTACTTGTTGGTTTTGTATAATTTCTTGCCTATTACCCTATATAATAGGATTTGTTTATCAGTTTGATTTAACTGCTTTCTTACAGTTTATTTGTCAATTCTCGCAATGTCTGAGCATTGTGCGTGTAGATTGGTGCAAAAGGCACGTTCGGCAGTGTAAGGGTTTATGGAACAACTCTTTCTGGCAGAACAAATTTTAGGAGAGAATTTCTAACTTGCTTTTTTTTCATCTTTGCTAACTAGTATCAAACCTTGTATTTAACTTTTTGGTAATTGTTACACTGACTTGATGTAGGTAAATACTTATGGATTTTGTATACATTTTGATGAGATACCATCTTTGTACAAGTACAAAGTAACCACTTTTTCTACTAATATCTCATTAAAATTTCCAATATGATATTAACAAACATTTCAGAAATTCTAGAAGGGGACGTCAGCGTTTTATGGCCGTAAGTCAATGCCATGTAATTGATTTGTCATGTGACCAGTCATCTAGTCAGGTGATAGAATGAATTGTCATGTGATCAACATTATCTTAACTTTTTTCAGACCTAACATGGACTGTTGTTTATAAAATCTATATTTTTGTTTTCATATCTGTGTATGAAAGGTTTACACATTATAAGTAGATAGGTACAAGTAGTTAGCGAACAGTAGTATAAATATGAACAAACTTTGTTTGTTATCGTCTTCTAGTCTGTACATGTCATTGTAATATCTGTTTTCTTGCAACAGTGTGATAAGTCCCTGTACATGTGTGTATGGGTTAGTCAAATTGAAGGCCAAATATTAAACAAATGCCATGACAGATTAGGACATGGATTTTTCTTTGATTTTTTTTTTTTTTTTTTTTGTGTGTGTCTCTGTATGTGTTAGTGCATGTCGGTGTGCATGTGTGTGTGTGTCTGTCTGTATGTATGCAGAGAGGTGATGTATGTGTATAGGTGTAGGAAATCAGGCATACACACCAACAAAATGGGCTTGGCCCTGATTTTTTTAACGGCCTGTAGAGTGATTCAGGGTTCGTCTTTAAAGGGATAGTTGAGTTCTGGTAAAGAGAGTACAGTTTTGGTCAATCTGACTTTTAGAGACCAAACCTGCACCATTACATTACAAACTTATAGTTATAACCCCACCATGCTCAAAAGGAATAAAAAATTACAAATGACTAAGTAAAAAGCCTGTTATCATCCAAAAAGAGCCATTAAAACTGAAGAGGGCGCTATCTAAACACTCGTCGGTTTCAACCATTTTAAATAAAATATTGTGCATGTGATGTTTTCTTGAAATAGTGATAAGATAGAGAGATAATCAACAACTATTTAAAGACCTCTTGTCAATTTTTGAAAAGAGGAAGCATTAAAAAAAAAATTTAACGGCTGGTTCAAAATTATTGAATAAATGTAGGGCCCCACAATTATTACAAATGGTTATATTTATGGATATTTCGGCCATTTATGAACCGATTTTGATCAAATAAAAGTTTATTCTGTCATTACAATTGTATGCTTTTTTCGAATTTGACACTCGGTTTTTCATTATCTCACAAAAAATTATTTTCTGTAGCGCCCTCTATACCAAAACTCAACTATTTCTTTAATCATATGTGACCGGCTATAGCAAAACCCGGCACTTGTCGGTAAAAATCAAAATGTAGATTTTCACACCATTAGAAAGACTTCATCACAAACTTTTGTTTGATGAGGTTGTTTGATGCTTTGTTCTAACTAATTGGTCAATAATTGGCGAAGATACGATTGTTTCAATTTTACAACCATAAGTCTTTTACACACATTGTGTGAACTTAAAATGCCCATTTCTTCAGAACATGAATTACCGACAAGTGCCGGGTTTTTGCTATAGCGGGTCACATATAGTCTATTAGTCTTTAGTCATATATCCGGTTGATGTATTAACTTGGTGTATTAGCCCGTTCAGGACTGGACCGGAAAATACTCAGGCTTGGGTCTATGGAGAATACATGTTTTGAGCAACATCAGTCGGTCCTGAACGGGTTAATGATCCTATCTCTGTTTGATGGGGCGTACATGTGCATGGTTTTGTGTATGTGTGCACATGCGTATGTGTGTGTATTTCTTACACAGACTTCCCTTCAGACACCATGATTCATATAATAATACAAAGACACTAGAACAAAAGACTGCAGCGCACTGATTACCTTTTTATATAAATGAATTCATCTGTATAATTGAAATAAAACGGTACAGGCATTTACAAAATAATATTTCTCTCTTACATACTAAATGGAACAAAATACAACATGAAGTGTACATTGCATTCTGAATATGTTCATCACTTTTTACATGTACCAACAAAACTGTATTGTATGTGCAGAATTACATGTATGGGTTGTTAAATTGGTAATTATCAATTCTGTATACATGTACAACTATGACATTAAAAAAAAGGTATTTAACAAAAATACAATTTTCATTCATTTTGATATTTGAGCTAACATAGCGCTAAATACAAACAAGCCTCTAGCGCTAGTATGAGGAGTAAGCAGATAGGCCTGAAAATAGATAAGATGCAAATCTTATACTAAACAATATCAATTATAAACAGTAATAAAAAACAAGACTTGTAATTGATTCTACTAGGGTTATGCATAGGAGTAGTGTTGTCGTTTTCGGGAGTATTTACTACCCGGGACTCGCGATAATTTTTCGGGCGAGTCCCGGGTACCCGAAATTTACCCATTTGTTTATTACACGATCGGCATGTCACGCCAGCTGGGAAAACATGTTCATTCAAGTGACAAACATTGAGCGCATTTATGACAATAAATCATCTTCTTGAATGAACATGAAAGCTCTGGCGTTCAATGAGGGGACTTCCCATTTTTTCGGGAAATCGAGTATCAATTTTTGTGCCCGAGACTCAACATTTTTCGGCGGGACCTGGGTACCCGGGACTCAGCGACAACACTACATGTGTGTGAGCTCCAAGTCATTATTATGCAGGAGACACAATACTCCAAATGTGAGTGACTACAGTGAAACCACGCTATAACAAGGACTTGGGACCATGAACATTATTTTTTTTATACAGTGAAACCTCATTATTACGAGCACTTTGGGCCCATTGAATTTACCTTGTTATATCAGATTTCTCGTTGTATCACGGCTTCAAAATAATAAAATACATCAAACCTGGACCTGTTGAATAACCTCGCTATATGATGACAAAAACGGTACCCTGGGGTACCAGACGAAAATCCGCCATTTTGTTTAATTATTTAATTTTTAGGGCTGTACTGTGGGTATAGCGTGCATACAATCGCGCGCTGCACTGCATGCACAACGCAATACGGTTGTACTTCGAGTGGACACAAGATGGCGCTACACAACGCAGGATACCGGGGTACAACGGTACCCCGGGGTACTGCGTGTGTCATCATATCGGGTAAATTGTTATAACAGCTCATTATAAAGAGGCTCCACTGTATCAGGCAACTGACCTTGTTAAAAGGGGTTAGGTTATATCAGAGATCATTATAATGAGTTTTGACTGTTTTGTTATCATAACAAACCACTAGTAAAGCACTTGGTTGCATTTTGTAGGTATTTGGCCCATAGGATTTTGAAAAAGCCATGTAGTATACATGTATAAATAATAGTAAAATAATCCCATATATTAGCCTTTGGGAATCTTGGTTACAGGAATGCTACATCATAATTCTTTTCAAAATGACAATAAAATATGAAATTATAATCTTGTAATGAACCAATCATTATTCTTAAATAATCGCTTACAAGGAGTTGCCAATATTTCTAACGGCTAATAAAATACACTCCCGCTCATAATTACTGCAATATATAATGTGCAATTACATTTTGATAAAAGTTTATAAGAATTGTCATCATTCAAATTGAAAATCAAATTATTTAGTAACCACATCTTCAAAGATGACAAATGTAGGAAACATGATTTATTGTCCTCAAGATGGGCCAGGTTTAAAAACGAAAATTGAAAGGTGGCAATATATATTTAATATAATGAAGTGGAAATGATAGACCTACAGTGCAGAATTTGGCTTCAAAAGGACACCACGGGGTGTTACATAAAACATGAGTTGCGTTCATTAGCAACTTTGTGCTTTAACACAACTTCCATTGCATGAAGAGAATTAAACACAAAGTTTTTTTAAATTTAAAATGCAACTTTCAACTAGCTCATGGATCAAATGAAAATTGTTATTGATATCAAACACAACTTTTATGCAATGCATATAAACGCAAAGTAGTGTTTGATTTTGTGGACTACGTAACTCTTTATGCAACACCCCCGAGAACAAATGTGCTCTTTTTTTGAAAATGCAATGGCACAGTTTAATCATTTGGTTCATAAATACACATACAGTAGTATGCTATTATTTGAGACTGTTATGATGCAATTCATAATTTGTGTCATTCCATGTCATAATAAACACAATCATCTTTGTAATTGGTACCATACAGTGCATAATTTGTGACTCATAATAGATACAATACAATAATAAACAATAATAAACAGGCTACATTAATCTTTGATTAGTCTGGAACATCAGACCCCTTTCCTGTCGGTCAGTACCCTGATTATGGATCCAACTCCACCAACAGCATACACCTGTAGAAAAAAAGAAAAAGGACAAAATGGCTAGATTAGCGACACATATTTCAAATAAAATATACCAGCATCTAATATTTCCCTGCTCTTGTAATGTTATTTGTGAAGTACTCTATATGTATGTACATGAATAGATTTCTATGAGTAGATAAAATATAAAGAACAAGATAAATGGCCGTTTCAGGAAATGCTGATGGTGCCTTAATCACATCTAGCCAAACTACAGAAAATAAACCATCTGAGAGCCATGTTGACTCAAGAATCAGATCTATAGATTTGTCCTAAATTCACACAATGAATGAGTACTATATGTACACTCATACTTCCTACCAATCTGCCCTTACACAAAGAAATTCCGATTTTGGACCAATAAATTGAAATTGAAATTCTTTTCTATTCACTACAGATGAAGGGGGATAAAGCTATAAATGAAACTTGTCAATAGAACTGGGACGAGGAGATTATTGCAATTCAATTTGGCACTCGGATGTTTGTTTTTTCAAAAGGGCCGTGATATAACAGAATGACTTCTACAACCAACCTTTTCATGCCATGTGAGCAGAGTCCCTGCAGTGCCCTCTGTTGGCGTTGAAAACCCTCTGTAGATGTATTTCATCAGGACGTCAATGCCGTCTGGCTCTAGGTTGTTGACAGCGCCGCCGATCTCTGCCGCCTTGAATGATGTTAGTACCCTGATCACTAGATTGAAAGCCTTATCCTGTGAACAAAATATAAATTCAGTTTACCGGTAATTAAAAATTCCATGCATATTATAATCGATAACTGAATAAGTGAAATAACTTCACGATTTCTAATGGCTAATTAATTGGATCCTGTTGGACATCAATGTTGTCTGGTTCAAGGTTATCAAAGGCATTGCTGATCTCATATGACTTGAATGCTGTAAGTACCCATATCAGTAGACTGAAAGCCTTATCCCGAGAAGAAATAACAAATTATTATAATCAACAAATGTGGCAAAATGTTAAAAGATTATTTGAAACAGATAATGTATCTGATTAATTGGATTTGGCTTGTCGATGACTCCAGGTTATTGAGGGCGCTGCTTATCTCAGATGACTTGAATGTGTGATCATTAGATTGATAGAATTATCCTAAAAAAAAAAATACAAATTATTATAATAATAACAGTGGAACATTTTGATTTCTGATTAATTGTGTCAATGCAAGAAGAAGAAAAAATTGTGGCACAATATCAAAGTTTCCAAAAAAAGAATGAAGACAATGGTTGAACTAGCACTATTCTTAAATCCAATTATAATGGCAATACTTTTCATGAAGCCGGATTTGTTGTTGTTAAGCAATCACATTTATTTTGCAGCATTGATCCACCCTAGGCAGGTAGGCCATACAGAAGTGTATGAGAAATGTATGAACATTTTGAATCTCAAAATCACTGCAAAGTTTGGTGCAACTTAAAACAACCAATAATACAGGCTTAACACAAACATAATTGCAACTGGTTTATCTACATGTATATTGAAACACAAATATTGAGGAACTCTGGCATGAAAACACGATTTTAAGAATATTATAATCACTACCTCTATCTACTTTCACAAATTTGGGAAGGAGAAACAGATATTTTCTTTAATCATATCTATTATTTAAATGTTCCTTTTTTGGGCCAAAATCCAATTATATTATATAATGGTAAGTATATAGTTAATATTACATTGGCATGATTTAGATTCTTTATGTGGAAAACTTATATTAGTCATAATTATGGCCAGTCTCATGTGATGTGAACAAGGTTTTCTGTGAGTATGGCTACATAAACCATATATGGCTACTGCAAGTAGCCTCATGCAGCCAGTGGTGGCATTGTCCTAGGTACTTACTTTGTCTGCCTGGTTCTTGGACATGGGCGGGTTCCGTAAAACGGCTTGCAGGGCTTCTGAATTCTTTTTGCTGGTCATTGCAGGTCAAGGAATACAAATTAAATTGAATACAATTTCAAGTGTGCATTTCTGATTATCAGAGGACTTCCTGGACTTAAAATTTCATTTCCTTCAAAAATAATGATGATTACTGGTTTTTAGAATTATGAGGCATTAAAGGTGCACAGGTCTGTAAAGTGTCAGATATTGCCCAAAATGACATTTGAGGCTTCAATCCTAATATACCAAAATCATTGTAAGATATGTCCAAATGTTGTGTGAAAGTTTCATTGAAAAAGAACACTGCTTTCCTGGTTAAAAAAACGAAAATTTGCATCAGCTTTTACAAGTTGTAAAAGCTGATGCAAATTTTCGTTTTTTTTACAACGAATTACTGTATGACGTTTATGACCGTTCATTAACGTTCTTGAGCTGAATGATTATCAATGATAGATATCGTCATACTAAAGGGGCATTTGAAAAAATCTAACCCTATTTTATTCTTATCTTACCATAAGCTAAACAACACGGTAGAAGAGAAACGAGGAAGCTCAAAGTAATTTTCGTGGAGTTAGACACTTCACAGGCCTCACTTTAATGGTATTTATGATATGATTCTTACTCGCCTGGGTAAACAGCTAGATTTTTATATTTGTTTTCTTCTCAGGATTTGTGTTGAGGCACTTGTGACATAATTAATGCTAATTTGCAACATAAACCGAACACAAAAAGTAACTACCCCCTTAAACAGCTTATATAATTTCATAACTAATAATTGTCTTAAGCTATACTTTTACCACAATATTTATACACTTGTTATGAACATTTTGTGTGAAAATCAGAGATATCCATCACTTCATGACCCACTTTCAAAAGTCACAAGAACTTGCGCGTGCCTGTACAGATGTACATCATTGTGAAACAGCACATGTGGCTGAATGCATTATTATGGTTTATGATGAAACAATGCTGATTGAAATTCCATCCATTTTAATTTTGTAATGGCACATGTGGTTAAATGCATTAATTGCAATTTTGTTAAAATAAAACAGTGCAATTAGAAATTTCTCAATACTCAATAAACTGTAATATAAATTTTGTGAATTTTGAAATATGACTATTTTCTCTTAAATGTATGCTTAATGTACTCAACCATGGATTAATGGTCACCTCATATTGTCTTCCTAACTACCATATTTTGGCATAACAAAATCTTGAAACGATTCTTGGTTATGAAATTATGAGGCTGTTGTTTAGGGGGGTAGTTACTTTTTGTGTTCGGTTTAGAATCTCACAATGAAAATGACTTTGGAAGCATAATATATTGTGCTTCATATTGTAAATTCTATCCTACTGCATGGAATTGTTGTTGTAAGCAGCTGAAATTAACATTCTTCAATGGTAAACTACCTAATTTTGATCTTGTACGTAAAAACTAAACCAGAACGGCATGTCATTTAATGTCATGGGATCCAGTCGGCCAAAAATGCCAAGTCATGTATCAAATTAAATGATGATAGTAGCAAAAAGCCATAGTTGCATAGCACACTCAGGAGTGTGCTGGGTCCAGTCATGTTCCTTCTTTTCATTTATAATGACTTGCCCAAAACAATCAACAGTCACAACTCACATGTGCTTTTATACGCCGACAACTCAAAATTCTACGGCACAGCAGATACCGAGGACGAAACATCATTATTACAAGCTGACCCACACACCAAAATTGGTCTAATTTTCTTTTAAAAACGTCTACTGATGGTGTTACTCTACAGAGCGCCAGCGCTTGTGCTCTACAACCACCTACTGAAGCCCCCAAACTTGCACTTTTGTGTGCACTATATTTTGATGAAATATTTACGATACTTGCCATCTACTTCTGCACAAATATGTGATGTAACTTACCGCTAGTTAAAAATTATGATTTGTAGCTCGTTTGTTAGCGTGGGATCCACCTATGGGCACATGTATGGCTATGAATTGTAATGATTATGAAGGCAAAAGACATATATATCACACAAAGTAAATAAACTCAGTAAATAAAGCAAATCATTGATCCGTTGGCGTTGAAGATTTGCCAAAAATATGTCAATAACAAACAAACAAACACATAATTTACACCTTTGCATCTTTTCACGTTTTTCTAAACATGCAATTCTACCCACCCCAAGTAATTCAACCTTACTAAGAAGTTAATTTAAAAGTAAACATGTTGATTTGATATGATTAATAAGGCCCAGGGCAAGACCCGTAGAGTCTACGCACTGGTAGAAGCTCATACAGCCGAGCCTGTCGGCCGACAAACTGGTCACGAAAAGGATACGAGGTAAGAAGCTGCTGAACTTCCCCTTCGTCAGGTCCCGAAACTTGGTCATCGACTACCTGGTCATCTTGGTAATTATTTTCATCATAATCATCGATGTTGAATTTCCTAAACCTTGATGACCCCGTATTCTTAGACATTATGGCACTATTTGTCGAGATATTCCGAGAAAAAACTGAGTTTATCCTTGCACACAATCCCACAGCGTTCCGCCTGATCAAGATCTCTTCCTGGTATTGGTGCGATTACTAAATTGACCTTCTAACCGATACCATTGAAGAAAGGCTAAGTTTGGCCCCATGGGCGTAGCTAGCTAGCTAGGAGTACATTTTTCTTAGGGGGGCTGAGGCCCTGAGGTCTTTTGCCCGAATAATTATACTTCCCATTTTCACGTGGCAAGCCAACAACAAAATTATGTTGTTTACATTTAGTACGAAAATAACATGATTTTACCCGAATATGATAGATAGATCAGGGAAACGGGAGTATTTCCCTGGAGATATATTTTATTTGGTCTTCAAACATACAAAATGTTATAAGAAATGTGTACTGTCATCCATTGGCAAATGGCAAGATGAGGCAATAACAACGATTATACATGTACATCTTAACAATTATACAAATTTCCATAAACATTTCAATACAAAAACATTTTACTTGTAGGCATAATGATCACTTGCAAGTTGCATGCCTAAACAACATTATGTTTCGTATATAGGCCTATTCATATTTCGTACATGTACTCCAAAAATACAGTTGACTAAACTAATGAAATTCATACATTGTCATTAAGATTTGGTTCTTTCTGACAACTTGAGCCCATGCAAGTAGAATTGTATTAAAAAAACGAGAAAAAAAAAATCAAAATGTTGCTAGTGGTTGTGGTATGCGATGGGGTCGGGGCCTGGTGGGGGGGGGGGGGGGGGGGCACTTCACCAAATTTTGGGTAGGTAGGCCTATGTAACTCTCCAGGGTTCCAATGTAGGAGCTCCGGAGCGGATCACTGCTTTTGCAAGGAGGGTCTCCAGAGTCCAGAGCTGATCGCCCCTCGCCACTGACGGCTGTCCAAATTCACTATCAGCGGAATGGCGGAACAATCGATATTTCGGATTGGGGGGTCAGCGGAACGGCGGAACGGCCGATATCTAGGATTTTGGGGGTCTCAGGAACGAAAAATTGAGCTGAAAAGGGGGGTCTTGAGGCACCCCTTCCCCCCGGGGGTCAGGGTAACTGTGACCATTGGTTCAGTTATGCAGGCGAAGGGCGGGGGAGTGTCCACTCTCCAAAAATACAAACTTCAGGTCCCTTCAGGTATACCTTTCTCTTTTCAAAAAGTATATTTAATTGATAAAATACCTTCCTGTTTTTTGCTATCCCCAAGATCATGCCTTTTGCCCCTCCCCCCCCCCCCCCCCTCTTTCAGTTGTTGTTGTTGTTGTTGAGTTTGGTTTAATGGCAATCAGTCAAAGGTGACTATTGTTGCCAATTTAAATTCTCTTTTTTCTTTACAAAAAATAAATATAATATATATATATATATATATAAAATCCAATGGCACCGCTATGCGTATCGCGATATGTTTTTCTTTTCCAATAACATAGATGTACTAGTACATTTTTACAAAAATATCTAAACTATACGTTTGCATCTCGCACATAGGGACTCCCGCCTCTCATGTGGAGTTACATAAATATAACGATTGTGAATGTATGTGTGCCTTTGTAGTTTTTAAATATTAGTTGTATTATTGTGAACAACATTTTTTTTCTTTTTATATTTATGATATAATTCATGGTGTTGTAGAAAAAGGGGACCGGCCTAGACAGGCAAATGGCCTTTTCTGGTCCCTCACATCCCTGCAATACCCATTACCTATATTTTGTTGTTTGCTGTTGTACAATATCTTTTGTCATTACATGTTGTAAATAGTTTGTATATTTATTTAATTATTGTATTTGATTGTAAAATGTTGATTTTATGGATGTGAAATAAACTGAACTGAACTGAACTGATTGTACTTGTTGTAAGAATTCCGTTCATTTCCTTTGAACCTAGTATAATTCTTATCTTATTTTAAACTAAACAATAATATCATAACACTACAAACAAAATATCGCGATATAGAACTTTTCCATATAGCTAAACCTAGCATAAAGTGCAAACATTTAGTGGGCTTGTTATGTGCATGCTATAGTCCATATGTGACATCTACTAATTATAAAGGAAGATATCATTATAAAGTGATAATAATCATACGCCAAACTCCTTTCGATGCCCCACTCACAACGGGACTCCCGCCTCTGATGTGGAGTTGGGCATCATTGTATAGGGTATTCCAAATTATGGGTAATAAATAGTAAATAATACTCACTGCTAAATATAATATACATTACCACAAAAACATACAAGATTGAATTGAATTGAATTGAATTGAATTGAATTGAATTGAATTGAATTGAATTGAATTCACACTCGTACACTCTAAATTACAGGGATTTAAAATCTAAATCGTAGCTTGGATTAAAACAAATATAAATACACTTAGATTATTTGTAAATCTATGGAGACTTAAAAAGTCGCGCGAAAGCAATTGTTAATCGAAGGCCAAGGTGTGATTTTCAATCCATCAAAGGATTGGAAAATAACGCCAGGTTATCGGAGATTTGACGAATGAGAACAGAGATATTTCACACGTGACCTACTGCGGTATTCTGAAGCTCAGTTTTCTTAGTTTTATACTCATGAATATTCATAACTAGGATTACGGTTTTGGTTAGAGTTAAGGATATGATTACAATGAGACCGCTCTTTCCATCATCGATTTACGTAGCGTAGTGGTCACGCTGTGGACCTCCACGCTCGGTGTCACGGGTTCGAATCCTCTCTTAGTCTTCTATTTTTCTTTTGCCATGATAATTGGTGAGTAGCGCTTTATTTAGTAAATGTATCATGCACAGTAAACTAAAAACTGAAAATTGTGGCCTGCATCACTGATTATGAATAATTCATTAGGATGCCATGAACTCGCCTGGGGCCTAATAAGATTAACATAAAACAAATCCAAAAGGGCTTCATTTTTAATCTATCTGGATTTATATTTTTTAAATCCAACACAAGATTTATTTTAAATCATGATCGGCTGGTCCCTAACCACAGCCGAAGAAAGATTTAAAAGTAAATCTAATAGATTTAATTTTAAATCCTTGTAATTTAGAGTGTATATAAAGCAAAATTATGAAGACTACGAATATAATATATTATCCTATTTATACCAATGTGGAGTTGGGCAGCATTATAAGGGTATTCAAAATCATAGGCAATGAACAGTAATTGGTAAGAATTGCTTAAAATAAATTATATTCAAACTCCTTTCGATGCCTCACTCACATAGGGACTCCCGCCTCTGATGTGATGTTGGGCATCATCATGAAAGGGTTAGGTATACTGATTCTTAATAACATTACAAAATATATATATCACTCAAACACACAAGGTGTTGTCAATGTACAAATTATAATTTTTACACTCATAAATGGAACAAGTTTATGAATACTATACGAAATGTATAATAATTCATACTTATACAAAATATATTTACATATTCAAACCCATTTCGATGTTTCTCTCACATAGGGACTCCCGCCACCGATGTGTAGATGGACATCAATATATTTTTTTTTATAAAATAAGGGGTATCATATATTTTCATAATACTATAATTATAACCAAAACCAAAACTAATTTTGAGTGTTGTTTTACAAACTATACTTAAACCGTCCTACTCATAGGCACAATATACATAGAATAATTTTTTTCAAAAGCCTGCAAAACGAGCTGTCCTGTTTACATATCGAGTAGTAATATCATCACCCCGTTTTAACAATTCCATTATCCCTTCTCCTTCATTTATACCCGTTTCAGTTATGAGCATGGCTCTTTCTATCATAATAATATTGTGGGCATACTACTAAATAGTGATATACAGTTTCTATTACCAGGCATCTCTCACAAAAACCATTCTCATGAAAGCCCAGTCTATGCGAGTCATAATTCAAACCTATTACTCCTAATCGTAAACGTCTTATTTTTTTCTCTTCCTTCCTAGGAAGGGAAGTTCTAAATTTAGTGGGGAAGACGAGGTAATACATATGTTTCAATAATGCATGTGATGTTGACCATTTCTCCTGCCAAATTTTAAACATATTATTAGTAAATTCATGTTTTGCTTCTTCCAAGGTTATCTTACTAAATATCTGGATAGGACCATTAATACCAGATTAATACCAGTCATCCGATTGCCAAATTTATGGGAAAAACGCCCCCCCCCCCCCCCCCCCCTACTAGTATATATCGCTTAGGCGGTTAGCTCAATACACTAAGTGAAGATCAGGGGTAGAAAATTAAAAATAGTCTGGAAAGAAGAATAGTCGATCTTTTTCACATTCGCCAGAAATCAAAATGGTACGAAATGAACGAATGAGTTTTTATATCTCATGTAATCCAGAGATTCTGTGCTAGTTTCCATTATTAATCACGATATATTTTAAGCTGTATATTCAATGAATGCATACCTTTATAATTTGTAACCATCTGAATTTGTTTTTTAAGGATTTTTAACCATTGTATTTTCTGTATGTAATATCCGACATAGCAAAGCTAAATCAGTCCCATGCATTGAGTTATATGTTTGTTATGCAGAGTTATTGCTGTTTACATGCGCTGTACAAATGTAACTTGCATTATGAACGAATATGAATTGCAGTCTGTGACTAGACTTTGTCCGTGGCTCTGTTGTGGTGAAGACTTGATGTGCTTAATGTAATTATTCTTCCAATTAGACTGGCGTTGGCGTATTATCGGACTATTCCTCATGAAAGTTGAAACAAAGTGAAAATGGAACAATTTTATTTCATTCAAATTGACATTGGACATTGTCATTGATCGTCTGTAGTCTTGTAGAAAACAAGTGTAAATTACACATCTTTCGAAATTAGAGTTTAGTCTTTACTTTAAAACTATACTTTAGTTGGGTTTACCGTTTGGCTGTCCCCCCAAACAATCAACATGACAAATTCAATGGCGATGCCGATGGCGATGATAAGTCAATATAATTCAGATAAAAAAGGAAATTTTAAAATTAATTAAGTTCTAAAAACGATAATCTGCAATGACATGTTCATCACATTTTTACCACTTTCCTCCTGCTTGTTCGCACGCAATGACGCACGCACGCAGTGGCTTTTTTGTGTGTGTTGGTGTTTACTGCTTGGTTGGGTGCGCATGAAGGAACAAGTGCGCAGCTGCCAGAGCTCTGGGACTGTTCAGTGAAGTGTAAATGCCCTGAAAACAAGTACAGGATGATTGAAGACGGTGTAATGATTGGCCAATTTTGTCAATTTTTGGCAGCCTCTGCGTGCTTTTTCCTTCATTTGCGCACAACCAAACACTAACCGACACACTGAAACACAAAACCCTAGTCTATAGCCACTGGCACTGCGTTAGATCAACAAATCTGTCGCTTTCATGGCCTTTTTGACATTATTGTCATGTTCACTGTCGGCATTCTAGCGATAGACGCTACCCATACACTTTGCCTTGAGAGCCAAGAACACCGTAAGTCCGCAGTAGTATTAGTCCGCAGTAAAAGTTACTTACGGAAAATCAGTTGACTTGCACATAAAAAACAACATATTTTCGTACTTTGCGCGACATTTGTAGCCCTATCAATACATTTAGGGCTACTATAATACTTTAACTCGCCAATCTCGTGTGTTGCTATACATTACATGTCATTCTATAATTACGGCGATTTGGGAGATTTTACAACGATTTTCCATCACTCTTCTTCGGTCTTTCGCGGTACTTTTTTTCAAACTGCATATATAATGTGCATCCGTATGCGCGAACACTTTTTTCAGAAACTTGGGCAGCTAGGTACGGTACAGCGCGCGCGCTGCAAAGCTGCTATACAGAACTTGGCGCCAAGTTCTGTATAGCAGCTTTGCAGCTTTTTTTAAAGGCTGTGCGAAACTCTTTTCTACAATCTATCCTTCAAATTTATTTTTGGATTGCTCATTGCGCCACTGTAGTGTGTATGTATATATCCACACAACAATTTAAGATTTGAAAATTGTGCTGGCGACGGAAGAAAGCTCTCAGAAAATTGAGAAAAACTTGATTACCCAATATTTAATTTCTTAATTTTGCAAATTCTCATCTCCATTTTCCAGACTCTGATCAAGGCCCATGTGCTGCAAGGCAAGATGGCCGGAGGAGCCGACTTGTTGCATGTGAAATTTCTTCTTGTAATATAAATAACTAATTGTCTACGATAACCTGGTAACTCTATGGGGATTTCAAAATCTAGTCGAGAATAGGTGAACTATATGCATAATTCCCTTCAGTAATTGATTAGTTTATCTTACAATATCTTCTCTTCATTTTTGTTTGTTTGTCCAGACTCGGATCAAGGCCCATGAGCTGCGAGGCAAGAAGAAGGAGGAGCTTGAGGAGAACCTAAACAAGCTCAAGCAGGAGTTGGCTCAGCTCCGCGTTGCCAAGGTTACCGGAGGACAGGCATCCAAGCTTGCCAAGATGTGAGTTATGTACATTGATAGTTAATTAGGTTTGGTTTTGGCAGTTTTGACCTTGAAATGATAAAGACCCCCTCAATTTATCATTGAATTAATGGATTTCTTTCCGAGATCTTGACCCAAAAAATTTAAAAGCCTCAAAAAAAAGTTTTCATTTTCCCTGGGACTGCAGGTATGGTAAATTTACTTTATCGACTTTGACTTGTGTGGATTAAAACAAAAGATGAAAAGGGATAGTAAACAAAGAAAAGCTACCCAGATTTACCTTCTTTTGGGGCAAGATTGGCTGTATTTTAGAGCATTTTTGTAGGTGTAACATCTCTATCCCATATTAATTACAGGTATGAAAGTTTTGATCTTGGTCTTCAGGTGGGGGGGGGGGGGGGGGGAGAAATATTGGCAAATTTATAGGAAAAAGCAAAAGTTTCTAGTCATGCCAGTCTGATATCTTTTAGATGAATTTCTTTACTTAATATTTTGGGGTTAAAGGGATCTAGTAACTTTGTTGACATGTGCAAAAAGTGATGAATGGTTGATGCAATGTATATTATTGTTATCTCATATGTCCACAGGGTATTGTGTGAAAAGTTCAAGTCAAATGGACATTGCATGGCCAAGTAATGAGCGAAAATGCAAAGTGATATTCAATAACTCACTGCACTCAATTTGTACACAGAAGAAAAACTCTGGGCGTTTTTCTTATCTGAATACTTTGATCGTACATATCTTTGTAACGAAATGGAAATTTGAAAAACCGAAACCTGTCCCATGATTTTATTGTTAATACGAATACAACAAGGTATGAGGGAACCGCTAGAATGAAAAATTTATTTTGAGGATTTGGACAATGTTACTAAGTCCCTTTAATATTATCCTTGAGAATATGATACTATTGGATCCATTATTGCTGTGCTTAGATGCAATACTTTTTATTTTCCAAGCAGAGATTGATAATTTGTAATAAGAGAGTACTAGTAAGTAAGATATATTTCTATTATTGAGTAATTTCACTTTCTGTTTTCCTGCAGCTGTGTGATCCGCAAGTCCATCGCCCGTGTGCTGACCGTGATGAACCAGACGCAGAAGGAGAACCTGCGCAAGTTCTACCGTGACCGCAAGTTCAAGCCTCTGGACCTGCGCCCCAAGAAGACGCGTGCCATCCGCCGCGAACTTAGCCGGTCAGAGCTCAACCGTCGCACCAGCAAACAGATCAGGAAGGCCAGCATGTACCCCATGCGCAAGTTTGCCGTCAGGGCATGAGTGGTAATTCCGTCGCAAAATAAAAACTGACTATGTTTCAAGTCAACCGATGAAATAACCTTGTCATCAAGGCTTTTCATATGGAGGACTTGTTCAACTCCGTACCCAAGAACTCCCACTACCATGTTTAAACTAATGGGACAACCATAGTATCAAAAAGGATTTCACACCTGATCGCAAATACTGGAAGAATGTCAACAAGTCAGATACACAATAAATCGGGTCATCAAATGTAAATGCAATATGAATTTTATCGCATTTCTCTTTTCTGCAACTTGTCTTAACTACTTATAGATAGTGATTCAAGTTATGTGAAATGAGTGTTTGCTGATTGAGAAATGGTTTTGTGTATGCTTGAAGATTTACAGGTGTCAAGGCTGTGAGTTTATATGTTTATGTTTATGTGAGAAGTGATGTTATTATGAACAATATGATTTCAAGAAAGAGAATCCTCGAAACATGAAAAACTGGACTTTGACTGACTTTCAAAGAGATTGGTCATTCTGTGGATTGTCAACAATAGTTATATTTTTGTTTGAAAAGTGAGGATCGTTAAGCAAGCAAGTACAGTCAAACCTGTCTTAGCGGCCACCTGTCTAGATTAAGGCTGAGTCATGTCGGTAATTGTCGGAACCGGGTCCCGATAAACTTTTACCGGTCGGGAACCGGTATCCCGATAAATTTTTACCGTCGAAACTCGGACCGGTAAAATCACGCAATCGTGCACGCATCGGCAAAATGCACTGTTTGGGGCTTATATTGCTCTTTTTATATGCAAATAACATAATAAATACTGAGGCTTTAATGGATTTACATATCAATCTTTACGGGAAAATAGTTACAGTATCCAGAATTAACTCAGTTTTGCATGAAAAGTTTTTTTTTTTTCGAAGTAAATTCATCGTTTGTTCACCATTGCCCATCGCAACACGGTTCACAGAAACTTAGCCCGCTAGTCTGGGGGAAACATCACATGTACGATCACTTGTGACTGTGAGCCACTGCATGCCCTTAAAAAGTGGCTATAAATTAGCCTTTTCGCAATCAACACCATTTTGATATTCTACTTACATGATTTCGAATGGCGTTTGACAGCCGAACAGAAAAAAAAAGAGCCCCGAAACAATGAAAACAACTACTCAAAACATCGATAAAAAACGACTACATCGCTCCAATTCGCTCGTATACCCTGTGTGCAAGTTACGGGGTCTCTTTTCTTGTGCAAGATCCATCCGCCGGGGACTTCCCCAATTCCTGGCGGATGGATCTTGCCGATAGAGGGCGGACTGGAACATAGTTCTACCGGCCCGTAAAGAGACCCGTAACTTGCACACAGGGTATACGAGCGAATGGGAGCGATGTAGTCGTTTTTTATCGATGTTTTGAGTAGTTGTTTTCATTGTTTTGGGGCTCATTTTTGTTTCTGTTCAGCTGTCAAACGCCATGAAATCATGTAAGTAGAATATCAAAACATTTTTAAATGGTGCAAATGACCAAAAAACGTATTTTGAGCCACTTTTTGAATGCACTGGTTCATCAGCTGGATCATACAAAGATCCATCGGACAACTCCCCTGGAGTATCGGACTAACATTGTGTGCACATCCGCCGACAATATCGTTCAAATGACTAGCAATTTTGCGCTTCCTGTTCAATTTCTGACTGTCAAACGAAGTAATGAACCAAGAATTTCTCGAAAATAACCACTCTTTAAAGTAAATGATATCAATTGCCCCGTTTTTATTTGAATTCCGCTACATTATTGTGATAATCTTAATTTCTTTTTTAACATTTTATTTTTTAAATTTTTTTTTCGGGGCACTGTTTCCCGATATACCGAACCGGGTCCCGATTGAAACGGTCGGTAACCGGTGTGATCGACCGAACCGACTCAGCCTTAGTCTAGATAGCAGCCAACCTGCCTACATTGGCCACAAAAGGTGATCCCTTGCAGGGAAATGCAATGATGTGGAACCTGTCTATTGAGGCCACCTGTCCACAGTGACCACTTTCCTCGTTTCCCTTGTATGGTCACTATACACAGGTTTGACTGTTCTCTACAGGTCACATTTCATTCAAATCAACTACAGTAACATACACAGTTAAAAACATAACCCATTCATTACAATTGCATGGACATCATTATCCTTTTTTTATTTTTTATAAGAGAAGGGCAAAAGTTTTCATTAAACTTTGTTCAGTAAACAAATATTTGGTTTTAGCAATGCCAAAAAAGAATTGGGTGGCCCCCAATAAAGGAAACTGACAATTAGAACTTCCGTTTTGTTTGGTCGACGTAGTCGGGGCCAGTGCTGATTTCAAGCCGTGCTCAGAGTAATTCTGCTGGTGTGTACGTATTTGTATATTCTGGGCCCCGTTGCAGGAGGATTGCAATCTATTGTAATGTTGCAATTAATTGTTAGTCTGATCTTGTGCGCAGATTTTCTGACTTGCCATTTATTGCAACTTTACAATCAATTGCAACTCTTTCTGCAATGGGGCCCATGTGTGTGCTTCGGATACAGTCAAACCTGTCTCATGGCAGGCCTATCTAATCTACTGCCCATCTAAAGTGATCCCTGGCAGAGAACAAAATTGTTTTGAACCCGTCTATAGAGGTCACCCGTCTACAGTGGCCATTTTTCTTGTTTCCTTCAGGTGGTCACTATCCACAGGTCTGACTGTCTTTGTGCATAGAAGCTACAGAACATTGTTATCGCCAATCTATTTTTAGTAATTATCGTATCCCCTTCTCAGTTTCCCTTCTTAAAATGAACTAATTAGATTTGGGGGGTCATGAGGTCGAAGGTCACAGGTCTCATTTAGGCGAAAATGGCTCGTTATAGAGATATCTCAACTCAAGAACCAATTGACGTAAAGTTTTAGTGAATGGGAAACGAAACGCTGGAATTTTTGCCGACTGTTACCGATTAGTGCATAATTCCTATCTCTTCTAGTCGTATATAGAGTACCGAAGTAGTGACGTCGCATGCTTTTGTTATGGCATAGTAATGGTTCTAAACAACTTTTCCTTTCATACTGGCATTAAGTAGTGGGTCGGAGCCGGACGATTGCCTTCTTAGCAACCGCTAGATCACCAATTCATTACTTGCCTGACATTGTTTAGAACCATTACCCATGGCAATGAATAGCTCTGACGTCACACTTTGGTACTCTATAGTTTTTGAAACCTATAAAATCTGTTTTGACTAAACAATGGAGGCTGCCATGTTTTCCAACGGGACCGCATAAAACGTCATCCGAGTGTGCAGTAACCAAAGCTGGTTATGTAACTGGTGTCTACTGCTATGTCGGTGGTTACGTAACCCATTTTTGTTAGAGCCAATCAAACATTTCATGCGGTACCGTTGGAAAACATGGAAGAAAACAGATAGTGGTTTTGAAAAAGATTGCTTATTTCCATTATTATTGATACAAGAGGAAATATACGACTAGAAGTGATGGGAATTATGCACCCATCTGTCACAGTTAATGTCAGTGTTTGGCTCCCCTTAACTTTAATCTTTCTGAGAAAAAAAATCCAGTTCACCAATATATTCAAATTGATGCAAGTCTTCAACCTGATGACCTAGAGACAAACTATTCCATCAACATGTTCCTAATAATTGATTAATTTGTCACTATGGTAGGTTAACACTGTGCAACCCAGGCCTTTAGGGAGCCAGAAACAACTGAAATATCTTGGTGAATCAGACTTTTTACTGGACATTGTCATCAAAACTTGAATAATTCAGCTACTAAAAGATCCACATGCATAGGTCTACACACACCAACATACATGTACACACAAATAGATTCAATTTTACATGTACGAGGCACTAAAAGCTTTTCAATATGACGGTTTTAGACCCCTTTGGTCTTTTTTAAATTTCAGTCAGCAATTACATAAGGTAACAAATATATAAAACATCAAAATATAATATCATGTAACACAAAATATATAAAGCATGGTATGAACAAATATTCGACAAACAATATGATTTTCAAAAAAGTGAATAATTACAACGCATAATGCTTGATAGATTCTCAATATCTTTTTACACTATTCATGTTTACAACATAACTTAATCATACATTACATACATAAATGATTATATATTGCATCATTTAGATCCTTGTATTGATCAAAACATCAGAATAACAAATTATAGTAAACATTCTTTCTATTCCAATTCCTGCATCCTCATGACATTCTGAATGCCATGAAGACCTATGTCACCTACATGTACCTACAAATATATAAAACATACAAATATATACTTATATAATAAAACAAAATATATAAAGCAAAGTATGAAGACAAAAAAATTGAGAGTAGTATAAAGCCTAGCAGGATCTCCGTCAGGGCAACAAATAAAACAAATTTCATACAATATGATTTTCAGAAAAGTGAATAACTACAACGCATAATGCTGGATAGAAACTCAATTTTGGGTACACTTTTTATGTTCACAGCATTTCTTAATCATACAATACATAAATAAATGATAGTAATACATTCTTTCCATGCCTCTTCCAGTATCCTGATGACATTCGGAATGCCATGAAGAACTACCTACAACTTAAATACAGCGGAACCTCTTTATAACGAGCTCCGTTATAACAAGGTACATGTACCTGGTATGACCAAGGAAGCAATTTTGGTGGTTTATTTTGTCGATTGAGCAACAAATGCCATTATAATAAACATTCCTTACAAGGAATGTGGACATATGAAGTTCACAAATAAATCAATACAATAATCACAAATATTAGTGATAAACAAATAAAACTATACATTGTATTTACAAAAGGCCCAATATACTATGCCTTGAGATGATAAGGGTAATTCAATCTAATTAGCTTTCTAAACCTCCTTAGTATGACAAGGTTATTGCACAGGTCCAGGTCCAGGTCCAGGTCCAGGTCCAGGTCCATGTATTGAGTTATTTGTGAACTTCATATGTCCACATTCCTTGTAAGGAATGTTTATTATAATGGCATTTGTTGCTCAATCGACACAATAAACCACCAAAATTGCTTCCTTGGTCATACCAGGTACATACTTGTACCTTGTTATAACGGAGCTCGTTATAAAGAGGTTCCACTGTAAAAATACAGCTCTGTTATACCAAGGTACCTGGTATGACAAGGTTATTGCACAGGTCCAGGTTCTATGTACATTATTTAATCATTTTCAAGCCCTGATACAAGATATCTGATATACCTAGGTAAAGTCAGTGGGCCCAAGGTGCTCATTATAAAGAGGTTTCACTGTAATTTTAACTTTAAAGGTCTATTGATATCAAACAAATTGAAGGGATCTAGTACCGATAGAATCATGGAACAGCTTCCTGTTTTCCAAATTTTCCAAATGATCAAGAGAAGAGGCTCATTATCCACTGGATGAACCCCATCAGGGATGACCAAAGACCTTCCCTTGACCTGATGACCCTCTGAAGGTCAGGGTCAGACTGGATGAAGAGGTCAATGATGCTGGCCTTGAGGTCACCGGGCCAGTGTTTGGGTTTCCCCTCGTTCAGGTTCAGAAGGCACACATTGCGGATCTGTGAGAGGGAATGAGAGCAGAAAAATGGCAAATATCAAAACAAATCATTGTACTAACTGAAACAATAAAGTTCACACACAAAAAATAGACTGGTAAATTCCCCCCAAATTGACACGATTTGTCCCCCTGAACTGCGTATTTAACATTTTATTACAATTTTAGTGCAGCAATGCTAGTTTAGTTCTTCTGGACAGATTTTAACTTTTGGATAACCATATCAATCGCAAACTTGAATACAAGTAAATACAATGCCATGGTCAGTCTCGGTTCTTCTATGCATGCTTTGTATGGTAGATCTAGTCGGGGACATGGATGAATCTTGTGTAATTTTTATGATCACTTAAGTAGTCTATTCAATTGTTAAACTAGATGGATCTTCGACTGCGGGCAGTCGAAAATGATGCCTCCGCCATTACGCAATTTATTATATCAAGCCCAAATCAACATGTACACTGAATTAATTCTGTCAACTCAATTTTGATGGTACTCTGTCTTTTAGATCTTGACGTATCACAATTATGAGCTATAAGTGACCTTGACCTTTGCCCTCATGACCCCAAAATCTAATGACTACAATTGTTCCCTAAGATACATTCAGGTATCAAGTTGGATTGAAATCTGATATTCAGTTCTTGAGATTTCCAATCACAAGCTACTTTTACATATAATGAGCCCTGTGACCTTTGACCTTTGACCTCATGACCACAAAAATCTAATCAGTTCATTGGCTCTCCAAGGAACATACATGTACCAAGTTTGGTCAGAATCTGTCAATCCCTTCTTGAGATAACGCGATCACGAGCTATTTTTGCATATATAATGAGCTCTGTGACCTTTGACCTTTGACCTCATGACCCCAAAATCTAATCAGATCATCGGCCCCCCAAGATACATACATGTACCAAGTTTGGTCAGAATCCGTCAATCTGTTCTTGAGACAACGCGATCACGAGCTATTTTTGCATATATAATGAGCCCTGTGACCTTTGACCTTTGACCTCATGACCCCAAAATCTAATCACATCATCGGCCCCCCAAGATACATACATGTACCACGTTTGGTCAGAATCTGTCAATCGCGATAACGAGAACGGGACGTACGTACGGACGGACGGACGGACAACCCGAAAACATAATGCCTCCGGCAACTTCGTTACGGAGGCATAAAAATCAAGTTAAGGATACTCACAAATCTTGTCACGCTGAAGACGGTGTCATAATTATCCACAGACAGCAGAGCAACCTTCTTGGCTGTGTTCAGTGGAGCCTCGACCTGAAATACAGAATATACAGCGACCTCTTTATAAAAAGCACTGATGTAATAACAGAACCCTCTTACACCAAGGTTTTTTACTGGTACAAGTACAAGCTCTTCATATTATCTTGTTTTTACCCTGATTATAACAAGATACCCGATATAAAAAGGTCATTTTTATGGTCTCAAGCTCCTTGTCATAACGAGGTTCCACTGTAATGCAAAGGAAACTTTGCAAGTTATCATTCAATTCTGGAGAATATTTGACCTTTTTTGTTGTGTTTACCTTGTTCAAATGAGAGTAGACCAAAAGGAAATACGCCAAATGGGTGTAGACTAAATGGGAGTAGGTAAAATAGGAGACCAAATGGGAGTAGACCAAATGGGAGTAGGTAAAATAGGAGTAGACCAAATGGGTGTAGACCAAATGGGTATAGAGTACCGAAGTGTGACGTCAGAGCTATTCATTGCCATGGGTGATGGTTCTAAACAATGTCAGGCAAGCAATGAATTGGTGATCTAGCGGTTGCTAAGAAGGCATTCGTCCAGCTCTAACCCACTGCCACAGGCCAGTATGAAAGGAAAAGTTGTGTAGAACCATTACTATGGCATAACAAAAGCATGTGACGTCGCTACTTCGGTACTCTATAGACCAAATGGGTGTAGACCAAATAGGTGCAGACCAAATGGGTGTAGACCAAATAGGTGTAGACCAAATGGGTATAGACCAAATGGGTATAGACCAAATGGGTGTAGACCAAATGGGAGTAGACCAAATGGGAGTAGACCAAATATGTGTAGACCAAGCAGCACAGTATGTACATACCTCTCTGGAGTATGCCTCTACATTCTCCTGCCTCCTCTGGGCCCACAACGCCTGCAGTTGTCTCTCAAGGTCCATCAGACTCGATTGGAAGGCAGGCGTGCTGTGGAACTCCGCCTACAGGAGTGATCATCAACAAACCAGAGTTAATACATGATACACCAGAGGATTGTTTCACTAACACTAGAAATTTATTTTAGCATCGATTTTATATGATAATCGTTCTATTGAATCGATCCTAAAATCAATGTTAGTGTTTGATAGTGAATGGTTTCATTTATAGATGGTTAAAGTTAGATTTAGGGTTTGGGGGGGTAAAGTTTGGAGCTGGAGAAATGGGACGTTTCGGGCATCATGTTGTACATCAAACGAGGCGTAGACCAAATGGGGAAAGATGATGTGAACATAAACTTCCACAGACGTAATCAAAGCATTACAAATAATTACACTTCACTATGTTTTATGTGGATAAATTAGTTGACACAACGTGTAAAACTGTTTTCTGATACGTCCACCGAGTGGCGTGGGAAAGTTTCTAAAACAGCAAGGGAAGAAAGTTGCAAGTGAGTTAGGTCGATTTAGACAAAGTTACTATATCCCTTTAACCCTAGGAGTGCCATGGTCAACTTTAGTCACAATGGTCATGGAGTATAAGCTATGTGGATTTGTTTCTGGCACACAATAAAAATGTTTTCAATGAATTGTATAGCTTCTATTCATTGTAAATGAATCGGGGGGGGGGGGGGGGGGTGGGGTAAGCTGTCCATGTTATAATGTCAAAAGAATGGTTATGTGTCACATGGATTCTTGCAATTAGATTTTGCAATCAGGGTGTTAAAGAATTAAGACTACAGATGCAAATTAATTAGGGGATCAGGATCAATTTGTCAAAACAAACCAACAGTTTCCAGAAAACCTGTCCACCGAACTTACCATAATATCCTTGTACATGTCCTTTGCACGGTCAACTGCAGTTCCTAGCCTAGAGGAAAGCGACATAAAATATGACGGTCAATACGGGGCACAACGCTGACAAAGACTGTAGATGACAGCCAAAAATGTCAGAGGTAAATATTTGTATTGAGATCAAAAGTTTAAAATGCTATTTTTTAATCAAAACCCAATACAGATGAACTTTTCGTACTACTTAAACAAGTTTTACATCGTTAATAGCGCCAGTTCACATCCAAACCGGCAATCCTGCACTTTAGGGGGATATATTATTTTTGGTCGCTAACTTCAACCCAGTAACCTTAACCCTAACCCTAACCCTAAATTTGGTTGCTATAGGTCAGATTTAGTGGCTATAGGTCAGATTTAGTGGCTATAAGTCAGATTTGGGGGCTATGGTTAGATTAAGTGGCTATACATGTAAGTTACTAGTAGATTTATTGGCTATAATTAGATTTAGTGGCTTTGTACTATGGGCAGTATGAAAATTGAAGTTAGCAACCAAAATTCAGCAAAAACAATATATCCCCCTAAAGTGCAGGATTACCCTACAAACCTACATTACATGAACCAGATGCAGGAGATGCCGCAATCAAAAGAACTCAATGGTTAGACTACCAGTCTTGCAACCAAGAATTTGATTCCTCGCGAAGCCCAATTTTCTTTGCTCTTTTTCATTTATGGACTAGATTCTAGTTACATTTCTAGTGAAATAATTATTAGGTTCAAGTTGATTATTTACACTTATCATCTGGTTGAGAAAGAAAGCAAAAATATACAATATCTCTTTAAAGGGGTAGTACAGTTTTGGTAAGGCTGAACTTAAGTAACCAAAACCTGCACAGTAACATTACAAACTAATATTTATAACCCCACCATGCTCGAAAGGTATATAAAAATACAAACGACTAAGTAAAAAGCCTGTTATCATTTTTAAAACGCCATTAAAACACAAGAGGGCGCTCTCTAATAAGGCATTGGTTTCAACCATTTTTCATACAAAATTATGCATGTGATGTTTTGTTGAAATAATGATTAAATAGAGAGATCATCAACAACTATTTAAAAACCACTTTCGAAAAATTTTGAAAAAGTGTAAGCATTTTTTTATTTTTTTCAAAAAATCATCGTATTTATTTGGGGCCCAAATAAATACGATCGGATATATTTATTGATATTTCAGCCATTTCTGAACCGATTTTGACCAAATAAAGTTTATTCTGCCATTAAAATTGCATGTTCTTTCAAATTCAACACTCAGTTTTTCATTACCTCACAACAAAAATTGTGTTGTGCTGTGCAGCCCCTCTATACCAAAACTGAACTACCCTTTAAATTTGTTGTAAAAGATGTTAAAACATGATTTAGATAACCTACAAATTATAAATATTTGAGGAGCAAATATTGTTACTTTCCATTAAAGTCAAACTGCATAAAAGTTCTCTTTACATTTGTTGTCCAAATTGTTAAAATGTTGATTTAGATTACAAATATCCGAGGAACAAATATTGCTACCTTTCATTCAGGTCAGTTTCATTGAGAGGCAGAACCATGTTGATGCTGTTGGTGCTTTCCTTCGTCTGTCCTATGACTTCTGATATCTGTCAAATAACATGAGAGAGTTGTTGTTTTAATGACATTCAGTTCTATTGTTGACAATTTATTATAAACAGAGCTGCCATTTGAGCATTTCAGTATTCTCATACCCCAAAATCAGTATTTTTCCCCGCCGCAAATATATGTTGAGAAACTTTATATTTTCTTTTATTTTTATTAGTGTAAAACATACATAATGAATGAGCATGCCATTAAATATGCATTGGTGCAGATCTGCCAACCTCTAGAGAAAAACAAATCACACAGGCTATCCTAAAAAATACGTTAATGATGTTGCCATTTTTGGATCATTACTATTTTTTTCTTATTTTCCCCCCCCTTATTTATTTCTTACAAATCGTACTTCTATATTTACATTAAAAAATCGTACTAAATACGGAAAACCCGTACTACTTGGCAGCTCTGTATATATTCTATAATATAGTTAAATGACAATACCTGTGTCACCAATATAAAGTGAGTGCACCTACACCCCCTCCCCCTGGGATGACACCATGTAAAGATATTGGCTTTACAAGCGCTGAACTTGAATGTCAATTTCTTGGGTGAGACCGTGAGAGTAAAATTAATTTTGACAAGAATTAATTTCAAGTTCTTTGGACCTAGACTATGGAGGTACTATCAGAAGAATGTCCAATTAAAACGAAGTTTCTCAAAAATGTTACAGTTTTGCAAAACAAACAGTTTAGCAAAACCATTGAAGATGGTTTGCTTCTTGTATAACATACATTCTCCTTGGCCCCGCCCAATTATGTTTGGGTTAAGACATAATAATAATAATAATATACTCGGTTTATATAGCGCCTAATATGATCGATAATCATCTCTGAGCGCTTTACAATGATAATATTACCCCTGGTCATAGGATACAATGCAAACCAGCACACATTGTGTGCACCATCTACACTCCCTGGGGAGCACTCCTTCCAAGCGGCTCATGGGCATTGAGAAGATCCTTCACATATAGGCTTTCACCTCCTACCGGGTCCCCATTTACATTTATTCACCTGGATAGAGAGCAGCAATTGTGGATACAAATTGTCTTGCTGAAGGACAAAGGCAGTGGGCAGGGTTCGAACTAGGGATCTCATGATCGGAAAGCGCACGCTCTGCCAATCTTGCCACACCACATGACAAGCTATTTCCAGTAAAACATGCCTTACCCTCAGCTTGCATGCTGCCCTCAACAGGTTCTCATTCTTCTGTATGTTTGCCTCCTCCACACCATGCATCTCTGACTGAATGGAAGATAAAGAAATGTAAAACAAAAAAACCTGCTGAAAACTGCTTATTCGCTATGAAGGCAAATGTCATCAATTTTGAGTTAACAAATGTAAGATAAACAACAACTAACGATTATTTGTTAGGTATTGAACGTTATAAATACAGTAAAAAGTGTTTAAGTTATGAAAGTTATACAACTTCACGTACCACTACCACAAACACAAAGATGATAAGTCAGTATGCTGCAAAGGGGTAAAACAGAATCTATAGTAGCAACATTTAAACAGATCGAGGTACACATGCATTTACCAATAAAACACACAACATTGCAGACATATTTTGCAAGAGTTGTGGTAACATTTCTGAGATTATCAGGACAAAATGTATTGTAATTTATATATTTCAGCAGGTCATGAGCACACAAGTGAATAGGTTAGCAGAGAAAATATGTAATTAGAATTTGCATTACACATACTTGTAGAAGAATGCAAAACATGAATATACAAATACAGTTCACATGCTATTTATTTCTAAATGCACCCAAAGTTCAATTCAGTTAAAATCTTTTTCCTTTTTTTATGTTATCAAGACTGATATTGTTTTAATCAATGCTGAATTGCCTAAATATGAATACCAACCTTGAGGGCAGCAGAGTGAAGCTTGTAACCCGGCTCTTCAGCAGCAAGCTCCGCCTCCAAGGCAAAGCAGTCCAGAGCTTTCTCCTCTCCTTGCGTTCTCATACGGGCAAGTTCCTTGGGGGTCCTAGGAGTAAGTCCCGTGTTAGCTGTGAACTCTCTGTAAATTCCTGTAACATAAGCGTCAACAGTTGGACCAAGCATTTGATGAATATCATGGTTTTATTATCATAGAAATACACTCCTTGTGTATGTACTCTCTCCTTGCGAACTTAGCCGGGCAAGTTCCTTGGGGTCCTATGAGCAGTTCCTATGTTAGCTGTTGACTCACTGTAAATTCCTCTAACATGAGCGTCAACAGTCGGACCAAGCATTTGATGAATATCATGTTATTATTATCATCATTATTATTATAGAAAGACACTTCTTGTGTGCCCTCTCCTTGCGATCTCATACGGGCAAGTTCCTTGGGGGTCCTAGGAGTAAGTCCTGTGTTGGCTGTGAACTCTCTGTAAATTCCTGTAACATGAGCGTCAACAGTTGGACCAAGCATTTGATGAATATCATGTTATTATTATCATCATTATTATTTGGAAAGACACTCCTTGTGTACTCTCTCCTTGCAAACTTAGCTGGGCAAATTCATTAGGGGTTCTAGGATCAGTTTGTGTGTTAACTCTGGACTCTCTGTAAATTCCTATGAGCGTCAAAAGATTATAAATATTCACAATTGATCATCATTTAAAAAAAAGACTTTTTAGGAGTCTCTTCTCCTTGCAAAAAACATTGGGGCAAGTTCCTTTGGGGTCTTGAAGTAGTTATAAAGGGCTTTTTTGGCTTTCAAGGGGGGGGGGGGGGTTGTCCCCTCCTGTTCAGAACATTTGAAACCCCCTTTTCTTTTAGTGGACATGTTTTTTTAGCATAGTAAAGTTTATAGCATCATAGGTGAAAACAGAGTACGCTCAAAACTGGATAAACTAATTTTTGGTTCTGGTAGAGAACATTCGAGTGAACTCAAATTGTCTAAATAATGTCATCATGCTCAATATGTTTATGTTGCCGTAACAATGAAAAACAAACAATTGTGTTTATTTAAAATACAAACTTGAATATGATCAAGTGGATCCTTGTAATTTCAATTGGTACTCAGAGGGATAATCAATCAATCAATCAATCCATCCCTCCCTCCCTCCATCCATTCAATCATATCCTACCTAAAGCTTTCTCTTGTGCTGCCAAAAGGACAGTCTCCAGAGCTCTGTTGTTCTTCAGAGTATATGAGTCCCGGAGTTTCTGCAAACTGTTCTGTAAAATACACACATATAATATTATAAAGCAATTCTGGAATTTAATCTTTCAATTTTGTGGCACAGTTTAACCGACTACAATTTAAACAACTAAAAGTCTGTTGATTTGGGCAAGAACAATGTTACCATCATTAAACTTCAGTGGCTGACCTTATTTGGGTGACCGTGGGCAAGATGACCAGTTCCGTGCTAATATCAATATGATCAAGCCTCGTACAAATTGTTAAATAATGTTTTATCTGGGAGTCGAGTTCATTTTAATAGCACTGGTGAAAATATTCCAGTAAAAGATCTAACATGGAATGAGTATGTAACAAGTACAACAAACAAATTCTCACTAACTTGCATCCTGCTGAGGTGGTTTTTAAATGTTGGCTTAATAAGTCAAACATGTTCAACTGACTATCATAATATGATGCTGTTACTCTGTTGCTTGCTTGGATTGGGTTTTACTATGTGAAATACATCTACAAACATAATAGAGTTAACAAGGCAATGGTTACAGAAATTGTTGGTTGTATTTTTACTAACTTGCAATTTGTCGAGGTGGTCCTTAAAATGTTGGCTCGTGTTGAATCTGTTCAGTTGACTCTCAAATGATTTTGAGCACTCCATTCGAATGGACTTGAACGCCCTGAAAAATTCCTTGCTCTTTTGCGGTAACTCCAGTTGACCGAGAGCTGACTCTGCAGCTAACTAAAGAAAAGAAAAAGAAAGCAAAGAGAAATTACACATCATTAAACCTCTGAAAAAAACTTTGATTACGACATAAAACACATTGTCCATAGATCATTTGTTTTTATTATCTCTTCTCTATGCTGGACTTCACTGCAAACCAGTCTGACCTTCTTAGAGATGGATATTGTATCATATTAGGCCCTATACAGAACAAATCTATTATTATTCTTTATCATTCAAATCTCTCTTTGCTCAACTTTACCTGGCATTTGTCTCAATAAGGACATAGTAGTATTACATTCCCATATCTCATATTTCAATCATTAAAAACAAAATTATTCAATAATGAAGAATATTATTTAGCAAAAGAAAGCTCCCACATGTACTCTGTGCTAAAAACATACTTCACTGCATGCAAGGCTGATCTTCTCTTATTCAAATCTCCTGTTTTCTCAAACTTGTCTCGCATCGGTCTCAAGATGGACAGAGGGTTAAACTCCCCTCTCAAAATTGCAACCATTCATTGTAACCGGATAGAGCAGAACCCTGCACTTTTCGGTAAAAATCAAAACGTAGATTTTCATATTATTAGAAAGGCCTAATCACAAGCTTTCATTTGATACTTTGTTTTGAAAAATTGGTCAATAATTGGCAAAGATATGTTTGTTTCAATTTTGCAAACATAAAGTCTTTTACACGCATTATGTGAACTTAAAAACCCATTTCTTCAAAACATAAACTACCGACAAGTGCAGGGTTTTGATATATTCAGTAACAATTATTAAATAATGAAGAATATCATTTATCAAAAAAAAAAAAGTATCAATACCTCTACTCTGTGCTGGATTTCACTGCAGGCCAGTCTGATCTTCTTATCATTCAAATCTCCTGTTAGCTCAAACTTGTCTCGCATCTGTCTCGTCAGAGATAGGGAGGCACCTTCTAGCATGTCATTCAATCTGAAATGAGAATGTAATGTTAGATGCTGCTTGTAAGTATCGGGTTCCATGGTGATGTAGATATACAGTCAAGCTTCCACTTGCAAGATCTGAGAAGGGAGGATTGGAGAGTCCTGAGAAGGACTGTTGGTATTCTTTCTTCGGTAGTCCTTAAAAGGACTGTTAGTGGTAGTCCTGAAAAGGACTGTTGTAATTATTTCTTGAGCTTGTCGTTCTAAAAAGAACTACAGCGCCGGTATGGGTTATAGTAAGGAGAGGATGGGTGGTAGAAAGGGCTCAACATTTCAAACAGGTTGACTGTCCATCAGGAGTGGAATTTGAGAATTTGATGTTGTTGAATAGATCGACTCCCTGGATGTCATTATCCATGAGGACTACACACTTACCGCTTTAACACGTGTGCATATTTACTAGCCTGTCTTGCAAACAACGTTGGAAAAGAAACAAAAATAAAAACAACTGAACCCCAGACTACTACCCCAGCTCTACTGACCAAGCCCTTCCCATAATCCTCTTTCCCAGCGCCTGACCATCGAGAGGGGAGCTAAAGGGGTAAGTATGTAACAAAGCTATGCAACATACAAACCAATTAGGCAGCCAAGTCAAGGTTTGTTAAATAATAATAATAATAATATTGAATATTTGTATTGTGCAATATCCACCTAATAAGGTGCTCAAAGCGCATTAGAAAATATAGTTTAAGATAATAGGACAAACAAGAATAAAGGGAAGAAAGAAAGTCTACTTAAATGCTGTTTGAAACAAATGATATTTTAACTTGTCCTTAAAAGTGTCCACGGTGCCACTATTCCGAATATGTAAGGGTAATTGATTCCAAAGGAATGGTCCAGCGTGTGCAAAGGACCTGTCCCCCCAATTTGTGCGCGTTTTAGGGACAACAAGTGAGCCAGAATCTAAAGAGCGAAGTCGCCTGGAAGGAACATAATATTTAATCAAACTAATATTATATTCAGGGGCGGAACCATGGACACAATGAAAGACAAGGAGCAATATTTTAAATATAATACGAAATTCAATGGGCAGCCAATGCAAAGAATAAAGGACTGGGGTAATGTGGTCATTATATTTTGTTAGTGTAATAATACGAGCTGCAGAATTTTGGAGTCTTTGCAACCGCGTAAGTTGGCTTTGAGGAAGTTGAAAGAAATGAGCATTACCAAAATCTAGCCTAGAGGAAATAAAAGCATGAACAATCTTTTCGGTAGCTGAACGAGTCAAGTATTTTCGAATGAATCCTAGATTACGCAAATAATATCGAACTGATTTACAAACAAAAGATATATGGGCGGACATAAACATCGATGAATCAAAAGTTACTCCTAAATTTCTGAAAGCCGCAGATGGGGCTACTTCTATATTTCCAATCTTAATTAATGGTATTTTAACTTTACTTAAGTGTACAACAGATCCTATACATAAAAACTCAGATTTTTCATTGTTCAGTTTCAAAGAACTAGAAAACATCCACAATTTAATGTCTTTTACACAAGATTCTAGCTTGTGAATTGCCTCAAAAGCAGCATCCTGGTCAGGTTTGAAAGAAACATAGATCTGAATATCATCAGCGTAACAATGGTAATTTATATCATGACGTTGGAGAATGCTTTTGAGGCCGAGTAAGTATATAGAAAACAGCAATGGACCACCAACTGATCCCTGTGGAACGCCATGATTAAGGAGAACAGGGTCAGACTTAGAATCATGAACACATACAATTTGATGGCGGCAGGATAAATAGGATATGAACCACGAAAGAGCGTGATCCCTTACACCGAGTGAAGACAATGTGTTTATTAGAAGTTCATGATTAACAGTGTCAAATGCAGATGAAAGATCAAGGAACACCATAGCAGTTATTCTTCCGGCATCCATGTTGAGAAGAATATCACTTGAGACATTGACAAGTAAAGTTTCAACGCTGTGGTGCGGTCTGTAGGCTGACTGGCGGGGATCAAGGAGGTGATTTTCGTGGAGATAATGTGAGAGTCTGCTGAATGCAACACGTTCAAGAATTTTCGACAGGTAAGGAAGATTTGATACCGGCCGGTAATTCTTAAGCACATCTGGATCGAGTGATGACTTCTTCAAAAGCGGACGAATGTAAGCTAGTTTCAAGGCAGATGGCACCGAAGCTTGCTGGAAACTCAGGTTTATGATGTGTGCGATGATGGGTGCGAAGGTTGAAGAGCAATCTTTTACAAGCTTTGATGGGATTGGATCTAGTTCACATGTCTTGGGAGGAGTTTTTTTTAGAAGTGACTCTATTTCATCTGAAGTTGTTGGCCTGAACGAGGACAATACAGCTGAAGTCTGTACTGGCAGTGCGACAGTCAAATCTGGAGTAAAACCTCTGCAAATGGTTTCGATCTTAGACTGGAAAAACCTGCTGAAAAGCTGAGCCAACGACTCACTAGTGGTGTGAGAAGGAAGGGGTGATGTTTTTGACCGGTTCAGTAGTTGATTACTTACATTAAATAATTGTTTACTGTTAGACCCACAGTCTTCTATTAGACTAACAAGGTATGTCTTCTTAGCTTTGTAAACAAGCTTGTTGACAGTGTTTCGTTGCTCCTGAAGTAGCTGGCGATCAATTTCGAGCCGACCTCTTGAGCGCCATCTTCTTTCGAGTTGTCTTCTCATCTGTTTCGCTGTAGTAATTTCATGATTATACCACGGACTCTCAGGACGTTGTTTGATGCGACGTGCTTTGGCCGGTGCCAGGGTATCTAAGGTGGTTTGTAGATGAACATTATAATTGTCCACAAGACCCTCAACGATATCAGAGGATGATGTGATGGAGCACTTTTGAATTTCGTCCGCAAAAGCAGCTCTGTCAATGGCCTTGATGTTGCGAGCATTTACAGTTCGATCAGGTTGAACAGGCTTGCTAAGATGGAGCTGGCATGTGACTCCCGAGTGATCTGATATACCAGGTATTACTTGAACATTTGAGTACAGATGGAGTTCAAGTTGGCGAATTATGAGTACATCAAGGATGTGGCCCTTCTCGTGTGTAGGGCAGTTGACTTTCTGCAAAAGCCCATGACTGGCAATCAATTCATGGAACTTTTTGGTGTTCGGAGAAGCTGGGTTGTCAAGATGAATGTTTAAGTCCCCAGTTATAAGAAGAGGTGTTGGCCGGAAAATACGCTCATCCAGCATTAACGAAAACTCCTCAAGGAACTTGTTGAATGACGTTCGAGAGTTAGGTGGTCTGTAAATGACAGCAATGTCCACGCTAGTACTGTTCGCAGTGAGGGTGCACACCATCATTTCAAATGATTCGTATATAGGTGATGGTCTGACCGTTAGGTTCAGATCTTTGCGAAAAAGAAGACCGATACCGCCGCCTCGTCTACCAACTCTGGGCTGGTGCTTAAAGATGAAACCATCGGGCCGCAGATCAGCTATCACTGCATCATCACTCGCCGTCAGCCATGTCTCGCAGATGCAGACGACATCCAGACCATGATCCAGGACAAAGTCCTGGAACACTGTTGATTTGTTCCGAAGTGAGCGTACATTGAGCATGCACAAATTAACATGATCCAGTTTCTCTCCCGTGCTTGACGAATCCTGTGGCGAGACATCGATCAAGATCAAGTGTGGATGCTGATGTAGTTGTTGTTGCTGTCTCTTCTTGGAACCTCTGCTTCCGCGGTGAGTTTTCCGCTTTCGTAGAATGCCTAATGTTTTGATGCCTTCAAAAACAACGTCAGGCAATTGTTGAGACTTTGCATGACAATTCAAGTTATGCAATTGAGAACTATGATACGCCATACGACGCTGCATCCATTCATCATGTGTACTTTTATTGTGATTAATGCTGTCCGGTCCAGGATTGGGGCAAATGTCACCACATTTTAAGAGTGAAGCCTGAAATGTCGCGTCTGAATTGGCATAATAGGCTGTACGAGACCCACTGTATTTTGCCACATATATAGGCCCCTGCCATTCACTGCTGCATTGACTGAGTATATCTCCTGGATAATAGACTTGGAGATTTCCATTGTATGGATGTGCAAAGGACAAAATCAGGACCAGCCAAAGGTTAAGTGATGATGTCCAAGCCATATTGTTCACAGACAATTGATCATTTAAGTGGCTGAATGAACAGGATTGTCAATGTCTGTCAATTGGTCCATTGACATAGTTGAGTGAACAAGATAGGGCCTGTGATGAAAACATGGAGTCCATATACTAAATGTAGTATATTAGAGGCAAGGAGTTCCAAAATCTAGTTTCCTGTAAAGCTCGAGCAATACTGAAATTTACAGTCCCAGAACTGGTCAGTAGCATCCAGAAAGTTGAATATAACAAACAATCAACATATGAAGAAACAGCTTCAGCAGAAATTCATAAAACAAGGTGAAAAGCAGAGAGCAGATTGAGAGGGCAACCGGTATGGTGCACACTTCCCTAAGAAGGGAGCCTTGTTTGAAAAAGCAAACCTTGGCAGCCAGGCCAGGGCTCACTGAAAAATCAACGTTGGCAGCTGACTTCCAAGGGATATGCACATGTTTAAAATGGATAGTCACCTTTAACAAATATTTTCATAACATTTCATAACCATCGATCTTTTACTTAAAGGGGAACACCAGGCAAAGAACAACACATTATTATATGTTTTGGTACCGTTTTGTGATATCAAATAGATACCTAACATTTTGCAAAGGGCTGTGTAATTCATAAACAAAGCAATTAATTTCCACCACTTACGGAACCACTGCTATTTCCTGGTTCCATACGGGCCAACCATTTGCGAGTGCGCCAATGCTATTCACGCGCACGTTTGTAAACAATAGATTCCCGGGCGATTCGTTCGCTCTGCACACATTGCAATTCACCGCACACATAGCAATCTGCGTAATTCAGACCGCATGAACGCATGCTTTAGAATGGTGATGCGTTTCCAATAATATTAATTTTTTTCTGGAAACATATTTTTGTGAACTTGTTGATGGAATGGAATACTAAAGATGTTACCTTTCTTTAATAAGAATATTATTTTTGGGTGGTGGTACCCTTTAAGATTGGAATATGACTGTGATCATTAAGAGGGTTATACAAAATAAGCAGGAAACAAACAAAATCAACCACCACTAAATTTTATTTGCACTTACCCCAATAGTACTTGATGTAGTAGTTTATCCGACTTATTAAAAGCCTGCTCATGCCATGCCTGTAGAAAATATTAAAACAGAGCATAACAAAATTGTTTGAGAAATTCCGTAACAGACATACATGTACATACTTCGTATCTCGCCTGTCTTTTAAATATGAATTCTTCACAAAGAATTTTTAAAAAAATTACTATAATAAAAGTTATCATTAGAAACGGCTACTTTCAAATCGGTGTTATTCTAAAAAAAAATGAAACACAACAAACACAAACACACATACATAAAACCCACACACAAAAATGCAAAACACACACTCAATCTCTCTCACACACATACAACAAACACACATCACACAGACACACAAACACACACACACACACACACACACACACACACATACATACAAAAAACCCAAAACCCAAACACAAGAGAGATAAATGCATTCAAAACAAAGGAAAATTTGCAATGACATTTCAGCAACGGTTAAATTTGATACGTATTCACTTGAGGTAATGCTGTTAGGTAAAGAAAAAATCCCGGATCGATCTCGGATCGGTAGAATTCAAAATCGCTAACGAGATTCTCGGATCGGATCGGATCTCGGAAAAAAATAATATTGCAATTTGCTCTGAAAAAAATGCAGCGTTGTATACTTATCTTTCTTGTTTTATATGCCAATAATATTAACAATGTTGACGCTTTGAGGCATGCACATATCAACCTTTACAGAAAAACAGTTACAGACTATTCAGAATTAACTAAGTTTCGCAAGAAAAGTATTTTTTCCGAAGTGAATTGGGCCTAGAAATCGATCGTTTGTTCAGCATCGCGCCACACATTCACAGAACTCAGCCGGCCAGTCACGGGGAAACATCACATGAAAATATGTACGATCTTCTTGGTGAGAGCCTTCAAAAAGTGGCTATAAATTAGCCTTTTTGTGATCAACACAATTTTGGTAGTCTACTTACATGATAACATGGCATTTGAAAGCTGAACAGATTTTAAAAAATACCCCCAAAACAATGAAAAACTGGGCTGAATATATCGATAAATTTCCAAAGCACGTTCGTGAGGGAAGGTTGAAGTAGTTACGGTACCGGTAGCAGCAAGTTTTCGGGCCGCTGCACTGCTGGCATGTTTCACGCATATTCGCTTGTGTACGGGTCTTTGTTTCATACGCCGGATTCATCCGCGATCTGTTATGTATTATACATGTAGTTGTTATTTACCGATTTTTTTAGTAGTTGTTTGCATTGCTTTGGGGCTCAGTTTTTTTCTGTTCAGCTTTTAAACGCCATGCAATCATGTAAGTAGAATATCAAAACATTTAAACATGGTGCAAATAACCAAAATACGTATTTTGAGCCACTTTTAGAATGCACTGGCTGATCAGCTCGATCGTACAGATATACATCTGAAGTCTCCCCGAGAGTGTCGGCCTAACTTTGTGTGCATTTCCGTCGGCAATATCGTTCAAATGACTAGCAATTTTGCGCATCCTGTTCAATTTTCGACTGCGAAACGAATTAATGAACCAAGAATTTCTCCAAAATAACCACTCATAAAGTAAACAATATTGATTCCCCCATTCTTTATTTAAATTACACTACTTAATGGACTGTCAAACATACACATTTTCAATAATTACTGGAGAAAATGGGTTGGCAAAATCTTCCGATATTTTCTACCGAGAAAATTTATTTCTCGGATCCGTCTCGGATCCGGCTCGGATAACAGTAAATTGTTCCATGTTTGCTAGACGCCATTTTGGTATATTCACATCTAAAGTAGATAACAATCTAGTAAATAACATTTGTTTAGTTTTATAATAATAATAATAATATTAAGCATTTATAAAGCGCCATCTATCTAGGTAACCTATTCCGAGGCGCATAGTTAATATTATTACCCATGGTCATCAGGTACATTTCAAACCCACACAATGATATTGCATACTTTCTCAACTCCCCGGGGAGCATACTTGCCGTGCTGCCACTGATGATGGCGTGGGGGTTAATTAACACCCGACCATGGTACCCATTTATACACCTGGGTAAAGAGCAGCAATTGTTGACCAATTGCCTTGCTGAAGGACAAACGTAGTGGGCATACACAGGGTTCGAACTCGGGATCTCACGATCGGAAAGCGCGCGCTCTACAATCTTGCCACACCACGTCCACAGTTTTATATGCCATACTCAATTTAACAGGGCTATAAGATCAGGCACCTGTCCCTGGTAGGGCTAGATTAGTCACAATGCATGATATAGCAAAATTTAAAAGCTTTGAACGCATTCATTCTGATACATGCAAGTTCAACATTTTTACTAACGCTTTTCGTCAGCAAAAAAAAAGAAAAAGGGCATACATGAGAAGTACACATTTCTGGGGAAGGAACAAAGAAATACAATAAATTCCTCCTCAGGACTGACTTTAAAGATAAAGTTTTGAATACAATCAACATAAATCATTTTTATGTCAAAATTTGTTACTTGTTTTACCAAGTAAACTCACGTCAAGTTCCTCTGTATTGATAGGTCCGTTGTCATGGTTACTGTGAAGAACAGTCATTTCTGTCTCATAAAACCTCAGGCAATCTTCGACAGACGTCTGCTCTAAGTTCTGTATGAAGGAAGACCAGCGGCTGGGAATCTTGGGGGAAAAAACAATCAAATGTCATGAATTAGGGAGTGATATAACATATATTATTAGTGACAATAATTGATCTATTTAAATAAGCATCATTGTGATCCAGATTTAGAGTTGGAAACTTTCTTTTTGCGATGCTTAATAATAAGTTAAGATATTTTGCTCATTAAAAAAAATACATGTTTTTGCATGGTGTTTGCAAATGTGAAAGTGTGTGATTCAGTAAGTTTGACTGAAATCTTAAACATGTTCATCATATCATATGCTTATTCTCGTTAACTTTCATATTGACTCCCAGCCAAACCTATAATATCCTAAAATCCTCCATATCCTAAACTAGGATTCCAAAAACAATAATCATAAAACTCAAAATGATAAAAATAAAAACCAATTACGAAATAGCAAAGTAAAGTAGAAACATGTACCTGTGACAGTGACCCTTCATTAGCCGCAGTGACCAACACATCAAGCAGCAATGCGAGCTCTGGGCCTCGAATTGGTACTCCTGATCAAAGTTACAACATACAAACATAATATTAGTTAAATACTAAGATAACAATTGCTTCAAAAACCAAAACAATGTTTGTTAGCTAAAAAATCTGTTGAAAATTGCTAAAAATGTCCCCCAAATATAGTCATTTAAATAAAACTGTGGGAGCTGACTTTGATATATTACTGATGCAATAACACTATAATAATTTTAAACACTGATATTAATAATATACATTAATAAATTCATTCACTTTGTATCTACACAACTTCCTGCCAATGGCGGGCAAATCTGAGCGCTACGTCGTTGACCTCTGCCAGATGTGCAATTTTCATATGATGACATAAATGGTACCCTGGGGTACCAAACGAATATCCGCCATTTTGTTTAATTATTTATTTATTTTTCAGGGCTGTACCGGGGTATAGCATGCATACTTGCGCGCGCTGCACTGCATGCACAACGCAATACAGTTATGCTTCGAGTGGACACAAGATGGCGCTACACAACGCGGTACCCCGGGGTACAACGGTACCCCGGGGTACCGCGTGTGTCATCATATTATTACCATTCTTCTCCTTCGGCTTCAGGCCTTCCCTCAGTCCTCTGGTCAGCTCATCTCTCTCTTCTCTGTACTCGGCTGTCAAGTCACTTTCCTTGGCCTAGGAGAGAAATAAAAATACACCTGTCAATGAATTTCTCTATATCGTATCCTGGAGTACAAGCTGACAAGCAGATAATAAGATTCTTAACCCGTTCAGGGGGGTGTTTCACAAAGATAATGATCTTAGCACTAAGATGGTCTTAAATATTATGGAAAGCCATTAGTGTCTTGAAACAGTTTTATAAAAGTTATGTTGAAATGCATAAAATGTTGATTCATATCATATATATTTTCTAATTATCAAAGAGATTCATAATCTTCACATAAAATTAATTTATCCAATCTCTTTGATAATTAGAAAATATATATGATTTGAATCAACATTTTATGCATTTCAACATAACTTTTACACAAATGTTTCAAGACACTAATGGCTTTCCATAATATTTAAGACCATCTTAGTGCTAAGATCAACTTAAAGGAGGGGCGCAATCCCGGCTTTGATTCAGCTTTATAGCTTTGAATATGTGCCTTTATTGATATACCACATTCTTTTCTTTTTTTTTATCCTTAAGTTGGGCAAAAAAGGAAAATTTCATGCACATTTTTGGCTCTTTTTCGCGTCGGCGTTCCATACTCCTAAAAAAGTAATTTTAGCGGAGCGATGAGCTCATGAGTCATGACGTCACCTGCAGGCAATAACACGGAAGAGCGAGAATTGTTTACAACGTGGTTCAATGCAAACACTTTGACTTGCTAGTAATACAAACTCGTATTTGCTTGAAAATTGAGGATTAACTGAAATTGCCTCAGGAATGAATTTTAGCAAGATGCAGCAACACATCTAAGGAAAGTATTAGCCTGCACCGTTTTCCATAAGGATCCACGTATGAGGCGGATTTAGAACTCAAAGGTTAAATTAACGAGGGCCGACTGGGAAGGACCTAGCGAGTATGTGCAGGTCTGCCAGAGTTTCGGGGGGCCGCGCGGCAAGACAGGTTATGCTCTCGCGTGCTAGCTGCCGCGCCAACTACAAGTTCTGAAAAGTAACGAAAATGCAAGATTATTACGATCGCACCTAGACTATTTCTTAATTTACTTACATGTTTGCATGGCTTTTCAAACAAATACAAGAACGATTACCTTAGATGGACAAATCTATCACTTTCGTGGCCTCTTTGACAATGTTTATTGTTTTTTTCTCTGCCGGCATTCTAATGCCGACAGAGAAAAAAACAATAAATGAACTGAACTTAGCGCTCTTTTGTAGTTTTGTTGTTAATTTGCAAACGGCGTAGACTACGTGTATGATATCGATGCCCAGAAATTGATTACTATGTTCAACCTCCCGCACGCTCGCCAACGACTTGAGTTTTGGATTTGTTTACTTCGAGGAAAAGTAATATTTTGCTCAAAACTGAGGTAATTCTGAATGTTCTGTAAATATATTTCCGTAAATATTGTTAAATAGATCCATCAAAGCAATGATGCTTGTCATTTTATTGCCGCATAAAAAGATGAATTTGAGTGCGAAACACCGCATTTTTGTACACCATGTTTTGAGACGTGATCGGATGAAGCCGCCACTTATTATGGTTAGGCTAGGCCTGGGCTAGCCGCAGCGCTCGTGCGTGCCGATGGCCGGAAGACCTGTCTGCGAGGGGGCTGGGTATACGATTGCTATAATCATATCGGAGACTTCCTCGAAGCGATTTTAGAGTGAGTATGCGCCTTTATTTGGCAATTATATTTGTTGTATTTGTGGAGACAAATAATGAAATAAGAATTATAATAATGGTGTCTGCAATTATGGGGAAATTGTCATGAATTTGCTCAGCCACGCTCAACAAATTTGTTCGGTTGCACCTCTATCACTTCCATTCCATTTTGGCTGCCGACGCACAATTTGGAATTTTATCTTCAGGAACTGTCAATTCAAAACTCGATTCTGACTCTGATCCAGATCTTTCGTCTAATTCACGCTCACTGTTAGAATCAGATGAATATGGGTGTGGATCCTCCATAATTATAAAATCAAACAAATGTATGTAGATATTGAAAAAAAATCGAAATAATATCTCTCTGTCAATGTGATTAGATGCGCTCAGCGTGTACGTCTATGTCAATTAGAGTATCGGGGATCCTGTGATTGCCTGCAGATGACGTCAGAACTATGACGTCATTTTTCTTCGCCCGAACTCAATTTTTTTGGGGGGCACTTTCAAAGTAAATTTTCAGGTCCTCATATCATTTATAAATAATTTTCCAAGTGCAAAACAGTTGTTTTATTCGAAATCTACATGTAAGTGGCTTTCTGAAGGGCTAAAATGCCATTTTCAGCTGATTTTCTTGACACCATACCTTTAAGATCTTTGTGAAACACCCCCCAGGACTGATTGATTTTTCCCATGACATGCATTCTCTATAGACCACAGCCCAAGTTTTTTTGGGGTCAGTCCTGAAGGTGTTAAATAAATAAGTATCCTTCTTCTAAACAAAATTAAAAATTCAACTTGGAGAGGTCTTGTAGAAAGTTTCCTTTTGTAGCTGGGGAAAATAGTGTCCTGCAATCCACACCTTGTGTTACATCTTTACATCTAGTAGACTAACGGGAATGTTGTTTGTTGTCATTTTACCAGCTATTCCTTGTGAAACTGGATCTTACCTAACAAAGGGAATCCTACTTTAGATAAGACATTGTAAAATGGCCGTTTTTTTAGCCGGGAAAAGGGGCATCCTTTCAATCTACTTGTTGAAATACATCTTGAAGACTGATGCTGGTGTTATCAATTCTTGTTATGCAACCTCAACGGATTATATCTACCATAGGAAACTCTACCTTGGATAAAATATTGTAAAATGTCCTTTTTTGTAGCCGGGAAAAGGTGTGTCTGGCAGTTCACTCAGGGGAGGACATCTAGTAGACTTATGCAGTAACTAATTTTGCATAAAATTGGATTTTATCTAACAAAAGGAACTCTACCTTAGCCAGATCTTGTAGAATGTCCCGTTTTGTTGCCAGAAAAAAAACAGCGTCCTGTAAATAACTAATTGGAATACATCTCATAGATTGATGCGGGTGTTATTTACTGTTATTATGAAACTTATTTTTTATTCTATCTGATCTTAGAGAGATTTTGCAGAATGTCCCTTTTTGTAGCCGGGAAGAGTGTCTTGCAGTTCACTTGTTGGAGAAGACATCTAGTAGACTAATGCATTTGCCATTTATGTCATAATACAACTTGGTTTATTAACATTGGATTATGGAACTCTACCTTAAGACAGATCTTGTAGAATGTCCCTTTTTGTAGCGGGGGAAGAAGAGTGTCTTGCAGTCCACAAGTTGGAAGACATCTAATAGACCGATGCATTTGCCATATATGTCATTATACAACTTATTTTATATAACATTGGATTATGGAACTCTACCTTAGACAGATCTTGTAGAATGTCCCTTTTTGTAGCCGGGAAAAAGAGTGTCTTGCAGTCCACATGTTGGAAGACATCTAGTAGACTGATGCGGTGATCGTTCCCCTCCCACGCCATAGACTGCATCAGATGATGCAACCAGCGCATAGGATCAGAAGCCTCGTCATCGGCATCTAGGGACTGTACAAAGTCCTGTACTACCTGCAAATATTTAAATTTAAGCGTTAAGGAAACTAACCAAGAATAAACTGAATAAATGAAAAGAGCAAAGAACAAGGCGATAGCCGTAAAGTGTCTCGCCCACTTGCGCGCATTCATGCAACATTGGACCTCATTTGACCTTTGACCCCAGAATATCATGGGGGCCAATATAGGGCACCTACCAATCAAGTCTGGTTACAAACAGATGCAGGGTTGGAAAGTTATCAACCCTAATAGACTCTTGCAGGTAAAATTTCACATTGGACCTCATTTGACCTTTGACCTACTTATGTGACCTTTGACCCCAAAATATCATGGAGGCCAATATAGGGCACCTACCAATTAAGTTTTGTTACAAACAGATGCAGGGTTGGAAAGTTATCAACCCTAATAGACTCTTGCAGGTAAACTTTCACATTTGACCTCATTTGACCTTTGACCTACTCATGTGACCTTTGACCCCAGAATTTCATGGAGGCCAATATAGGGCATCTACCAATCAAGATTGGTTACAAACAGATGCAGGGTTAGAAAGTTATTCAAATGTTTGTAAGCGTCACGGACGGACGGACGGAGGACGGACGGAGGACGGAGGGAGGACAGACGGATGCAATTTGGATCCCTTACATCTCCCTCCACCTCGGTGGGCTTGGGCTCGACAAAAATGGGCTTTGCCATGAAGTGAACTTTATAAGTCTGGATTACTAGATCTGTGCTCAAACATGAAATGATACGACCAGTGCATGGGATCAGAAGCCATGTCATTGGCATCTAGGGACTGTACAAAGACCTGGGGGTGTATTCTGAAAACGACTTGAAGTTAAAATTTATTGTATCTACGTCATATCTACGTCACTAAAATATTAAACTAGGGCTGAGTCAAATCAAATATTTTGAAAATCGAATATGAGTCGTGTAAAAACGGTCGGATATCGAATATATCCGGAAATTTTTTTTTTTTTTTTAATTTTAAAAAAACGATTTGACTTGACTTGACTTATGCCGTTCACACCATCGCCTGGATGTGTGATGGCTTCTGTTTCACAATGGCTTGCCACATCTTCCTGTCTTCGGTCAATCTTTTGGCTTGATTTTTTTTAAATCCGATATAAATATTCTCTCCGTTTTTTCAATTAGAATCGGCACTACAGTGTGATGTTAGTGTACAAACTGCTGTCAAAATGAAATACTTCGATATCTCATCATAGATTCTTCTAAATTTGGCACTCACTATACCACTTGTATATTAATCCTCTTACCTTTGGTTTATTATTTGTTTTGTTTATTTGTTATTTATGTAAAATACCTTAACTTTTAACTTTAGCAATAGATAAGCAGGGTTCAATGTGCCATTTTCTGATCGAATCTATCGAATGGGGATTACAAAATTAAACGAAAAAAAAAAAATAAATAAATAAAAAAAAATAATAATAAATAAATAAATAAATTAATTAATTAAAAATTTGGATATTCGTATCCGAAAATTTGTATTCGGTATCCGACCTTCACGGTCGGATATCGAATAGCCATTCGTTTGGACTCAGCACTATATTAAACTGTACTTAGGGAGTAGCGATTTGCTAAAATATATTTTAGTGACGTAGATATGACGTAGATACAATAAATTTTTATCTTCAAATCGTTTTCAGAATACACCCCCTGTACTCTACCCCCTGCATATTCAAATTTAAACATAAAGGAAACTAACCAAGAATAAAGTGAATAAATGAAATCAGCCAAGAAAAATGGGCTTTGCCAAGAATTGAATTCAAGACCTACGGATTGCTGCACCTGTGGTCAAAGGAGATGATGCAACCAGGCCGTGGGATGAAAAGCCACGTTATTGGCATCAGGACTGTACAAAGTCCTGTACTACCTACATATTCAAATTCGAGCATAATTAAAGGATACTGACTAGGAATGAAACTGAATAAATGAAATAAGCAAAAACAATGGGTTTTGCCAGGAATTGAATGATGCAAAAGACGCATGGGACCAGAGGTCAGATCATCAGCATTCAGGGACTGTACAAAATCCTGTACTATCTGCATAGTTAAATTCAAGCATAAAGGAAACTGACTAGGAATAATCTAAATACATGAAATGAGCAAAGAACTAGATGGATCATAAAATGATGCCTCCGCCATTGCGCGATTTATCAAACCCAAATTAACATGCACTGAATTAATTTGTCAACTCAATTTTGATAGTAATCTGTCTACCAGAACTGATATATCACAATTATGAGCTTTTTTTGCATGTATATACATGTATATATATATATATAAGAGCAGCGACCTTAAACGTTGACCTAATGACCCCAAAATCTTATAATTCGATTAGCTCCCCAAGATACAAATAGGTACCAAGTTTGACTGGTTCTTGAGATATTGCAATTACATGCTATTTTTGCATAATGAGTCTTGTGACCTTGACCTTTGACCTCATGACCCCAAAATCTGCAGCTACAATGGCTTCCTGAGATACATTCAGGAACCAAGTTTGATTAAAATCGACATTCAGTTCTTGAAATTTTGCAATTAAAAGTTCATTTAGCACATATTGAGCCCTGTGACCTTTGACCTCATGCCCCCAAAATCAGTTCATCATTGGCGCCCCAAAATACATACATGAACAAAGTTTGGTGAGAATCCGTCAATTGGTTCTTGAAATAACGCGATCACGAGCTATTATTGCATATATAATGAGCCCTGTGACCTTTGACCTCATGACCCCCAAATGTACTCAGTTCATCGGCACCCCAAGATACATACATGAACCAAGTTTGGTGAGAATCCGTCAATCGGTTCATGAGATAACGCGATCACGAGAACGGGACGTACGTACGTACGGACGGACGGACGTACATTGTACGTACGTACGGACGGACAAACAACCCAAAACCATAATGCCTCCGGCTACTTCGTTGCGGAGGCATAAAAATGGGCTTCGCCAGGAATTGAACTTGAGACCTCCGGATTGCTAGACCTGTGATCAACAGGAGATGATGCAACCAGGGCATGGGATCAGATGCCACATCATCGGCATCAAGGGACTGTACAAAGTCTTGTACTGTACCTGCATATTTAAATTTAAGCGTTCAGGAACTGACTAGGAATAAAATGAATAAATGAAATGAGCAAAGAAAAATGGGCTTTGACAGGAATTGAACTTGTGCTAAAAACATAAGGTGATGAAACCAGTGTGTGGGATCAGGCGACATATCGGCATCTGGGACTGTACAAAGTCCTGGATTACCTCCATATTTATGTTTATCCAAACATAAAAAAGGAATGCAAATATTCATTAGATATATACAGCCTTGGCAACAATTATTAGACCAAGCACTTTTTGATCAATTTTTTGGAAGTTTCACGCTATTTTGTTCATTTTATAATATTTCAAAGACAAATTTGTTAATGACATACCAAAAGGGGTATGGTCAATTGTGTTAGTGATACCTGCCACATATTTTCTGCCTTCAATTTGATTAAAAACATGAATTTTTAACTAATTGTATGGATTTTGTCCATTCCTTACATGTACATTAAAGGCATGGGTTTTATATACATTTTTTTTAATACAATGTGCACAATTTGATGATCTTTTGCTGTAAATTGTGATCATACCATAGAAAGGTCTCTCTAGTTCCTAGTGTGACTTGTATTAGCACTTTGATTCTTGGTGAGAGTTGCAAAGTGGCATAAAACGCTGTTGGAGAAGCAAATAATATTTGGATGCTGACTGCCTGTGCTTTATCAATGTACCAGGATAGAGGCCATCTTCACCTGGTCTTACATCTTTGAAAAGAGCAATTGACTTTCACTTGGCAACTCAAATCAAGAATTAATTTACTCATAAACAAGCTCCACAAATAATGAAAGACATTTCCCTGATAATAAGCACTACTTACAGAAAAAAATCATAAAATGTTCCACTATGCATTGAAAACGTGTGTATAAAACCCATACCTTTTTATGGTAAAAATCCACGCAATTATTCATGAAATTCATGTTTTCATCAAAATCAAGACATAACTTCTGCTGTAGGAACTTCTAATCCCATTGACTATACCCCCTTTGATATCTTATGAACTTTTGTTTCTTTAAAATGTCATAAAAGTGACAAAATAGTGTAAACAATCTCAAAAATTGAGCAAAAAGTGCTTGGTCTAATAATTATTTCCAAGGCTGTATATGTATATATATACTACATGGCTATTAATACGTATTTTTTTAGGCACAATTCGATTGGATAATTTCATTATTATACGAAAGTTAAAGTATGATAAATCAGCAAAACAATTTTAGAGGCCGTAATAGAGGTGCGTTGACAAGGGGATTTCTTCAATTTTGTTTGTAAAGGTTTTTCATTCGTAAAGTCGAAATTACATCGTTGTTCGATATTAAATTTCACCTGGGTGTCATATTTAACATGATCTTTCTCCTGAAAATTGTTCAGATGATTTGTTTTATCGCATATACTCCATTTAAGCCCTGACTAAATTGTCCCACCGATGACTATAATTAAAGATCCATAGAAAACTACCTCAACATTGTGTTTTATTGTATCTAAGGTACTGTAGATTTTCATGAAGATTACTATATACAAACATATTTTCCTCGTGGGAAAACCCGGTAAAATAAAAAAAAAATCAACTTGTAAATTCACTTTAGGAACCCCCGTAAAAAAATTGAGTCCGGGCGAAGAAAAATGACGTCATCTTTGTGACGTCACATTTGGACAATCGCAGTATAGCTTGGTACTCTATTGTCATAGACGTACACATTGAGTGCATCTACTCACGTTGACAGAGAGATATTATTTCGAGATTGTGTAAATTTATATAATCTTAGCATGTATATTGTACCAGGAACACAGTTTTGTTTCATAAGAATCACCATATATAAAGAAAAATGTAAAAAATAAAAAAAGACAATTTTTGCATAATTAATTAGCTCTAATGAGCATTATTCTAATTAAAAAGCAAATTATAACTATGCAATATTGTAGAGCTCATGGACATCTATCATCATGCCAAATTTGGAGTTGATCGAAGTTTCGGTTGCCGAGAAAAATACAAAAAATACAAACAAATACAATTTTTGCATAATTAATTAGCTCTAATTAGCATATTCTAATTTAAATTTTTTTTTAAACTATGCAATATTGTAGATCTCATGGACGTCTATCACCATGCCAAATTTGGAGTCGATCGGAGTTTCGGTTGCCGAGATATTAGGGGGGGGGGCCCTTTTAGCCCCCCCCCCCCCCCCCAAGTTTTTTAAAGGTTCAAAATAGCCCAGTCTTTTTAGGGTTAAGTTTATATCATGGAGGATCCACACACAGATGTGTTGCTGCATCCTGCTACAATGCATTTCTTAGGGATTTTCAGTTAAGCCTCAATTTCCAAGCAAATACGAGTTTGTTTTACTAGCAAGTCAAAGGCTCTGCATGTTTACCATGCACGTTCGTACTTTGAACTCCGTGTTGTGGTCCTCATGTGACGTCATGACCGATGGTACACGATGGTACACACACGCGCGCTCCGCTATAAATAACTATTTTAGGAGTATGGAACGCCGATGCAAAAAACAGCCAAAAAGTTGCATGAAATTTACCTTTTTTGCCCAACTTAAGAATTTCTTTGAAAAAAAAAGAGTGTGGTATATCAATATAGGCACATATTCAAAGCTATAAACCTGAATCAAAGCCGGGATTTCACTATACCTGTAAAGCATGTCATGCACGACATTCAAACAGACATGACATTCTCATTATGTGATCAAATAGGTAAATTCTAACCGATTATTAAACTCTTCTCATTTCATACTCTATCAACAGTTTTACCAAGGTTAAAGGGGACCACCAGGCAAAGAACAACACATTATTATATGTTTTGGTACCGTTTTGTGATATCAAATAGATGTATACCCAACATTTTGCAAAGGGCATGTGTAATTCATAAACAAAGCAATTAATTTCCACCACTTACGGAACCACTACTATTTCCTGGTTCCATACAGGCCAAACATTTGCGAGTGCGCCAATGCTATTCACGCGGACGTTTGGAGACAATATAATCTCGGGCGATTCGTTCGCTCTGGACAAAGTAGTCTCGTACATGCAGACCAATGAACGCATGCTTTAGAATGGTGTTTTCCAATGATATTTTTTTCTTTCTGGAAACATATTTTTTTGAACTTGTTGATGGAATGGAATACTAAAGATGTTACCTTTCATTTATAAGAATATTATGTTTGGGTGGTGGTACCCTTTAAATTTCGAGATCAGTTTAAATATAAATTTGGGAAAAATAATTACTGGTCTTTCGTCCGTACAAAAAGAAAATAGCTAGGTATGAATACTTGGTGTTAACCGCTTAGCTCCTGCTGAGGATCATGATAGAATATCAGACTCATCGGCGCCATCATCAAGTAACGCCTCCGCCACGTTCGTTAATACACGACACTCAAACAATTCACAACGTGTTATCTTGTATACTACTTTAAAGAACCTTTTACCAGAGGTTGATTTTCCCCCGGTTTCCATACAATATTTGATGAAAAATTACAAATCAAATTTCAGATCAATTGTTCTTTTTGGAAAATGAATTACTGGTCAGCCATCCATGCATAGTATGGAATGCGTACAATGTTTACTAGAATAATCGAACAATACAACCAACTGCCTACTTGTTGCCACTCTTTAGTATTGTCCGTATTCTCATGTATGTCTCGTGTTTGTTTATATTCTGTATATTTGTGTATCATATGTGTATTTTGCCATGTAACTAGTATAGTAATTCAATGTGTGAGCCAGTGGAAGCCGAACTACTATGTTTTCTTTTTAACATGGACAAGAAAGAAGTCAATTTTGAAAACAGACCTCGCTATTTATTAATTGAATATGACATGTCATTTAGTGGTCTAGGTACGGGCGGCATGGGGGCACCTGTCCCCCAATTACATTAATAAACATGAAAACAGGGGGAAATCCTTTACAATAAAGGTTTACAGAGTGTGCTCCCAAAAATAAAAACATGCTCCATCGATTAATATTTTAAAGAAACAAATACAATCGTTTTTATTACAATCTTATGAACATCATTGAATTTATATCGCCCATTTATTCTTTCCCTGTATTCATGTCTTCCTTTTTTGTTGTTGATCACTTCGTACTTTGTCCAGAGGTAGAAACTCTATTCTCTAATAAACGTTTAAACGGGTAAATTATTATCTACCTTTGAGGTCTGGCATTTAAATATAAGGCACATGTCGTGCTTTCGATTTCCCAATTAATATGTTCACGAAATCACCAAATACATGTAATACATTCCTCCGCGTGAACTATTATACGAACCGCCATTCAAATTCAATGTACACATTCCATCTCTGAATATTATAATTAGGCCAAAAAAAAAATTGTGTTGGATTGGAGTAACGGGCAACATTATAGGGTAGGTAGGTATAGGTTTTTTTTTTTTTTTCAGGATTCGCACAAATACACAAAAACACACATATAACACAAAAATAACACATATCGCAAATGGAAAAAAAAAAATCAGAAAAAACCTTTAGGGTCGGGCGGGTTACGCCAATCCAACCATTTATTTTTCATGGCCTTAGGCACTATTCATTGGTGTAGCTTGTGGGTGTAAACCGTCACACGGATGGAGATAAACAGTATGTGCATTGCTCGGTCTACCAAGTAATCAAGTTTAATTGTTAATTGTATTTGCACAATGCATGACTGTATTGGTATAACTTCGGAATTTATTTCCCTCATTTTGTTTAATTTTCCTCAAAATGTACTGTCTACGCATATGCAGTAACTATAGTATCCCAAAGTATATGTTTGAATCTCGTGGAGTAAAGATACATTTTCTTTCAAATTGCCAACTACACGGAGTGACTTATCTATGCACAATCTTTGATTTGTACATGCCATTACACTAATTTCCCATTTGTGTTGATCGATATTATTTTCCTAGTTGCTATCACGAATTGAACTAGGACACGAGTGGATTCCATGCTTAAAGACACGTAATAACTTAATCGTTAGTTCGATAAACTCCAAATGCATGGGTTTTGTCTCAATATTAGTAAGAAAGACTCTGATCCAATGCATGTTTACATTATTTGCGGTGATTATATTATTGATGATGTTACAACTACTTAGGTAATGATATTGACTAATCATTTGAATTTTGAAGAACAATGAACACAAATAGACACATTATGCTGTATTTCCTTCGCAACCTCGAGGCATGTTTTGTTCATCAAATTACATTTTGTTAATAAATTGCTCCACACCCCCGTAATTCAGAGTAACGTCATTACACCGTTTGGTATATAATAGTAATGAAACACAACATGACAAGCAAAAACTACGCAAAATTACGAATCAATTAACATCTTTCATTTAAACATAACCAATGACCACATAATAAAATGTAGTTGTCTAGTTCACAGAAAACTCAGAAAAGGGGATTTCAATAAAACTGTTATCTAATTTATAATTCATCACTATACTAAATTATGTTTTGGGGGGTATGCAGATTAAGGTTGTATCTATTATTGTCAAGGAACAAATAATTATGGTGGAATAACGAGTCTATTATGCAGACCCATGACTGTTTGTATTGCTCGCATTAGCTATAGTATTACAAAGTTGTAATGAAAATTTTGTTGGAGACACATATTATGTCTACATCTGTTTGGGGTATATATTGCTATAATTTACTCTGGAGAGGTTTATAAGAGGTCGGGGTTAAGCAACGTGAAGAAAACTAAATGATGAAATGTTTGAAAATATACAAAACATAGTTTGACATAGGTCAACAGTTTAAATATATTTGATGTGTACACTTATACATACCGTATAAACAGAAGTGAACATGTATTTGGTTGGCACGGCCACTTTAAAGGGATAGTTGAGTTTTGGTAAAGAGGGCGCTATACATAATAATTTGTTTGTAAGATAACGAAAAACCGAGAGACAAATTTGAAAGAGCATACAATTTTAATGACAGAATAAACTTTATTGGTTCAAAATCGGTTCAGAAATGGCTGAAAATATCCTTAAAAATAACCATTTGTAACAATTGTAGGGCCCCACAATTATTCGATACTTTTGAACCAGCCGTTATTTTTTTGTTAAATGATTCCTCTTTTCACAAATTTACAAAAGAGGTTTTTAGATAGTTGTTGATTATCTCTCTATCTAATCACTATTTTTAAAAAACACCACATGCACAATATTCTATTTAAAATGGTTGAAACCAATGAGTTTTTAGAGAGCGCCCTTTTGAGTTTTAACGGCTCTTTTTGAAAGATAACCGGTTACTTAGTCATTTGTATTGTTGTTATTCCTTTCGAGCATGGTGGTGTTATAACTATTAGTTTGTAATGTAATAGTGCAGATTTGTGTTACTAAAATGTAGTTGTACCAAAACTCAACTTCCCCTTTAAGGACCTGCTCTTGAGCAGATTCATTAGAAGCAGAAGAAGTAGTTACACATAATTAAAATATGTTACCAATCAACAAACTGCAAATTAGTTGTGTAAAGGTGTGTAAAGTTGTGCAGTTGTTTGGTTTATATAGTAAATCACTGTATGCAACTGTACACATCTAATTTGCAGTGCAATAAGATGAAATCTACAAAATGAGACACTAACATATAAACTACACTCGACTACTTATGGCAATATCATCTAAGCGACCGAGTCAACTTTGCTTGATTTCATTAATCTTATATATTGTTTCTGTCCAGTTTCCCTATAAGTTGTATTTCCATTATAAGATTGATTTTAAAGGGATGGTTAAGTTTTGGTCAAACTGAATTCTAGTAACCAAACCCTGCACCATTACATTACAAACAAATAGTTATAGCTCCACCATGTTCGAAAGGAATACAAAAGCGCCCTCTAGAAACTCCTTGGTTTCAACCGCATTTAAAATAAAATATTGTGCATCAACAAAATGTTTAAAGCCTCTTTTGTAATTTGTTTGCTCTTTCAAATTTGACACTCAGTTGTTCATTATCTCCCCACAAAATATATAATTTTGTGTAGCGCCCTCTATACCAAAACAAAAATATCCCTTTAAGATATAACTACGTACATGATGTGAATTTCCAGGTATAGGCATTCATGAGTTTGGTCAATGCATGGGGTACGAGGGGTAGGCTGTACTTATGTTTTATTCTTGCAATGCATCGGAGGGAAAATCTAGTCATCATCCTGTATATTTAAACAAACATTATATATCCGTAATTATGAGAGGCATACTTAAGGCCTGGTCACACAGGACACGACTAGACCCACGAATGCAGTACGCATCGGTACGAATCTATGGCAAGCCGTTTTAACATTTATTCCTATTTGTTGATATCAAGAATTGAATTATTGATTTCAAGAATGCATTTTTTTTATATCAAGAATTACCAATGCTTAACAACAGAAAAGTATTTTTTTGATATCAAGAATGCATTCCTTGATATCAAGAAATAAATTCTTGATATCAAATATTCGATTTCTTGATATATCAAGAAATAGGAATAAATGTTAAAAACAGCTTGCCATAGATTCTTACCAATGCGTACTGCATTCGTGGGTCTAGTCGTGTCCTGTGTGACCAGGCCTTGACCTACAGTGCATTCGTTCAACGAATTAAAACACATTAATTAAAAGACAGAGTGAAATACCAACTGCACTGTTAAAACGTTGTGTAAACAAATTCAACAACTTGTTGAAAATTTTCAACAACCGCTGTTTAACATATGAACAATCCAACTGTTGTTGAAAACAACCCCAGTTGTTTAAAGTTTACACAACTGTTGTTTTAATTTTTTCAACAATTGTTGTTTAGAATAAATTTCAACAACACTGTTGTTGAAATAGCAAATACAAAAAGGACTGTACTAAAAAGCGGCAAGGTCGGAATCGAACCGGGGGTCTTTGGGTTATAAGTCTAACACGCTACTGACTGCGCTAACTCGGTTCGCTTGGTCTGCTGGTAGACAAAAGGGGTTTTGTCGCGGCGATTTTGCGGTCGAAACTATCACGTGATTTAACACTTTTCAACAGCGCTTGAACAATGGGCGCTTTACACAACCCTTCTTTCTACAACTATTCATGCTACACCTAAATTTGTATAAAAGATTCAACAACCATTTTTACACAGCGTTTTTAACAGTGTGGTTACACGAATATCCCTCGTAAAGTATTATACCAACAACTTTGTAATTGATTGAGTAATGAATTAGAAATCAAGCAATCGAGTATTGTATTGCTATATTATTTTGAAGACTGATGAGATGCTAGACGAATTTGTCATTTGGTCCTTTCTTGTCCTGAATACCTCTGAATTCCACGCCATCTCCCTGCAAAGGTTTGAAAACCACCACATGGGCAAATATCCCACCTCCGGTATTAGCCTAGCATGAAACAGACAGGAAATATATTGATAAGCGACGTTTAAAGATAAATTATAACAAAATGTTTATGTTCTTCTAGTTTACTCTCACATGTTCTATGACTGATATCATTTGTTTTGTTTGTATAATCCTGAAATACATAGATAACGTATGTAAACAATTCCTTTATGGTTTGTTATAGATATATATATATATAAATATATACAAATGTTACACAGCAATGTGTTATCCATTGGCAAGAAAAAGCAATAATAGCACTATATTGTGCATAACTATGAATATTATGTTCAATTACGACAGTTACAACAGTGATGTGATTGAACATAATCTTCATAGTGTACCATTCAAATGTATTAACATAATTACTTAACATACATTATGCAAACTCATACTTTCCATTTCTTCCAAACATATCCGGTCACATATGTTATACCTACAAATGTTTTTGCAAACTGTGGTTATACATTCACTGAGATTACGAGGGATAAATGCCATGTTACCTTGATGAAGTAGTTGATTCCAGCGACTACTTGAGTTGCAACTTCTACAGCTTTAAAGTCAGAAAATGTCCTCCCTGCTGCCGATTCAGCTTCTTTTCTCACCTGCAAGGAACAACAATCAAACTAACCAATTTACTTCGCAATTTAATAACATGCTCACAGAGATAGTTGGGTTTTGATAAAGAGAGTACAGTTTTGGTCCAACTAAATTGTAGTAACCAAAACCTAGAACATTACATTACGATATAATAATTATAATAGTTGAGTTTTGGTTAAACTGAATTTTAGTAACCAAAACCTGCACCATTAATTTTGTATTTCTGTAAAAAATTGTATTTTGTTTAATTGTTTTCTGTATTTTGTATGTATATACGGACTTGCTGAAAAACAGCCTGACGGCTGATAGCGAGTTTTTATTGCCGTGTTTAAATAAATAAAACAAACAAACAAACAAACAAATAGTCATAACTCCACCATGCCCGAAAGGAATGAACAATAACAAATGACTAAGTAAAAACCAGTATCATTAAAAAAAAGAGTCGTTACAACTTAAGAGGGCGCTCACTGAAAACTCATTGGTTTCAACCATTTAAAATAAAATATCGTGCATGTGATGTTTGTTGAAATAGTGATTAGATAGAGAGATAATTTACAACCATTTAAAAACCTCTTTTGTAGATTATTGAAAAAGAGGACGCATTTTTAACGGCTGGTTCAAATGTATCGACTAATTGTGGGGCCCCACAACTATTACAAATAGTTATGTTTATGGATATTTCAGCCATTTCTGAACGGATTTTGATAAAATGAAGTTTATTCTGTCATTATAATTGTATGCTTTTTTTAATTTGACACTCAGTTTTTCATTATCGCACCAGAAAAACTTAACTATTCCTATAAGTACATTGCACGACATTATTGTATAGACGGGCAAGATACCACATTGTGCGTAAAGAAAAGAACCGGACTGATATATACTGTACATGACCATGGCATGGCATTCTATTTAACTCGGCTTCTTCGCAGCATAAGTTCGTTGGTCAAGTAAATTGCAAATATAGAAGCGATCAATTATTCTGCATATTATGCATATTATATGGAGAGTGAAAATATGCCATTATATGAGCGATAAATATTTGTATTTGTTTATATACAAAATATAGGTTGGTATCTTTGTCTCTACGCAAGGCAGCATACATACAACTCCTTATCAGTGTATTTGTATTAAAGTGTACACCACCCAAATCTAATATTCTTAATTATAGAAAGGTAACATCTTTAGTATTCCATTCCCAACAACAAGTTCACAAAAATAGGTTTACAGAAAAGAAAAAAATTATAATTGGAAAACGCATCACCATTCTAAAGCATGCGTTCATGCGTCTGAACTGAGAACTACTGCGTGTGCAGCAAGCGAATCGTTCGGGATTACATTGCCTACAAACGTACGCGTGAATAGCATTGCGCACTCGCAAACCAGGAACCAGGAAATAGTAGTGGTTCCGTTAAGTGGTGGAAATTAATTGCTTTGTTATGAATTACACAACCCTTTGTAAAATGTTGGGTATCTATTTGATATCACAAAACAGTACCAAAACATATAGGTAATGTGTTGTTATTTGCCCGTGGTCCCCTTTAAAGGGATAGTTGAGTTTTGGTAGAGAGGCGCTAGACTACCTTAATTTTGTGTGAGGTAATGAAAAACTGAAGTGTAAAATTTGAAAGGAGCATAATATTTGAATAATAAAATCATCTTTGTTTGATCAAAATCGGTTCAGAGACGGCTGAAATATCCATTAAATATAACAATTTGTAATAAAGCTGAGGGCCCCAGGTTTTATTAAGGAAATTTGAACCAGCCGTTAAAAATTCCAAAAAAATGCTTCCTCATTTCAAAAAGGAACAAAATGGGTATTTTTAAATAGTTGTTGGTTATTTCTCTATCTAATCACTATTTCACAAAACATCACATGCACCAATATTTTTATTTAAAATGGTTGAAACCGATGAGTGTTTAGAGAGCGCCCTCTTACGTTTTAACGGCTCTTTTTGAATGATAACATGATCTTTACTACGTCATTTGTAATTTTGTGTTCCTTTCTAGTTATAACTATTAGTTTGTAATGTAATGATGCAGGTTTTGGTTACTAAAATTCAGTTTCACCAAAACTGTACTCTTCTTACCAGAACTCAACTATCCCTTTAAGCTGCATGAGCGGAGAAACTCGACCTGATCAGCCGTTTTAACTCTGCGCGAGCGAAGAAAAACCCACTGATCAGGGCCTCGTTGCAGAAAGAGATACAAATCGATTGTAGTCAGGTCATGTGTTCTGAATGCACAAATCTGATGATTGAAAGGCGCAAATTTCCTGACTTACAATTAATAATAATAATAATAATGGTGGCTACTTATATATAGCGCACGTTCTGTCTTACAATCGATGGTAGCGTCTTTTCGCTGTGCGACGGGAGTGCGGCTACGGGGGATTTAAATTAGCTTTGATCGTCCCCGTACTCTGGCTACCGTCGCGATCTATTTGCAGTTTCGCAATTCTGAATACGCGGGAGTTTCACTCGTTCCATTATCATGCATGTTGTACTATAGCATACGGTATAGGCAGTACAAATCACAACATACTGTACTGTGCATAGCAGGCGCGTGTGTACGAATCAGTGCATGAAACACGTGATGCAGCGAGCCTCGCCGTCCAAGCGCTCTGATTGGCTGATCACGTACCCGCGTAGCGGCTCTACGCCCGACGTTAACTCGGCGAACTACCGTCCTAGGTTTGGCCGCTACGGGGAAATTTTCGCTCGAGTGCGACCCCCCGCTAAGATTAGCGTTGTAGCCATAGTCCCCGTCGCCGAGCGAAAAGACGCTGGTGTCTTTTTCTGCAACGGGGCCAGGGAGTGATGCATCTTGCGCGGAGGGGACAAATTACTGGGGGCAGAGATACAAAACATCTTATACACAGAATGCGTTAGTATTTGGGGGAAGTTTGCAACATTTCCCATTTTATAGATGGATGATAAGTTCACACAAATAAACCGAACACAAAAGGTAAACCCTAAACCATAACTGATGGTTGTTTCACGCTGCAATGTTACCACTATATTTCTACAGTTGTTAAAAACATTTTGTGTAACAAATCAGAGATGTCCATCACTTAGTGGCTGAATGAGCACAGGTTAAAGACAAAATGAATCACTTTCAAAAGTCACAAGAATCGGCGCATGCCTGTACATTGTTGTGAAACAGCACATGTGGCTGAAAGCATTTATTATGGGTTTATGAAACCATAGACATTTCTATGATGAAACAATGCTGATTGAAATTCCATCCATTTTGTTTAAATGACATATGTGGTTAAATGCATTAATTGCAATTGTAAAACAGTGCGGCCCTGTTTCGGCAAAAGGGTGTATCTCAGAAAAAGTTGACTTTTTCAGGTTTTTCCATTTGGGGGATTTTTTAGGTCAAAATGTTCATTTAGCAAAGTTTCAGAAATGCTCGAGCTTTAGTTTTTGAGTTAATGATCTGGAGTAATTTTTACTCTTTTTTAGTAATTTGTTTGGCAAAAGGGTGTATCTATAGATACACCATTTAAATACTGAGTATGGGCTGATGGGTTTTGAGGGCAAAAGGGTGTATCTCATAGATAGACCATTTTGCCAAAAATATCCTTCAGAAGTTACCATCAGATTTATTTTGTCAAAAGGGTGTATCTATAGATACAACCAAAAATGACGGAATTTGTATGGTGTATCTCAGCGCGCCGGAAGCAGTTTTGGATTGGGGGCAAAGACCTAAGGGGGCTCATTTTTGTTTTGGTGTAGGGGCTCATGCCCAACCACACTCACAGGGTTGCCAATTTTGAGCCAGAGGTGAGAGTGAGACATTGCGAAGGAGCGAAGCGACTGAGCGGGGAGGAGGTGTGGGAGGGAGGTGTTCCCCCTCCCACGCTAGGGAGCTTTGCATTTTTGGACTTGAAATTGTGCAATCTCGTGCATACCTAGATAGGAAATTCGGGCTTAGATTAACTGTATCTGGGAAAGCGTGTTATGATTAGATTGACCAGAAATTTCAAATATATTTTTCACGAAGAAAACAAATAATTGGCACACTAATAAATATGCACCCCAAGACACACACAAATATTGTATTTAGTGTCATACACAGTTCCAACATAAACCATATGCCACATATGTATGATCCAACAATATAGCCTACAGCCAAGAATGAGTCCCCGAGGGAAGCGTATAGCGACGAGGGCTGGGCAGAGCCAGAGGGGGGAGGGTTTGGAGGGGGTATCCCCCTCCCACGGGGAAGATTTGTGCATTTATATACTTGAAATGGTGCAATTTGGTGCACGTCACACAAGCAGCCAGAGCAATGCTAGCCTACATGGGAACTACGTGGCCCGGTACAGAAAAAGTACTACTCTCCGTACCCCAGACCATACCCGCAAGTTACACAACAAACTGAGATAATCTGTTCGCGCACAAAGTGCGCAGCAAAAACCTAAAATTGTGTGTGTAAATTAGTTTTTGATCATTAGAATGAACAAGTCTTGGCTCATACGTTTTATTAATTTTTTGTTTTTTGTTTTTGGGGGGGGGCTTTTTTTTTTTGGGGGGGGGGGGGCAAAAAACACGTTTTTGCCCCCGCCCCCCCCCCCCCCCCCCCCCCCCCCCCACTTTTTGGATTGGGGCGGCCTCCCCCTGCCCCCCCCGCCCCCCCCCACCCCCACACTTCCGGCGCCTATGGTGTATGCTGCAGATACAGCTTTTCTGCATAATATTTAACGAATAATTCACTCATTTTTTGGCAGAAGGGTGTATCTGCAGAAACACCCTTCTGCCAAAATAAGTGGAAGGAATGTTCATGTGTATCTGCAGATACACCCTTTTGCCAAATAGAGACCAATACGGGGCGTGTGTCAATTCTTTATGGCAGAAGGGTGTATCAGGATAAAAATGAATCTTGCTCTAAATATTAAAGTAAAACAAAAAATGAAAACTATATGGAATAATATTTGAACAAAAAATGAAATTCTCAAACAAACTCTACCAGCATACAACCATTCTGAGGCTTCTATAGCAAAACAAAATGCTCAAATTTCAAAGTCATTTTCTCGGTTTTATTTATGCCGGTGTATACTCGAGATACACCCTTGTGCCATAAAAGGGGCCGAGTGCAATTATACAAATTTCAATATTCAATAAACTGCAATAATAATATTACTTTTGCGAATTTTGAAATATGACTATTTTCTCTTAAAATTGTGCTTATTCAACCATGGTTTAATGGTTACCTCTCATTTTTAACATATTGTTTTCATAACTACCATATCAATATTTTGGCGAAACAAAATCTTGAAACGATTTTTGGTTATGAAAGTATGAACCTACGTAAGTGTATTCCAACAACAAGATCAGGAATCAATTATATAATTTGAAAACTCATCACCGTACTCAATTATGTGTTCATGAGTATGCACTTATAGTAGACTAGTATGTTAGAGGCGTGCGCGTTATAATTGTTTCCAAACGTTTGTATGTAATTATCGCACTCTCGCACGTTTGGCTCTTACGGAATCAAAAGCCAACCTGGTTCAATAATAAACAAATAAAGGCACAAAATTAAACTTACCTGGTCGAGGTAACCCTGAACTTCGGCATTTCCCTCCTGGAATTCTCCTCTCCCCACCGCAAATAGGGTTCACGGTGTTCACGTTGTTCCGTTGTTCAGCCATTTTTGTTCCACTGTTTTATTTCTCGCTATATCTCTGATTGAGCTGCTCTGTTTGGTGTTACCTACATATAGCGTTGCTAAAACTGAAGTGGTTAGGAACCGAAAATTGAATTTGACCAAATTGTATCTGGAATCTTTGAAACGTGGGCGGCTATTTTTGAAACAAAAACGCCCACCACATTGAATGGAAATTAATAGTCCGGAAGCCAGGACCAGCAAAAAAAAAAATTCGTGCAACACCCACCACAGATTTGTTTGTCACTTTGGGGAGTTTCAGGGTGTCTCAGGAAACATTTCTAGCCCTGATGTACAGTTGATTTCTGGTAGCAACACTATTATTTTTATCAATTAATTATGCCAATTATGCAGAAAAATTTCCCTTTTTGTCTGTAAATCACTAAATATGGCTCAGAATATGCTGATTTTGTGCGTATCTATTTTCCATGACTTAATTAACAGGTTTTTAATATCAGAAATTGCGAGCAGCCAAATTCTCCTTTTGTATTTCTTTGTTTTTGGAATTTTCTTATGTATTTCCTAGTTTTTTCGACTTTTGATTTTTTATTGTTTTTTTCAGTAGAATAAATCATTGGACCATTATCCAACATTTTTATTCCAAAATGTAATAATTGCAGTGGTTAGAATGAAAATTAATAAAGGTTTTGTGTATTCTAGGAAAAAAGCCATTTCCATAGGATTTGTACACAAATCACAAAATTTAGAAATTTTCGGGCCCGACCATTCACTTACAAACGGTCATGTGCTTCGGAACGGTATATCCGGTTGTCGCAAATTTCATATCAAAGATTGCGCAAGATATCCATAATAAAAACTCATGTAGTTGCGCAGAAAATACCTGCGCGCGTTGCGGAATATCACGTCAATATGTCAAGGGGGTTCGGGTAGATTCCACCCCACTGGTGGGCACATTCCTAGTCTGGTTCAAAAGGTGGGAGATGGTTGTTTTTGCCAAGCATTGGATGCCTACATAGGCGTGGGGATGTTCAATTGCCCTCTAATGTTTGTATCCAGAAATGTACACTTTATACAGGGTGGGCCCAAGAAAACGGAAAGGGGCACTTCCCCCAAAATAGTAACAAAATGGTTATTCCATCGGATAGGGTGGTCTTTTCCAATGAAAACGATACCACCGAACAGTAATTTTGGTCGTGTATTTTGTTTTTGTTTTAGGGCGCTGTGAGTGACAACCATGTCAGGTTCCTATTTTTGTCAATTTTTACCAAGTTAGTGCCTGTTAAATCGCACTTACCTGTCCGTCATAGCATCGAACAACGAGCAATCCGCGCGCCATTGTTAGTGTGCATTCAGCTGTGTGCCGAGAGAATGGGGCCCCATGGGTTGTTCGATGCTATGAGGCGGGCAGATAGTGCGATTTAACAGGCACTGACTTGTAAAAATTGACAAAAATGGGAACCTGATATAGTGTGATTCACAGCGCCCTAACATTACTGTTCTTGGTTTTTTTATTGGAAAAGGCACCCTATCTGATGGACATAATCTTTGTTACTATATTTTGGAAGTGCCCCGTTCCTTTTTTTTTTTGGGGGGGGGCGGGGGGCATCCTGTATAGATACTACTTTTTCCAGTAGCTCAAATAATATAATAAAATTCATCCATTCGTTTAGTCTATGTTT
>JBAMJV010002109.1:0-31954 GCA_037951105.1 Echinarachnius parma
GTAATGGTTTAAAAATTTGGCTGGGGTCTATTAAAAAGGAGTGTATGATATGCCCAAATCAAATGGTCTTGTTGCTCAGATCCCATAATCTTGAGTTTACAACTTCACATAATAATCATAGCTAGTGCATGATTCTCCACACTTGAAACTATATACCATTCTGTCAAAAGCTGGCGCTCTTCAAATTGGTAATTTTTGTGTACATTGTCCATGGAATATTTGTATTGCCACCATGGGTTATTTTTTTTTTTCATGTACAAAGAAAAACACACCCACAAATGTACGCACACAAACACACACATAACTGTGGGGGGGGGGGGGGGGGCTATGCCCCCAATAATTTTGGAAAAACAATATAAAACATAGGGGGAACTTTTTTGACAAAACAAAGAAATACATAAGATGTGCCGCCCCCCCCCCCCCTTAATCAATCATTCCAACCATGCTACCCCACCACACCCACACACGACACATACACTCAATGCACACACACACACACACTGATACAAATACATGCATAGTGGCACAGACACAGACACTCCTGACTGTAGGACTGGTATCTATCAAGATGTTAACTTGACCCGTGTTTCCTTCAGGAAAAAACTCCAGTGGAACAAAGGCATCATGAAAGAAAAACAGAATCATATCTGACATACATGTCGGTACAGTGGAACCCAGTTAAAAGGAGATTAGGACCATGAATGTTGCATTGATATATCTGGCATTTTATCCTATACTGGTAAAAAGAAGAACATGATTTTAAAGATATTGGACCAGCAGAATTTCCTTGTTATCTGAGGATTTTGTTTTATCCGTGCACTTTGTAACAAGGTTATACTGTAATGTATTCAAATTATTAGGCTGATAGTGATAATGTACTTTTTCTTTCTTTGTTTACTTCTCTAAATGATATACCCAACTCAGAAAAAAATTAAAACAAAGCCAAAAAACATCAAAGAAATCTTAATATTAGGGAGAATTTATTTTACACTGTGGAAACAACATGACCAGTCTTGAGCAAAATGTAATAGAATTCTAAATAAACTTTTATACATGAATTATGGGCTCATGCTCCATGTGTAAAAGACTGCAAAATGATTTCAAATACAAATATCCTATTCTTTTACCACCAAGCCACCCGCTTGGAATCAAGTCTATCAACTAGATAGCTTGATTAATAATGCTCTGACAGGGGCTCTGACAGGGCATTAATTATAATTATTTCTGCTTTGTTCAATCAAAGGAGTATTGTGGTAGCTGGACATATAATTGAAATGTGATATTTTAAAGATATCAGATCCAGATTTAAAAATATTGTTCTCATGTAGTTGGTGAAATCTTGGTTACAAAAAAAAAAAAGTCAGTTGTGGCATAAATCCACCGTCCTGTGAAACATGATGATTCTGACGATACATGTTTTATTTCTATTCCCTAGATTCCCTACAGAAGTTTTGTGTTGGGGCTTAGTTGATTGGCTCTGTCGCTGTCCGTAGATAGTCTTTAGTGGGTGGCTCTATAGTCAGCTATTTCCATCCCTGACAAAGGGTTGATGATGGGCCATGGAGGGTAGGTTCTGTGCTCGGCTTGGTGGTAGAAGATGTTGGGGTGTCCTAAGCCGTTCCTTTATCACGCCTAAGCAGATGCTTCCTCTGCAAAATCAAAATCAAAACAAATCAAAAATATTTAAAGGTAATAAATATAAAGTAGATCCTATTTGTGACCGGCTATTGCAAAACCCTGCAATTGTCGATTTGTCGGTAAAAATCAAAATGTATATTTTCATACCATTATAAAGGCCTCATCCCAAGCTTTCATTTGATGCTTTGTTCTAGCAAGTTTGTCAATAATTGGCGAAGATACGATCGTTTCAATTTTACAATCATAAGTCTTTTACTGTTTCACACACATCATGTGAACTTAAAATGCCAATTTCTTCAAAACATGTATTACCAACAAGTGCAGGGTTTTGCTATAGCCGGTCACATTTATGAACAACTCTGATACAGTGGAACATCTTTATAACTAGCTCTGTTATAATGAGGTACATAAATGATATAACATGGTAATTTCACAAGTCCAGCTTATATGTTTTGTATTGTTTTTAACCTCTGATACAAGATATCTGATATAATGAGGAGAATTCAATAGGCCCAAGGTGCTCCTTATAATGAGGTTTTACTGTATAATAACACCCTCTTATAACATGCTAATTTTGCTGGTCCAATGTTGGTCTTTCGGGTATTTTGATTTCATAATTTTCATAATTCCATTGTACCAAGCTCCCCATAATAGCAAGGTTCCGCTGTATAACCTACTCAAGAGAAATATACATGTTCAGATGCAACATAGTACTACACCCACACCCATATCTACTGATCTCTATACAGAGCATGGACAAACTGAGCTTCACCGTTGAATGAGAGAGGAGCGTTTACTATTGCTATGTTCTTTGAGAAAGACAATGTCACCAAGTCACTATTTGCACTTAGCAGATAATCAGGTAATTTGTAATATCAGGGTAAAAAAATGAAGAATACAAAGAGCTTAAATAACCAAAATGACCTTGTTATACAACAATTTTCTTTTACATCATAGCTTTTTACAAATTTCTCCTGTATATCAAAAGTAAAGAATACAAAGAGCACAGATAAGCAAATTACCTTGTAATATTTAAGAGGGTTATTTTATATTGCAGCCCTTTCCAGGTTTTCCCTGTATAATATCTTTACCATTGAATTAATCAATGGGTAAACAAAGGGCTAGTAGACTTACTTGGAGCAGGCTTGCCCCTTCTGCCCACTTTGTGAATCTGATTCCGGTCTCCTCAGTCTTGAGTGCCTCTGTTCTCAGCTGAGGCGTCAATGCTCTCCTCACCAGCCTGGCGCAGATAGCAGAGTACTGGATGTACCTGTAGGAAGACAACAACAAAACAGAACAGTTAACTAGATCTACCGTTACCTGGTTAGTTTGAATGAACTCAGTGATACAACTGTTAAGTACATGAACGCATTTGAAATGTTGAATAGCCAACTTTGCTGCCTCTGTTCTCAGCTCAGGCCTCAAAACTCTCCTCACTAGCCTGGCTCAGATAGCAGAGTACTGGATGTACATGTACCTGGTGGAAGACAACAACAAAACAGAACTCAAAATAGGGACAACGACCGAATACCGCAATCACGCATTTGTATCTGCTAACACGCAAAACTTTGCTACAAAAACCTAGGTAGAATTAATATTTTTCAATATTTTACCATGAAATTGCTTAATTGGTATCCTCTTGCAGCTTAATCCTTCCTTGATCTGGATATGGCATTAGTTGTTCCTAAATCGATGTTTTAACACCCCAAAAAACAATCTGAATGCGCAGTGAGTTAGGAGACTTCGCGGTAGCGACTGCACTTGAAGACTCCATTTTGCTACACAGTGCATAAATTCTCCCAACTTACATGCCAGAGTAGGGGTTCGTAAACTCCCTCTACGTTGAATTTGAGGCCATTTTCGTGTAGAGCAGAATCTGATCTTTCGAATGACACCAATTCGCCGGAATTTTTTGGAATTTTCACCTTGCAAATTGATTTTTTTGAAGGATTGTTTTGCTGACATTTTTGCATCAATTTTCGGCACGAAAAATCGTTTAAAACTGGAGGAAGGAATCTGAAAAAGGTATGGAAAAGTAGTATTTTATGAAAGTGTGTTGATTTTCTCTACACATTGAAATAATGGGAGTAGTAATAGCGCTAAGCTGCGATCATCCAATGTAAACAAATTGCCCACGTACTGATTTTGATATTTTTGGCCATGTTGAGGCATGCGTTTTCTATAATAGCGCTGGGCCACGCGCAGAGCATAGTTACCGTCCATCGTCTGAAACTGGCAGAACCAAACTTTGTACCTTCTACTAGAGAGAACGGCCGAATACCGCAATCACGCATTTGTATCTGCTAACACGCAAAACTTTGCTACCAAAAACCTATGGTAGGGATGTTAGGCTGAAAATTCAAATGCATTATATTAGGACAATTTTGCAGTCTTTGTGAAGAACAGATTTATCATTCAAGATGCCAAAAAAATGAAGTATTTACATTAATCGGTTCTCGAGATATGATTTTTTAATTATTTTTTTTGGGGGGTGTTTCCTGAACATTTTGTATAGGGTTTCACTGTAGAAGCATGGCACCGGGGGTTACAAAAGTCTTGAGAAGAGTATACAGTATACAATTTCAAATTAAGTTTGATGTGCCATATCTCCAAAAATAATTCTTGTTTTCAGTTGAAAATTGAAATATGACATCCTTAGTTGATTCTTCTTCAATTCCAAAAAAAAAATTCATACAAACTCAAAATTATCAATAGCGTTGCCATGGAAACAAAAACAAAGAAAATAAAAGAAAAGAAATGAAATATCACCTTTTTCATCACAATATAGTATAATTAAGCACCTTGCATCCCGGAATAATGGCAAACAAATATTTTGATACAACTTATTTCATCAAATGTCCTGTTGCCATGGTAACAAACAATAAAAAACAAAGAAAAACAAAGAAAAACAAGAAAAACAAAGAAAAAACAAAGAAAAAAAAAAGAAAAAAAATATTATTCACTTCAAAATCCTACAAAGTTCCATCAAAGATAAGTATCAAGATAAGTATCTTAAGTCTTCAGGAATCATATTTGGAGGTTATAGTACATGATGTTAATGTCTGATTGATTTAAAATAGTGAAAAAGAACTGTTTAAAAGGAGAAATCATTGACTACAAAATTCTTCAAAAACCATCAAAAATTATTCACACAAAACCCTTCAAAGTCCAACAAAATAAGTATCTAAAGTGTCCAGGATTTATCTTAGATCTTGAATGATATGACCAGAATATCATTCTTACATTTGCAATAGCGATATCATCGCTATGTTGCTCCCTTTTGATGCAATATCCCCATCAAATCTATTTTTTTCTTCATATTTCTCCACGAGATGAATTTCAATCAAAATACGAGGGAGTGTATTCGCCAATCGTAAGAGCCAATTCCCCGAATTTTCACATATTTTCCATAAGGAAATTCCCCGCTCGCAACGCACGTGGCCTATGTGCAAGACGGTGACATCACGATCTTTCTTTGTTTGTTCTTACTCCCCGTGATTTCAGAGCACGCAAAATCAAAATATTCACGTCGTTTTCTGTCAAAAACATTGATTATGAACTTAATAATGGAGTGCATAAATCATGAAAAACTTACGTCAAACACCTTTTGCAGAAAAAAAATACATTTTTATGAAGTAAAAGTGGTTTCTGGCTGGAAAAACTTTACTTCGTCCGCTCGGTTATCGCACAGCGTGGAGGGCTGAGTCCCCGCGCGCGGAGGGCTGAGTTCCCGCTGAGTCAGGGAATCAGATCTTGATTTTTTTCATCGGAAATTCACGATTATCTTTAGATGATCCTGGACGATTTATCTCTTCATTTTTGGTTCAGAGATAGATAACATATTGATAATCAATCTCCAAGTATCCGCTAACACAAAAAAGTTAATTTTCTTATGAAAAAAATCGCTAAGATAACGAACTTTTTTTTCATTGCGCAAAGCTACATGAAGTTGCGGGGTAAGAAAGTAACGGAACGCGCATTGATTCAGCCTGTATATTTATGAATGGCATACCGAAGTTTCGGCATGATCAGGCCCCAGGATCACTTTCAGATTTCGATGTAAACATTGCAAGTTTTCCCCAGAGCAGCCCGAGAGCGGTGCCATGCCGCTACGATACGCGTCAAACACACCGGATGGTTCAATGACCGCATTTTAGCTCATCTTTACTGCGCTATTTTGATAATTTCTACGATTCTACTTGTGAAGAAAATGGTCTGAACATTGGAATATAAATCTAAACTACGGTAATACTTATTCAATTTGCTCATTCATGCTGAGATTGATTTTTGTACTGCACATATCTCTCCGATTTCAGGATTATAATGCGTGCGTCTAACATCCCTACCTATGGTAGAATTCATATTTTTCAATATTTTACCATGAAATTGGTATCCTCTTGAAGCTTAATCCTTCCTTGATCTGGATATGGCATTAGTTGTTCCTAAATCGATGTTTTAACACCCCAAAAAACAATCTGAATGCGCAGTGAGTTCGGAGACTTCGCGGTAGTCGCGGTAGCGACTGCACTTGAAGACTCCATTTTGCTACCACAGTGCATAAATTCACTCAACTTCCATGCCAGAGTAGGGGTTCGTAAACTCCCTCTACGTTGAATTTGAGGCCATTTTCGTGTAGAGCAGTATCTGATCTTTCGAATGACACCAAATTCGCCGAATTTTTTTGAATTTTCACCTTGCAAATGATTTTTTTGAAGGATTGTTTTGCTGACATTTTTGCATCGATTTTCGGCACAAAAATTCGACGAAAAATCGTTTAAAACTGGAGGAAGGAATCTGAAAAAGGTATGGAAAAGTAGTATTTTATGAAAGTGTGTTGATTTCTCTACACATTGAAATACATTACTATGGGAGTAGTAATAGGCGCTAAGCTGCGATCATCCAATGTAAACAAATTGCCCACGTACTGATTTTGATATTTTTAGCCATGTTAAGGCATGCGTTTTCTATTAATAGCGCTGAGGGCACGCGCAAAGCATAGTTACCGTCCATCGCCTGAAACTGGCAGAACCAAACTTTGTACCTTCTACCTCTAGAATTGGAATATCTCCACTAATATTGAAGCTAATAAGTTGATTTAAGCATCATTATTTTTCTCACTTTGCAAGCTTTCCAATGATATTAAGTTGTTGAGGTTCCTTCAACAAATCCAAAAGTCACCGAACTCCCTACTTCTACCTCTAATACCTCTACCTCTGGAATATCTCAACTAATATTGAAGCTAATACGTTGATTTAAGCACCATTATTTTTCTCACTTTACAAGCTTTCAATGATATTAAGTTTGTTGAGGTTCCTTCAAAAATCCAAATATCACCGAACTCCCTACTCAAAATAATCGGAAATTAGAAATTAAAAAATAAGCGGAAAATGAAGATTGCCGTTTGAGGGGAAAAAATCGGAATTCTGCAGAAAATCTGAGATTTCACAGCCCTGAAAATCCATTAAATTTGTTGTTTTAAACAAGGGTAAATGAAAATACGAAACTAAAATTCGAAATCACGTCCACTGTCAATTGTTTTGAATTAATTGTACATACTATTTTCGCATTTTTGACATGATCATCATAATTATACATGTATTGTAACTAATGGGATTCATTGTAATTGTAGGGTTACAAACAAATTACATAATTTTCAATGTGTGGACAATGGTAAAGGAAAACATGCGTGTGAAAGGGTTCGTGACATCGTATCGTCATTTATAACTGCCAAATAAATTGATTCAAAACAATGATAAAAGGAATATTGTGAAACTAAAAGATACTAGAAATTCTTACGTCATTCCAACTTGTCTCCCAAGGGCCACCATTTTGCTGGGAATGATGTGAAAATATGACTTGAAGAACAGAGTTTCCTGCAGAGAAACCGGACAAGACACCCTCTAAAACTGAAGCCAGCGAGCAAAAAAATATGCGAAGTTAATTTGCGTAAGATATCGATAGCGCGCGCGCGAGCGGCGCGCGTTTATTTTTTCCGTAACCCTAACGCGTCGGAATTCGTGAAAGCGCGCTGGAAAGCTAAGACTAGCTCGCGGTGTTGATTTACACGCAAGCCTAGCTATTTTCTCAATAAAATCGTGGCTTCACACACCATGAGACTGTGAGTGTGATAGACTGATAGTTATACGCCTAGATGAATCATAATGTTCCTAGTCTCATTGTCGTGGTCGTAGTCCGCATCGAGATCGGACACTAATTAAATAATGGTCACCCTTGCCCTTGACTTGTCTTATCTAGTTCGATGTCGCAGAGCCGCAAATTTTGATGCATAATAGCAGCGGGGGGCTAGTCTTGGCTTACAGCGCGCTTTTACGAGTTTTTGAGGAAAAGCGACGCATTAGGGTTACGGAAAAAATAAACGCGAGCGGGCGTGCTGCGCTGCCAATGCAATACGTGTGTGCATTTCGTATGCTACCTTCAGTCAAAATTGAGAGAGATGACGAGAGGTGGATCGACAGCTCCAGAGATGAAAAGAGTGAAATTCCTACCGGGGAAAGGGGGAGCTCGGGGGGGGGGGGGGGGGGGGGGGGAGGTTGCCGAGAGAATGAGAGGAAATGTGTAAAGACTAAACTTCGATGTGGTAGATCCTTCAAACGATGCAAAATGATAAAATGAATGCTATATTGTATAGCTTATTGCCAGTGTCACAAGAACAATTTGGCTGAATTATTAGTAGGAGGCGGGAGGGGGGGGGGGGGGGGGGGGGCTATGGGCTGGGTGCAGCCCCCCCCCCCCCCGGAGTTTTGAAAACGGCCATATTTGGGGGGGAAAAACACTTGAAATTCTGGCAAATTTATGTCATATTTGCGCAAATCATGTCATGTTCAGCAGTGTCATGTTATTTTCGGGCAAAATCGTGTTTTTGGACTAAACAATTTAATTGAAAACATGTCATTTTCAGGCAGCAAAGAGGCGAGGGGTGTTCGTAAAAAATGTTTGAAGCCGAGACCAAGATCCGTCAACATTTTTCGAGGCTGAGACCATTGGTTGAGAGTCATGTAAGCTGGGGGGGGGGGGGGGGGGGGGGGTTGGTGTCGGAGCCAAGACCGAGAATCTTCCAAATTTCAAAGGCCGAGATCAGGATCCTTCTAAATTTTCGAGGCCGAGGCTGAGGCCGAGACCAGGGTCCGTCAACAATTTTTGTGGCAGGGACCATTAATAATGATGGTCGAGACCACTAAAAAGTGGTCTCGAGACCAGTTACAAGCGGTAAAAGGGAGGTTCAAACCCCCCCCCCCCCCCCCCCACCAAAAAAAAGGTCATTTTTTGGACAAAGGGGGTGGGGGGGGTTGAACCCTCCCCCCCCCCCCCAACCCGGCCCCCCCCCCCCCCCCACCCCCCGGATACGCCTATGAAGTTACTGGCTAAAAATGACTTGAGAATCAATCTTATAGTATAGGGCCTAAATGTTCGATCATAGTAGAATCTTCTTCAGACACAGAGGTCAGTGTCTTCAGAGGCTAAAATTGACTTAAAGGACAATGAAATCCAGACAAATTGTTGTATGCACTATAAGACACTAAATATAATGAATAGTCTCTGAAAATTTGAGCACAATCGGTCAAGAAATGAGAAAACTATGGCTCTTTGAAAAGAGCCATGTATTTCTTTGAGCGACTCAAATTGGCAACGCACTCTGGCAAAGTTGTGGACAACTCCCCATACATTTTGTAGACATAATTTCAGTTTTGTTAAATTTTCTCAAAATTTATGTTTACCCTTCGTTCGAGTTTAACATATGTTTTGTAGAATGCTTTTATACATAACATATCATGAGTTTTGGGAATGAAAACATGTGACTATGAAGAAAACTGTAAAAATGGGAACATTTGTGTACAAAACATATGGGGAGTTGTCCACACACCTATCAGAGTGCGTTGCCAATTTGAATTCCCCATATGAATAAATGGACATCTTCAAAGAGCCGTAGTTTTCTTGTTTCTTACCCGATTATGCTCTAACTTTCAAAGATTATTCTTCTTAATCTCTTCAAGACTATGAAAGCAACATTTTGCTTGGGTTTCATTGCCCTTTAATAATAGACTACTTAGGCAAACGGGCCGCGGCTTCTCTTGCGACACTTTTTGGCTTATTAACCACAGTCATTACGCTTGTCAAAATGGATTCTGAAGACATGGAAACTTTGGACCAAAAACATCGAAAAGAAAGAAAAGAGCTGCAATGTAAGTAATATCTCTCTTTCTAATTGATCAAAAATGAAGTTTTGAACAAAATAGTCTTGAATTTGTACTCAGTAAATCAAGGTTTAAGCCGTAAGCAATTGTTAAAGTGTCGAAATTATTAGTGCAGACCTCGTCCTCAGTCCCATATGTTCAAAACAATGTTGTTAGTGGACATACTACAGACATAAACAAGCGGATTGCTGTTATTTCAGTATTTAGAACACAACAAATGCATGGCCATGATGACCGAGTGTGAGCTGAGAGTGAGAGAGAGAGAATCATCAGAATTTCTTCATTTTCAGTGAAAATACTGCAAATAACGTAAGAGTCTATTATGTCGTAATGACATTATCAATCGACTAGTCTTGACCACACATATAGCCAGGTTCATTACAATAGGGTTGTGCGGAGATCAACCTATTCCGCCCGCTGCACTATCCAACGGAAACAATTTTTTTTGTCGGCTGATTTCTCCCTCAATTTACCAGCAAATGCAAAAAAACTTTCGTTTATGTGATCCACAATTCATATACTTTGATAATAATTACCGACTTTGTTGTTTTGAAGACTGCAAAATGTAGAAATAAAATGATCATTTCCCGTCCGTTTTCCTTACCGATGCGTCCTAAAACACGCCGGTCAAGTGTTGAACCGGCAACAGTGTACGAATGGCTGGTATTGTTATCTCCAGCGCATTTGCATATATTGCGTGTAAATGGTTCACCTGAGTGAACCATTTACTTTGTAGAAGTGTCTTGACTTGGACTTGGCAAGAGTTACGTTACGTTATTTGCAGTATTTTCTAGCCAAAGAAAAAGTTAGGAAGACGCATTTTCATACATTTTTGGACATTATCATTGAACATGTCATACATGGTCAATGATAATGTCCAAAAATGTATGAAAATGTGTCTTCCTAACGTTTTTTTTAGCTAGTATTTTCCCTGAAAACGAGTAATGATGTTACAACTCAATGAAGGCGGAAACATATGATATGGTGTCCGTGTGAGAAGGACAACCATGGCATTTGTTATTACCTTTGCCTTGGTCAAGACCGTTCTACGTTCAGCTCTAAATCTGGAGTGGAGGGAGCAGCAACAGGCAAATTGTTATTATAGATGGCGGATGATACATGATATAGCATTTACAGTCACAGATCTATTGAGACTGAAGAAAAAGTGTAGAATTTGGCAAATTACAAACAAAAACATAGAAACGGAAGCTATGGTCATGGAGTATGGTAGGCTTTGGGCAGCCAGTATTCAACAGATGCCAATTTGACAAGGTTGACTGAATTTTACTTAAATAAATCTCTTTAATGCAGTTAACCCCTCTATGTGCAGGGGTGGGTAAATCCATAGGCACAGCCAAAATACAAGGCATCAAGAAAGGCGTTCTTAAATTCTAAAGTTCTTAATTCTTAAGTTCTAAAAGCCCAAAAGGAAGCTGTAACTGAGACAAAACGTTGGAAGAAAGAGATGGTAGTTCCTCTCAAGTTATGACTATACTATTTGTACAAATGATTCCCTTCATTTCAACTTTTCGTTACATAGCCAAAATTCAAGGCATCAAGAAAGGTGTTCCGAAGGGAGACAAGAAGCGGAAGAGAGAGGCTACAGAGGAGATCGCACGTCTTGAGGCAGAACTGGACCAGCGACATCAGACTGAGCTTGAATCCTGTCAGAACAGTACATCAAACTTGGATAGTGCTGTAGCAAATGAAGTAAGTAGTCTACTTTTTTTAACTTAATCCTATTAATCCCAAACATTTCTTGCACCCTTAGCCCAAGATGGGTTTATAGTTTTCTTGTTTTGAGTCAGAAGTGGACCATAAACATCAGGTCAAGCTTGAAACCTGTCGGAACAGTGCCTTGGCTTCAGCTAGCGACATAGCAAATGAAGTAAGTAGGCTCCTGGCTTTGAAACAATAAAGCCAAAGTTGTTTGTTATCCCCTGGCCCAAGGAGGGCACATAGACGGAGGAGATCTCATGTCTTGAGGCACAGAACTAGACCAGCGACATCAGGCTGAGCTTCAATCCTTTCAGAACAGTGCATCAGAATCAGCTAGTGATGTAGCAAATGTAGTAAGTATGCTACTAGCTTCAACTGTATATTATAAAGCCCAAGCTTGTTTGGCATTCCCAGGGCCAAGCAGGGCACATTCCAGGAGATTGCTCGTTTTGAGGCGGAACTTGACCAGAGACATCAGGCTGAGCTTGAATCCTGTCAGAACAGTGCCTCAAACTCAGCTAGCTATATGTAGCAAATGAAAAAAGTACTCTACTGGCTTTGACTGGAATGTCAAGTGACACTTTGATGCCTTTAAGCAGAAAAAGCTCGGGATTGATTGGATAATGAAAAAAAAACAATTAGAATAACTCCCATGGTGCCTAACAACCATCAAATTGGGTCATTGTTTTCAAGCAGATCTGTATTGACGTAGACTTCACCCCTGTATTAATTTCTACTCCAAATCTTTGTTTCAGGAAAAGGAGGAAGAGCTAATTGACAGATTGCAGATCAGTGAAGAGTCTGAAGAAAAACAACCACAGAAACTGTCTAAAGCACAGAAGCGAAGGGTAAGTTGGTCAAAACTATAAAGAAAAAGGCCATAGGACTGAAATTATTTTGTTGTTGTTATATTTGATTTATGATTTCGATTTTGTCTGCAGTGAGCTACCTAGATCTGTTTAATTTCTCCTTGGCCTGGTTTCATTTAAAGTTACAATTGTTAAAGGGGACCACCAGGCAAAGGACAACACATTATTATATGTTTTGGTACCGTTTTGTGATATCAAATATATATCCTACATTTTGCAAAGGGTTGTGTGATTCATAAACAAAGCAATTAATTTCCACCACTTACGGAACCACTGCTATCTCCTGGTTCCACACGGGCCAAGCATTTGCGAGTGCGCCAATGCGTTCACGCGTACGTCAATAGAATCCCGGATGATTCGTTCGCTCTGCACAGAGCGCTCTGGCTCTCCGCACATGTAGTCTACGCAATTCAGACCGCATTAACGCATGATTGAGAATGGTGATGCATTTTCCAATTATATATTTTTTCTGAAAACATATTTTTGTGAACTTGTTGAAGGAATGGAATACTAAAGATGTTACCTTTCTATAATAAGAATATTATTTTTGGGTGGTGGTACCCTTTAACACTTGATATCTTATAAAAATGGAACTCACTTTGTGCATGAGAGGAGATTGAATTAACTTGAGACATAATGTATGTCATTAATAGTTGAATCATTCCTATATAAAAGTGCTCCATTTGTTTTATTGTGCCAAAATAACAGCATTATAAGCATCTCAGCTTGAGTTTTTTCACATCTTGATCACCATGTTCTGTTAATTATGTTGATGACAATTTAGTTAATTATCCCTCAATATGAAAAAGTAAAAAACGAATATCACTAGCGATATTATTTTCGATGAAAAAGTACCTTCACTTTTATAAACATTCATAATCATTATCAACCAGCTGTAGATACAGTGTTGTAACCATGCACAAAATTGGTGAAACCATCTCCACTTCCTTGGGAGTATTCCTCCCTACATGTGGTGGGTTGAGTTGAGTTTATTTTATTTGACTTATGTGCTTATTTGGGTCCCTTTTCTTTTTACTGCAGAATAAAAAAGCCCAGGAAGAGAAGGAGAAATCCGAGAGAATAGCAGTAGCAGAAAAGGACAATGTGAATAGCGCGAGAAATATAGAAAATAAACAGTTTGCTGCCATCACTGCACAGAGAAATCTGAGAATAAAACAGGTAAGTTATATCCCTTCTACCCCTATAAACACACACCCACACACACATACTCACACATATACATCACCATACTTTTGAGGACAACTATTGTGCGTCTCTTGTTACTTGTCTGTGAACGCCTGATGATATAAAGCACAAATAATGTACATTGTTTGCTTTTTGGGGATTATTATACTACTTTCTGAGATCCATTGTTCAGGAAATGTTTATTTGTGATCCGTCCTCACTTCAACAACTATACAAGAACTTACACACAAACACAAAACCACACACATGTGCGCTATTAAATTAAGAAGTGTACAACAAACAAACAAAAACTTATTAGTTTTTTTTATATGATGTTACCTCTTACCTATTCTCCTACTTATATTCAATTACTTGGCTAAATAATATGTTATGCAGTTTGGCATTTTTTAAGCAATGACAAATATTGAATTATATTATTTTTGAATTTTTCTATTCCGATTTCACCTCATTTTCGTGTTTTCTGATGTAGATACCATCAGATGGGCATTGTCTGTATAATGCTGTTGTAGACCAACTTGCCAGTCAAGGAATAAAGGTGAGTAAGAAAAGGAGTTAACCCGTTTACTACAAGATTCTGAAACTCCCATAGACTTTATACATAGCCTACCTGGTTCCCGTAAGCAACGGGTTAATAATAATTTTCCCTCTTTTTTTCTGGGGGGACGGGGGGGGGGGGGGGGGGGGTAAAGTTATCTCTAAGGTTTCATCATTTCATGTCTCCAGTTTCAGCTCTTTGATCTTGAATTTAAGCATGTTTTCCATAGACCACAGAGTGAGTATTTAAATTTTTGAATTCCTTCATACTAACTCAGGTTCATGATTTTTTTTTAGACCACAGAGTGAGTATTTTCAGGGCCAGTTTAAATTTCTTAATTCCTTCATACTAACTCGGGTTCATGATTTTTTTATTTGTATTTACCTTAGAAATTCTTATTGCTGATATGATAGCTACAAGAAGAGAAATGTATGTAGTAGTGAGGAGATGCACATTTTGTATTTGTTTATTGTGCTAATCAGATTAAGGGATATGATTGAATGATGGATATCGTGGTAGCTAATGATAGTTGAAAGTATTACATGAAATCAGTTAAAGTGAATATTGGCTAGTGGGTCAGAATTTGTAATTCTCTTCCATCTCGTCATTCTAGGAATCTTTGCAGTCACTCAGGCAGAAAGTTTCAGACCACATGCGAGCCAACATGGATGACTATCTGTGCTTCTTGACCAAGCCAGACACGGGAGATATGCTAACACCAGGTCAGTACTTCACATTGTTGGTTGAGAAAGAGAAGGGCAATTAGTCACTTTTTGTACTACAGATATAAACATGTCTAAAATGTGGCACCCTTGTAGAAACCCAATTTACTTATAGTTTTTGTTTGCTTTTGATGAATATATTCCCTAAATTAAACAATTTTAGCTGAAGTTTGACATCACATAGAGAAAGCTTTGACCTTCAAGATGGTATTCAGAACTCACTTTCAGTACAACCTTATAGAATATAATAGAATATAATAGAATAGAAGAATTCAAATGATTGATATAAATAGTTTTTCTTTTTCTTAAAACATTATAAAAACATTATATTCTTAAACAATATAAAATTGTGCATCAATCAGCAAAAATAAGAATACAGTGGACTATCGTAACAAAAATCTGTAGGACAAGAATCAATACTTTGTTGTATAAATATGTTTGGTTTATCTTATAAACTTTATCAGTGTTCTTTATATTAGGAGTTGACTGTAGTATAACATCACTTTTCCAAAATTGTTCTGAAAATAAGTTATAGTCTTATTCGTTTGTTGCAGATGAGTATGAGAAGTACTGTGATGATGTGGCTAATACAGCAGCATGGGGAGGCCACCATGAGGTAAGCCACCCTCTTTTGCAGATTCACAAAGTTTACTTAATTTTGTTTGCAAAACATCTGTTCCTTACACTTAATACAGTGTTGGTAATGTAAATGTATGAATTACTAAGTAATCATGGATGATGCAAAGAATATGTTATTATTTAATGTTTAATTTGATATTTTCCTGCAGATGCAAGCAAACAAATGTACAACAAAGTCAATATAAAGTGCTGCAAATTGCAGGCCCAGTGCTCGCCATTATACACATGTATGTTTCAGCAGTTAAAAGATATCTTACAATCTATACATTTTAATTTCTCAGATTTATTATTGAATAAGTATATATTGAATGTATGGTTACCGAGATAATGTTTTACATTTGTGCATATTGAACTGTTCCAGAAACCCATTGAAGTGTTTCAGGCTTCAAGCCCAGTAAACAACATTGGAGATTCCATAAACAGTACAATTTTCCCAAAAGATGAACAAATGAATAAGTAAACTGTCAAATGAATAATTGAGCCATCCATTTATTTCTCCTCAGATGAAAGCAATCACAGAACTGTTCAAGAAACCCATTGAAGTGTTGCAGGCTTCAGGCCCACTGATCAACATTGGAGATTCCTTGGGTTGTCAACCAGTCAGACTGTCGTAAGAACATTTTGATATTCAACTGAAATCCTGCAATGATTATTTTCTTATTTTTTTTAAATATGTGAAACATTTATTTTCAAGAGATATCATACATATGTCGGCTAGTATGAACTCTATACAGTACAGGGGCTATTTTAGCCATTATAGGGGCCAATAGGCCAGAGTTCAAGTGTAATGGGATAGTTTGACAGAAAGCTTAAACATTTTTATTTTCATGAATAAACACATTTTCACAATTTTAATATGCTAGTAGCCTAGTACAATTTATTCAAATAATTTGAAAATATAAAATGATGCAAATTACTTCTTTTTTTTTTTACCCATTGCCTGCATAACCTGGTGGGTCCTGTGTTAAATTGCAAATTCTAGTAGGAAATATTTTAACTGCCTGCAAGCTGTTGAAGACTATGAAAAGCAATTAAAGTCAAACCTGTCTTAGTGGCCAGTGGCCACCTGTCTATAGCAGCCAACCTGCCTATAGTGGCCACCAAAAGTGATACCTTGCGGATAGAAACAATGTCATAGAACATTTCTTTAGAGGTCACCCGTCTATATAACAGTGGTCACTTTTCTTGTTTCCCTTTTTGACTGTAATTTAAAAGCCTCATAATGATCTAATTCCTACTCATGCTAATATTCTATCTTACGCAGGTACCACAGACATGCATTTGGACTTGGAGAGCATTACAACTCGGTCGTACCTAAAGAAACAAAGGGGTCTGCTGCTGTTGATGGGGACGAGACGTAACGTTGCGCTTTATCCACCCTGGGTTGGACTGCTCGGTGTGGATATGCTCTGAGAATTATAACATTTTGTGGACTGAAAAAATCAAACCTGTGTATAGTGACCAATGAAGAGAAACAAGAAAAGTGGCCTCTCTAGACAGGTTCAATCAGCGTTTTCTTCTGCAGAAATCTCTTGTGGATCATTATTTTCTATTGTCAAGGAGATTTCATGTTTTGTAAAGTCTCAAATATACGTATTTTTTGTTGCTTTTGAATATGTCTTGTTCCAAGACTAAAAATTGGCTACCGTAATACCAAGTTTAACTTAGATTTTAAAGGGATCTAGTAACTTTGTTGACATGTGCAAAAAGTGATGAAGAGTTGATGCAATGTATAGGGCCATTCTTTGAAAAGTGAAACTTTTTCGGAAAAATTGAAGTTTTATTTTTCTGTAGTTTTGTTCCATTTTTGGAATGATCCATGTGTAAAGTTTCATGAAATACATGATTTGAAGTTTAAAATGAAACTTTTTTACTCATTTGCATAAATTTACATATTTCAATATTTTTCTAATAATCATAATTCAGAAAATAATCAAGATATCAAAAGGATAATTAGCAAGCTCATTCTTCTCACTTTCCTGTACAGGTTGATACCAACTTTGTAAAAATTCAACCTTTCATTCTTTTCTAAACCCGATATTATAAAATTCCCATTTTTCCATTCATATTGTACATGTCACACACGTGACCACCCCAAAATGTCACACACGTGACCAGACGTTGCCACATAATTAAGTACTATAAAAAACAACGGTTTGATATAATTCTCATTCATTGCTATTGTTGTACTTACAAATATATAGTACTTCTCTGGTAATAAGATGAACATTATAGCTATTCATATTTTAAAGAATTTTCCAAATGAAATTTAGTTATGAAAAAAGCGCTCCGTGCGAAGTCACACACGTGACCCATGCCATTTGACCTCTGACATTGAGTTACGTAATCCTTATAAAATCTTTTGTGTTAAGTTTGAAAGACTACAACATATTCAAGTCACATATGAAGTAAAAATCATTATAGTCTCATACTTACTGAAATATAAGCATCCCATTTGAAAATTTGTCATGTTTTGGGTCACACACGTGACCAAGAATGGCCCATAGTGTTGTTATCTCATATGTCAACAGGGTATTGTGTGAAAATTTCAAGTCAAATGGACATTGCATGGCCAAGTAATGAGCGAAAATGCAAAGTGATATTGGGTGATATTCACTAACTCACTGCATTCACTTTGTACAGGGATGAAAAACTCGCCCGGAGTTTTTCTTATCTGAATACTTCAATCGTACATATCTTTGTAACGAAAGGGAAATTTGAAAAACCGAAACCTGTCCCATGATTTTATTATTAATACGAATACAACAAGGTATGAGGGAACCGCTAGATCAACAATTTTATTTTGAGGATTTGGACAATGTTACCTAGTCCCTTTAAGATCAAAGAAAATATTTGTGAAACACCCCCTGTAAGACAAAGTCCAAAATGTGTTTGGTATAAAGGTCCTTGGAGCATGTGCGTTTGTTGTCACTGAGTTGGACAACTGCATACTGACAATGTGTTGGTAAATGAATCATGACCGGGCATGTGACTCGGTGGTAGAGCATCTGTCTCATGCACAGGAGGTTGAGGGTTCGAACCTTGGCCAGGTAATACCAAAGTCAAAGACCATTATAAAAATGGTACTTGCTGCCTTCTAGCCAGGCGCTCGGCATACATAGAGTGGAGTAGGGTAATAATAACATTACTGTTATGCAGGGCCCGCTGGAAGAACAGTGTTCGTCACTGAAGTGTCTACACTGGGTAAATCAAATATTATTATTAGTATTATTATTATTATGAGAAATGCCACATTAATGTGATGTCAAAGACAAAATGATTGGGCCCTTTTAGACTATTCAAGATATCAAGACCTATAAGTAATTAAAAACCTTGAAGTTGGTACCCAACATGGGCTGGGCTAGGTCTGTGAAGAATGTTCATTATTTGTCATTTTTCATAGAAGTGAATTAGTTAAATAGATCTGATCTAGTAACTTTGTTGACTTTAAAATCTGAACACTTCAATCATGAATATCTTTATAATGAAATAGAAATTCTGAAATCCAAAACCTGTACCATGCTTCTATTGATAATATGATACGAGGTATGTGAGAACCAAGTAAGTTTTGTGGATTTTTACAATGTTACTAGATGGAACATGTTATTAGATTACTGAATTGAATCGCAGCTTCTATACTTACAATCATGTTCATTGTTATTTAATAATCATCCACTACTTGCTTGATCCACTTCTCCTGATTGTATTACTGTCATTAGAATACTAAATAAAAGAGTAAGGAGTTTTAAATAACATTTTCAACAGATCATGGAACTTTTAAACTGAATAATAGGCAATCATAATCTATTCTTGGGCCCTGTAACAAAGATTAATGATTAATTGTACAATTATTGATCATACATTCAATAAATAGTCAATTAATTTATTGTATAATTAATCATAAATCTTAGTGTTATGGGGCCATGCTTTCTTTGGATAGTTTTGTCTGAAAAATTGAAATTTTAAAAATAATGGATGTCAGTTAGCAGGCAAACTGTTAGTATTTACCTTGAACAGGTTATCAAGTATTGTATCACATGTGAGTGATCCTTAGATTAATAAATATGTGTAGAATAGTTTTAGTTATATACATGTAGTAATATTACTGTATCATATGTGCTATATATTGAGAAATAATGGCATTAAAATTGCAATGAAATAATTTCTAAAATATTGTATGATATATTGAATATGTGTTTATAGATTATATGTGCATGTAGAGGCATGAAAGAGTTTGAAATGTAACATTAAAGGGAACCAACACCCCAAAATAGTCCTTTGATATATAAACTGTATTACTTTGACTAATCTATTCTACCTGCAATTATAGGAATATGTCTCCAAAAATGTTTTTATTCAAACTGTTTAATCATAATTACTGCGAACTAACCTTCATGGGTCTGCAGAAAAGACTTCTGCAGACCCATGAGCACATATTTTAGTATTATGATAAGTTTTAAACTTTTTCAGGAAACCTATTTTTCTTATTTTTATTGGAATGGACTACAAGAACTGTTTTCTTTCACTAATAGGAGTACATTATTTTGGGGTGATGGTTCCCTTTAAAAAGGTACATCGGAACAAAGTCAACCACACTAAAGCCATTTAAATCTATATTTTCTACAAAATTTATTCACAGCTTTATACAAAGATAACATCAACAAGATAATTATATTAGAAATATACATTTCCACAAGTAATTTGAGGCAAAACACAAACGTAAGTAATTACATAATTATGGAAACTTAAAATGTAAATATTTTTGATTTGTGAAACCAATGTTTGGAATAAGTTTTCAAACAATATCACTTGAAACTAAATATGAACAAATAGTTTGAGAAGTGTAAAATTTGAGAAGTGTAAAATTTGAGGAGAAAATGTATATAGACCACATAGAAATTCTTTCTCGGAAGAAAGATAGTTCTAAGGACCCACTCATGTGGTGTACCATACATTTCCCCTTCAAGTTATTTTTTGCCATAGAAACCTTTGAAAGATTACATACATAAATAATGTTTTACCGTTACTGCACAGTGCATGGTTGTAGACATTTAGTAATTGATGAGATTTTCTTCTCTTTTAATAATTGACAACATAAAAACTTGACAAATAAGCATGTTGTATACATGTACAAACAAACAGTTATAACACTAAAACATATCATTTGTGCTGCACCACATGTCATGTCATCTCCACTGAAAAAATATACTGCAGGGCTCGACACTCGCACTGGCCCAGGGCCAGTGAAAAAATCTTGTTTTCTTCCATGTCATGCTTCATCTATAATCACAGGTTTGATAGGAAAGAGTGATATTTTGAATAGTAAAAAGTTTACTCATGAAATACAATTTTCAGGCCAGTAAATTTATTTTTCGAGCCACCAGAAAAGGGGAAGAAATTATTTCACTGGCCCAACCAGGCCACTGACAAAAAAGGTAAGTGTGGAGCCCTGTATACTGCATTTCAGTGCCCTGTCCACCACCATTTCACTTGAGTAATTACACAACTCTACTATCGCATAGCTGCCAACATTTGGAATTTTAAATTAGTAACATTTAAGCAAAACTGAATATCATGTGCGCGAAGCACACATCACGAGCGCGAAGTCCCTTTAGCCGGGGTCCAGGGGTCGCTTTAGGGCTCTGGAGCGTGAAGCGTGAAGCGTGGAGCGTGAGTCCATTGCGGCCGGAGTCCATTGCGGCCGGAGTCCATTGCGGCCGGCGTCCATGGCCCTATTTTTCATCATTTTTGCACAATTACTAGGTATGATTTGGTCAGATTTACGTTTAAACGTTGTCTCTATACGTTTAAAAACGTGAAAACGAAAAAATAAATGAATAAATAAAAAAATTTAAAAATTCGTAACAATTACAAATTTTTCGTAACAGTTGGCAGCTATGCTATCGGGTTGTTTGGAATCTCTAAAGACTTGTTCTTCACTCTAGCAAATCACTCAACTACTAGGAGACATAGACACTAACTACATGAGAAATAATCAAGATCAGACATCAGGAGCAAATAGTCACAGGGTGGCAATAGACGGGAACAGTCTTGTCAGATAGAGTAGTAGAAGGGAAATTGCAAGCAAAGTGTCACATTGTTGACCCCTTTGCCATTTGAATCCTGCCAATATTTACATGGCTACTGCAAGCATTTCAGTGCATATGATAATGATAACATGAATAGTTGAAGGATACAAATTATGCATTTTTTGGTAACACTTGCATTTTTGTCCACATTTGCTTGGAACTGCCCAGAAGCAAAAACAGTTGAAATCAAATCATGCTTATCCTCAAAGCAGGATGTGCTTTGAGACCATCATTTCATCGGTTAAAAGAGTGAGAAGGGCGTTGAGTAAATATTTGTCTAATTTGAGTTATAATGCAAACTAATACCATCTTGAAAATTGGAGTCTCCTCTATGTGATGTGTAATTTTCAGATCTTATTTGGAGAATATTCATCAAATATGAAAAGAAAGCTATATTTAGTATCTGCATGCCTTTGAACATGATTATCTGCGAAGTACAAACAATAATTTAGCCCTCTTCTCTTTCAGTCAACCAACGATTTGTTATTCATTACACAATATACATCAGGGTGATCTTCAAGTGGTCACTCATACACATGTACAGTTGAACCTCTTTATAACGAGCTCTGTTATAACGAGGTACCCGATATAGCAAGGTAATTACACAGGTCCAGGTTCTATGTATTTTATTGATTTTAAGCCCTGATACAAGAAGATATCTGATATAACAAGGTAAATTCAATGAACCAAAGGTGCTTGTTATAATGAGGTTTCACTGTACATGTGTATTGTCCTGTGGCTAAGGCCCTATCCTCTCATCTCCTCCATGTTTCAAATGGTTACTCACTTACATTTAGGCCCTTGGATAAAGCTCAAGTCTCTATCTCCTCTATGAACGGTGGCCACTTTTCATCATGTGCACATTGGCGATTCTTAAATAGTTCAATCAATGTCCAACTTTAAGATTTCCATATGGAACCATATCGGACCATCACTTTTAGTTCATTTCACAAGGACTACCTTGGTTATGGTCCAATGGATATTATCTTCATGATCATGTGCACATGAATGATTCTTTGACAGTTCAATCAACGACCAATTGAGTTACGATTTCCGTATGGAACCTGGTAGGACCATTACTTCTAGTTCATTTCACAAGGACCACCTTGGTTATGTTCCAAGCAGAATTTATCCTCATGATGTGCACAGTAGTGATTCTTGAACAGTCCAATCAATGTCCACTTGAGATACAATTGTCCAAGATTACTAATTGATGGTCAGTCCTTCGGCCTGTGCCTGTGCCTCGTGGCTGTGTTGCGTTTGGAGATCGCTCAGTTTCTTCTTCAGAATCGACAAGCCTGAGAAGACGATGTTCTCTGGACTCAGCGAACCGACAGACTCCACGTTTATGAAGAACTTGTTGGGCACGGCAAACGTCTCAAACTCTCCTTCGGCTGTTGAAAGGATGAAAGGGACACAGAAAAATATAATTGTTCAGTTTATTGCTTGTTGTTTGACACTTTCCTTTCCTTTAAAATGGACATAATAGAGAAGACAATATTCTCTGGACTCGGCAAACTGACAGACTCCACATTTATGAAGAACTTGTTCTCAAACTCGCCTTCAGCTGTAGAAAGGATGAAAGGGACACAGAGAAATAGAACTGTTAGATTGCTGTGTAGTAATTTCAGTTTTAGAATGGACATATTAGACGAGACAGTGTTTGAAGTCAGTGAACCCATAATTTCCACTTTTACGAAGAAATTGTAAAGAACAGGAAGAGAAATACTAGCTTTACAATAATTGTACTGCTGCTGGAGCAAAGGCAACTATTACTCTAACTTTGAAATGTCTCAGAAATTAGTAGTATCTAGGACACAAGATATTAGTTTGCTTTATACACCACAATGCTAGAGATTAAGTCTTGTGGGTGGTGTGGTATGGCAAAGTATTACATATTAGAAAACAAAATTTGCCACTGGTGAAAACTTGGTGGCTCTGGGACTAGCAGAGCGATTGCTAAGTTGCAGATTTCAGACTCTCTTAGTGACTGGCACTTACGTGTGTCTTCATCCAGCTCAGAGAATTCACTCTTGGGCCACTCTTCTGGTTTTGGGTAGTTGACGTGCCTCATGATGTTGTCCGGATCGTACTCAAAGGCGACTGCAGCGGTTGGAACCCATTTGGCGTGGTCCTTGCCGAAACCCTTCTTGGCGTACGCCCGCAGTCTCAGCTCCTGCCCTTTTCGCAGCTTCACGATCAAGATGTCTGTGAAAAATTATTACAAAAAGCTCAGTTACATTTCTTCAGACAACTGTTACAAGATTAATGCTTGAGAATCAAGATAGTTAGCATGTCATAAACTATTTGTCGTTTTAAATGCAAACATTTACATTTTTATTCTAGGTCCACCTAAGAGTTACGTTCAACTTTGAATCTTTGATCATTTGAACACCCCCAGAATTTATTGAAAACCCAATTTTAGACAAACTAATAGATTCATGGCAGTGACAAAATGCACATTAACAATTAATGTTTGCATAAATGTGTCCACTGAAATATTTTCTCGCACATGTGATGTCCCTGGGTATCATTTGAGATGATATTGTATCATACTAGGCGCTATTTAAATCTCACCTATTATAATTATTATTATTTGACATCCTACTCATTTCCATTAAAAGTATTACATCAAATCACATTTAGAACAAATCAAAACATTTATCAAATGTTGAAAAATTAACTTTGTCTTACCATCAGCCTCTCCATAGTCACTTGATTCTTGATTCCTTGATGGGACCTACATAATAAGAGACAGATTTTGAAAGACATACATAAACTAGCTTGAACAATCTTTCCTTTTTATTTGAACCCAAATGAGTAAAACAAAATTGAAAGTTATAACTACCTTTAAAGGGACAGGTCCACTTTTACAAAACGTCTGAACAGCTTTCAGTTGACGGATGGGGATCAATGTAACACGCACAAAAAAAATCAGAGCGAACAGCCCTCTAATTTGGATTCTACGGATGAAAAACGAATGCGTCCCTCCATTTAAACTATATATCGGTCAATAAAGGAGTTCAACTGATTTAGCATAATATTACAACAATATAGTACTAATTCTCGTAAAGGTATTGTGAAGCCGACATTTGTTAACGTATGTCACCGAAAAAGATCTCAAAAAGAAAGAATATATAATTACATGTAGTCAGTTTAAGCGATGTTTGGGTATTTTGCTTAGTAAACGCTCACACATTAGTACTTATGCGCGAGTCACGTAGCTAGCGCGGGTCACGTAGGGGTCATGCATACCGATCTGGCACTCCGTGAAATCTATGTACAAACTTACTCACCGGCCGAAAATACGTATGTACCTAATTAACCGACGTCCCTCAGTTTATTCAGTTTTAGGTCTATAACTCCACGAAAAGGAGATTTCAAGCCCTAATTTGTTCAGGCATGCTATTAAATGACATTTGCTTTCATATAAGACAATAACCTCGCAACTTTTGAATTTTGGCTTGCAAAAATGGATCTCTCCCTTTAACTTCTCCAAGCTCTCACTTTTGCGAGTTACACTACACGCAAATGCCATAGAGCATTAAAATCTCTGGCACGTTAAAGGGTACCTCCACCCAAAAATAATATTCTTATTAAAGAAAGGTAACATCTTTAGTATTCCATTCCATCAACAAGTTCACAAAAATATGTTTCCAGAAGAAAAAAATATATAATTGGAAAACGCCTCACCATTCTAAAGCATGCATTCATGCGGTCTGAATTGCGAAGACTAATGTGTGCAGAGCGAACGAATCGACCAGGATTCTATTGTCTACAAACGTACGTGTGAATCGCATTGACGCATTCGCAAATGTTTGGCCCGTACGAACCAGGAAATAGTAGTGGTTCCGTAAGTGGTGGAAATAATTGCTTTGTTTATGAATTACACAACCCTTTGCAAAATGTTGGGTATCTATTTGATATCACAAAACAGTACCAAAACATATAATAATGTGTTGTTCTTTGCCTGGTGGTCCCCTTTAAGAGTTAAAAACTGTTAAAGGGCAATTGAAATAGTGAATTTGGGAGGTGAAGAGTAAAAAGTGTCACAAAATTGTATCAAAGTTTTAATAGATTGCCAGGACTAACCACCCAGGGAAGAATTAACAACAAATAAACGCCTGCAAAAGTTGTGTGTCTACTCACAGGAACAACTTTCTGGTTGCTAGAGAGGAGATCTCTTGAGGTGATATGGCGTGTCTGATCGTCTGTGCACTTGACGTCCAGGGACAGCTCCACCGAGCACTCGGAACAGAACTCTTCACATCCACAATCCTGCAAAGAGAGAGCAAATTAGCTTTTCAAACTACCTTTTTTTTAGATTGATTAAAGATTCCACATTAGAATCCTCTGACATATAAAGCAATGATCAGTGCACTAGGCATCTAGCTCTATGGAGCACAGAACAAAACATGTCACACCTATAATCCTGAAAGTAGCAAATGGACAGATAGACCAAATAGATGTTAATTGTTCAATATTCATGTTTAATATTAAAGCATCTGATCCTCTGTGTGTTTGAGGTCAAACAACAACTCGACTTAGCAATATGAAGAACTTCTTCATATTGCTAAGTCGAGTTGTTGTTACTGTTAGACCTCAAACACACAGAGGATCAGATGCTTTAATATTAAACATGAATATTGAACAATTAACGAAGAACAAAATCTTCATACTCCCACAGTCCTGAAAGTTGAAAATGAACACAATGATAAAAGATTCAACATGAAACCATCTGACAGTTATCATCTTTGCATTTAGAAACAGCTCAATAGAGTTACGAAAACATGTTGAAACCCAACTATACATAAATGGTAACACACTCCAACATTTTTCCAAAAAGTAAAGAAAACAACTTGAATTGTTACAAATGAATTTTTAAAATGTAAATGGAAATAAAATTAAGTTGAAAAACTGTTAAAATAAGAGCATTAGGACAGAATACTTACTCTGTTGTAGTTCAATTTGTCAACAACCTCATCGCTCGTCAGGGGAATAAGACCTAAAGTGTGAGAGTAAAATGAACAAAAGGATAAACAAATTAGAATAGCTTGCACAAATTTATTTCTAACTAAGGACAATTTGGATTTAAGAAAAATTACCACCTGTAAGTATCACTTGAGGGTTTACTTTGTATGACGGTGACCAACTGCCTACTACAAATCAGGTTAACGATGTGAATCAATTTAGATAGTCCATCCTGTGCCAGATGCCAATAAGGCAATGCATATCTCACATTTTGTAGGCCTAGACCTTCTATAAGTAGTGAATGAGAGCAATTCATCTACTAACTCTGTGCAATTAACTTTCCCTTTCCATTGATTAAAAAAATAAAAATTAATCAGTCTATCTGCACCTTATTTCCATTCTAAGTCTATTTTAGATGATAACTTTATCATATCATTTTGATTGCCAACTTTGGTTTTAGGGCTTCTGACCACCAGATTTAGGAATTGAACCACTGAAATTCAAGAAATCTTGATTTTACTTGCCCACCTGAGCCACAAGAAAAACTAAGCTAGATTCTAGCATTGCCAAAGGTAAATAGCAGATTATCCTTACCAATTCTATGTGCAATGAATTCATCATGGAGAACGGAGCTGTTAGCTTGGATCTCAACCCAGTCTATGGCTATGGTTGGCACCTCGCCAAGTATCGTCCTTCGTATGCTGTTGGCAACACTGAAAATACAAATTAATACGTAAAGATAAGGCTTCAATGATCAGTCTGAAATATGTTTCATTTTCAAAGCAGTGCAACTGCAACAAGGTTGCTATTGCCTACAATCTAAGTTCAATATTTTTCACATGTTACAAATAAGTCCAATCAAAGTAAAACAAAATGTAACTGAAGAAATGCAACCCCACAGCTAATATGGATTTGATGGGGCTCGATCATTTGCAATAGCAGCAGCAGAATTGTGTAACAATCTTCCTGAGAATGTAAAGCAAGACTCAATTGTTAAGTTTAGGGATGATTGAAAGACAAACAATCCGGAGAGGAAAACACATCTTACATTACAAATTATGCTACAGAATGATTTCTTTGTCCTAAGGCTAAGCAAAGGATATTGAAACAGAAACCAACTTAATGTTATTTTGTAGTTTAACATTTTGTAAACATACAGTTTAAAAAAATCAGGAACTTAAGCGTTATTTCATTTTAAAAATGAAATAAAAGAGAACATTTTCATTGCAAAAACTCAAATGCAAATGGAAACAAAAGTTTTTCTTCCACATTCCAAACTAGCAGGTCAATAATCCAGTCATTAGCAAAGCCAAAGCTAGAAAATGTTAAAATTAACATCTGCAATCTGAAGAAATAGTAAATTAAGCAGACATCATTGGTTGCTCATTCAGAATTCATTGACAATGGCTGCAGGCAAACAGAATCACATCAACGCTCACACTTCACTGTATGCTGCACAAACAGAAAAAAGCCATATTATTTACTTATTACTACAAGTTTAGTCATAAAATATTATATTAAAACTCAACAGGCGCAGGCAACATTGCATTGTACAACTAAAAGGGATAGTTGAGTTTTGGTAGAGAGGGCGCTAGACTACTTTTTTTTGTTGTGAGGTAATGAAAAACTGAGTGTAAAATTTGAAAGAGCATAATATTTAAATAATAAAATCATCTTTGTTTGATCAAAATCGGTTCAGAGACGGCTGAAAGATCCATAAATATAACAATTTGTAATAAAGCTGGGGCCCCAGGTTTATTAGAGAATTTTGAACCAGCCGTTAACAAATTCAAAAAAATGCTTCCTCTTTTCAAAAAGTTACAAAATAGGTATTTAAATAGTTGTTGGTTATTTCTCTATCTAATTACTATTTCAACAAAACATCACATGCACAATATTTTATTCAAAATGGTTGAAACCGATGAGTGTTTAGAGAGTGCCCTCTTACGTTTTAATGACTCTTTTTGAATGATAACATGATCTTTACTACGTCATTTGTAATTTTGTGTTCCTTTCTAGTTATAACTATTATTTTTTTAATGTAATGATGCAGGTTTTGGTTACTAAAATTCAGTTTCACCAAAACTGTACTCTCCTTACCAGTACTCAACTATCCCTTTAAAGTAAATAAATAAACATTGCATTCATTAATTCAATTAATTCATTCATTAAGTCATTAATGCATTCATCCATCCATCCATCCATCCATCCATCCATCCATCCATCCATCCATCCATCCATCCATCCATCCATCCATCCATCCATCCATCCATCCATCCATCCATCCATCCATCCATCCATCCATCCATCCATCCATCCATCCATCCATCCATCCATCCATCCATCCATCCATCCATCCATCCATCCATCCATCCATCCATCCATCCATCCATCCATCCATCCATCCATCCATCCACATCTACTAGTAAATTGGTCCAGTAACTGGACCATTTACACGCAACATATAGGAAAGTTTGTTAGCATCGACATACCTAGCTGATGCCATCTACCAACAAAAAATCGTGCAGGAAGCTCTTCTTGAATACTAGTGCCATAGAGCTGCATAAGTATTCAGACGCGTCCGTTTGCGCTCTCGATCCCGGAGTGTTCGCTTCGCCGCCTGCCTCCCTAGCCGCGGCGCACCACCGCGACGAAACACGTGTTATTCTATGAGAGACCGATCTTCTTTGCGATGGGATTTTATAGCGCGGGGTGGGCGTGCACGCTTCGGACGTAATAATCGATATATGAAGGGCGTATTTACTCAAAATACACGTTTACTAAGGAGTCTCCTTTTAAGAATTTGAATAGTTTACCTACCGATTTCATTAAGCAACTACTCATTTTTTTCAGAGAAAAGGAGCTCAAATGCTACAATACGGAATCCAAACCACAACAAAAACAGCATATTTGGTATTAAGCATAGTAGTTTAACTTTATTAATTATTAGAAATTTACATGAACAAACATGTTCAAGACCCAAATAACAACACAAACTTCTTGGACGGGCTTGAACATGTTGTCAAATATGGAGTACGTATAACCAATGCTAATTGACCTATGATTAGGCATCGTCATTCGGCGTTACATGGCGTGCGCGCATGGGCCATATTTTTGTACGTAGTTTGCGCGATGTTTGGCTGTGGGCAATGCAACTTCGCTATTGCAAGGGTGGAGGGATATACTATTTTTCCTAATGTAATGCGGTCAAACAGCTGATTGAACCACGTAATATGCATGTGAAGTATACACAAGAGATGCTTGCGAGTTGCGATGATTATAGATCCGGTTCGTGTTTTGAATCGAGAAACTCGATCAATTTCAACCTCCGTAAGTCATTTTTTTGCCGCATTTTCGCAGTGAACTTTGTTGAAATCTCAAATTTTCGAGCAATCGGCAGTAGTCTGCACTTTGGAAACTTACATTTTTGGATAATTCAGGTGTTTTTACGATATATTCTCGGAAGATTTGTCCGCCTCAAGCAGTCTCACATAATCATTTTGATGCTCGAACAGGGGCTTTTGGGGCTTCGATTCGGTGATTTTAGCCATCGTCGCCGGCGCGCCGCGTGTGCTGTCGCGCGAGCGGGTATTCAAATTGCGTGCAGAGATAGTGGGAGCGCACGCCGCGTGCGAGCCAGAGACCAAGCGAGCGACATCGGTCGGGCACACGAAAGGTTAGCTCGCAGCGCGCCATTAAGTGAATGGCGAAAATTGTGACACAACAAATGGGTAAAATACCATATTTTGGCAAAATATCGGTATTTGTTTGGATTTTAAAGGGCATAATGATCTACATCAGGACAGTCCCGACTCATATAATATAATTTGCATTAATTTCGCGCAATTTTCATTTTCATTTGGTGATGCCTATGACAGATGTGTGCATCCATCCATCCATCCATCCATTCATTCATTCATTCATTCATTCATTCATTCATTCATTCGTTTGTTCATTCATAGAACTGAGCTGTCATTGACATTCATTCATTCATTCGTTCGTTCATTCATAGAACTGAGCTGTCATTGACATTCTTTCATCAATTATCAATATGTGTTATCTGACTGACCGGTTACATCAACTAAAAATTATCTCATTAACATTACACACAATATTGGAGTAGTCATCAAGTTACATTCGAAATAATTTGTAATATAAAGTCATACCTGAGGTCTGTGTCTTCAATGATGAATCTTACATTATCATCTGTCAACTCTGTAATTGTCAATGTTGGCTGGTTTGCGTAAGGCATTGTTAATAGCTTCTAAATCTTGATTTCACGTCGAAAACTGAAAAATGCGTTTTCCTTGCTTAGCTGGCTATGGTAAGCTAAGTGTGTGTAAATTAGTTCACGCCATGGATATAACGTGTATAATGGGCATCTATGTACAGTACGATTTCCATAAACAATTTCATAATCATATTTGGTTTTGTCAGTTTGGGTACAAAATTAATTTTGCTAACCGAATTCCATAGTCGTAGAGTTTTATATTACATTAAACGATTTCCATAAACAATTTCATAATCATATTTGGTTTTGTCAGTTTGGGTACAAAATTAATTTTGCTAACCAAATTCCATAGTCGTAGAGTTTTATATAATGATATATGAGTATAACCACTGAACTTCTACAATTTTTACGTGAGAAATGGCAGTATTTATGGGATCTTGCGGTGCCTCATGAATATTCAAGACCAAATAGAGAGCTTCAAAAAGAATGAACCTTTGGCCGAGCTTACTCTGTAGTCTTCCCATATACTCGGCCCATATATTAGCAATATTCTTGCACTGGCGTAGCTATACGGGGAGGGGGCGTAGTACGGGCACATTATCCCCGGCCCCCAAATATTTTGACCAAAAACAAAAGAAACATGATGAGGGCGGGTAATCCATAAAAAAATAATAATTTGAAAGAAATGCATAGTTTGTGACCCCGTGTGACCCGATAATTCCAGTCATAGGCGTACCCAGGGGGGGGGGGGGTGGGTTCAACCCCCCCCCCTGCCCCCCCCCCCCCCTGCCCCCCCCCCTGCCCCCCCCCTGCCCCCCCCTGCCCCCCCCCCTGCCCCCCCCCTGCCCCCCCCCCCCCCATGATGAAAAATTTACAGTTTTGGGGGTTCAACCCCACCCCCCCCCCCCCCTTTACGAGGCCACTTTTTAACAGTCTCGACCATCAGTAATGGTCTCGGCCCCCAAAGTCACATCTTAACAAGTGGTTTCATTCTCGGCCTAGAAAATGTTTGAAGGAACTCGGCCTCGGCTGTGAAAAATGTTGACGGACACCCCCCCCCCCCCCCCCCCCCCCCCTAAGTACGTGATGCAAAGGGTGACATTTATAATCATCCAATATCAA